>CM026260.1:7662924-8232924 GCA_014851425.1 Senna tora
AGCCTTAATATGAGGATATTTGGAAGTGATCATGCTGAGGCTGAAGCCTAGGCCACCACCAACATCCACAAGTGTGCTGAGATTCTCAAAGCCTTTGTAGGATTCAAGAACCTTCTTCATAACTATGCAAGTGTGTTGGGTCAATGCTGTGTTGTATAACTTATTGAATTCTGAGTCTTTCTCAAGGTATTCATATGGGCTCACTCCATGAGTCAGTTCAAAAGCTGTTCCTCCTTTCAAAATTGCATCTTTTAAATGAGTCCTACCAGGCCAGTTAATATATATGATCAATATATATATATATATACACATACATTTCAAGTATGTGTAAACTCAACTTCAAAAAGATGATTGGATTCTAGCTGGTGCAGACTATTTAATTTGAAACTCAAATGTTCATGTTGTATGTTATAATACAAGCTTTTCAAATGTTTTAGATTAATGTTATTACTTATTATATTGAGTAAGTTATCAAAATGCCATTAATTATATGCATTAGTATTTTGGGTCTGGACCAAATCAGGTGGTCCAACCGGTGACCCAGTGGATTGGACTAGTAGCCACCAATATGGTCGGGCTGGACAATTGGACTGAATTACAATCACTACAAGAAAGTTGACTTTCAGTGGCGACTCAAAAAAGTCTTCACTGAAAGTCGACCTTCAGTAACGACTTTTTTCATGTCGCCACCGAAGATCTTCAATGGCGACATTTTAGTCGTCACCAAAAAGTCTTTGATGACGACTACGATTTTGTGGCCACCAAAAACTTCTTCAGTGACAACTATTCCTCTTGCTGCTAAGAACCTTTAGTGATGTAATTTTAAAAGTCATCATTGAAGGACTAATTATAATGAGAAATACTCACCAGCTTTCCAGAAAGGATTTGTGCTGAACCACAACCAAGATGTTAGCCAGCGACATACCATCGGCATCATGAGCGAAAAACTTGGACACCGGAGTGAGGCTATAGAGCCTTTGGGACACAACTCTTTCATTTTCTTCTTCTTCTGAAGAATTAGAGCAATGAAGAATAGAGTGCGTAGCGAGCAGCCCAAGGAGGCGATCCAGCATTTTGGGCGTCTCTGGGTTCTTCGTTGGAAGCTGATCCGCAATGTCGTTTGCAGAGAGCTTGGCGCCTTCACCGGCTTTCGCTATGATGTCGAAAACGCCCAGCTCCAATGTCGTTTGCAACGCCATTGGGATCACACTCGACATCACCAACTGCATCGCATAGCTGAAGCTTTCTTCTTCTTTTTGGATGTCGTTCAAAGTCTGGGCCATTGGGATTAAGGATATATATGGAATTTCTCAATTTAGATGTGAACTACTGATTATTGATCACTGTATTGTATTACAAACTCAATTTTCATAGCACTCATTTATATAGGGACGCACTCTCGTAGCTGCTTGGTACCCCACAACAATTTTTTTATTTTTAAAAATTAAAAAAAAAAATTATCTACAATTAAACGTGGTGTAGTTTATAGTAATAAAAAACGTCCTTTATTTGCTCATAATTGTGTTATTAATCATTTAATTTGCAAAAATAAATTATTATTTATTCTAATTATGTTTACATCCTATCACATTATATTATTCGGATATTTTCATTCCTTTCAATATTCTCATTCTCTTTAAGATTCTACTAATCATATCGATGTAGGTACACAGTACACGGTACACCACAAGGCAAAAGAAAACTAAATTGGATTCAATTAATGGTGCCATAATTATTATCATCTCTATTATTATGGAGTTTTGCAGTTCATGAGCTATAGCTAGCCATATACGTACACTGTACACCACAAGTTGGAACAGAGAAAAGTATAATACATTCGTACACTGATGATATTTTTGGACTTTCTTGTTTGGATTTGGCTCATGGAATCCCTTACACAAGTTACAGTTGGACCACTCTCATTGGCCTAGTTAATAATTATATAATGCCAAAATAGGAAAGGTAGTGAAAACGGTAATTCCATCACTTGCAGCACGTTTGGTAATATATTATAGATATTGAAATACTGTACACATAAGAAGATGCCAAGACATGCTCCCATGTCCCATCTATCGCCAAGTGTCTCACATAGGACCATAGATATTTAAGTTTGGATCATTTAAAATAAGATAAGATTGGACTTGAATCTGAACTTCTAAATGAATAAAAAATTGTGATTAAGTTTGACTCGTTTAATTAATTGAGCTGTTCACGAGCTAAACGAGCCGAGCTAAGTAATTAGCCATTCATTTTTTTTTTAATTTTTAGAAATTTAAAAAAAAACATGTACAATTAAATGTGGTGTAGTTAGTACTTAATTAGTAGCAGCGTTGTTTGGACCGGACATGACCGTCTGTCCGGTCCAACCGCTAACCGGATACAAAGGCGAGCCGATTTGATCTAAAAAATCGTTTTCCTAGTTGGACCGAATTTAATTAGGGTCCAACCGGTCCAATTTTTTTAATTTAAAAATAATAATAATAACATAAAAAAAAAGAAATTAGAAAAATCTTTAAAATGAAAAGTAGAAAAGTCTTGAAAATTAAAATTTAAGAAGTCATGATTATCAAGAATTTCACGTTTTGTTTGATCAAGTTCTTTTAGAGTTTGACTGGTCTTGAAAATTAAAATTTTGAGAAGTCATGTAATTTAAAACTTCAAAATTATGTATGTTGAAACCTAAAACTTGAGTGATGTCTTTAAGAATAATTATTATTTATTATTTATTGCGACATCTAGTTCGACCAATTAAACCGATCAAACCATGAACCGAACACTTGTCTGAGTCTTTGTTCAGTTCGGTTCTTATAAAATTGCTTAGTAGTACCTGATCTTTAATTGACTAATTACAAATTACACAAAATATCTTTTGGTTTCTAAACTATAAACTATAGTGTTTGCGTCAATTTTATTCCAAAACTTTATTTATTATCAATTGTGTCACACTATCACTAATATTTTAATTTGCAAACAATTTTTTATTATTCACTCTAACAACGTCTAAATAATTAATAAGGTAAGTGCAAATGTGGTTAATTATTCATCTGGTGGTCAATATTGACTGTGCATATAGATTTAGTTAAGGTCAAAGGTTCATTTTGCTCCTCTATGTTTCACTCAAGTTTCAAAAGTTTTAAATTGGTCCTTTATCTTTTCCAGAAGTTCGAAACTGGTCTTTCCATCTCCGTCAATTTCTTAAGTTAATTGCTGACGTGACGTGCCGAGATGGACACATAATCTCTCCTACATGAATCAGATAGCTGACGTGGCCTTAGACACATCAAAAACACCCAAACGACATCGAGACAAAAATAAAGCCATGTTGAGAGAACCAATATTAAACTCTAATAAAACATAAATGACTAATATAGAACTTTAATGAAACATAAAGAACCAACATATAATTTTAATGAAACATGAAGGACAAATATAAAACTTTTGGGAAACATAAAGGACCAATATAGAACTTTTGAAAGATAAAAGATCAATTTAGAACTTAAATAAAACATAAAGGAACAAAATGAACATTTGACCTTTTAGTTAATATTGTTAATTTTATCCCCAATATTTTAATTTACTGTGAATTTTGCCTCCAATTCTATCCTCAATATTTTCCTCAAACTTTCCTTTTATGTTAAAAAAATATGAACACAATTTCAAATTAGCTAGGCAAATGTAGTCTAGCCCTAATTCCCTTGTAGTGTCCATGTCTTTCCATTTTTATAATACAAAAATGGCAAGATGTCATTGCTTCTCAAGCTTCGACATTAACTACTAGAAAAAACTTTTACAATATGCCGCACACATGATACTAATCAGAGAGAGAAGAGATAGGAAGGGTCTCACGTGATGGGACCCATCATTCTATCTCTTCTCTATCTTTCATCCTCTAATTTATAGTATTGTCTAACACTGAATTTATTAGCAACGCTAATTGGCTTATTTGTAAAAGCAAAATATGTCTATATTTTATAATTAGAAAGAATTTAGCTTTCAATTTTGTATAGTCAAATCTCCAAGCCACATGGAAAGGCAATGTGATCGATGATATTTGGTATTTGATGTTTGGATTTGGCTCATGGAATCCATATAAGTTACAGTGAATGTTGAAGTGGGACCATTCTAGGGCCTAATTAACAATTTATAAAATGCTAAAATAAAATTGCCGAATGAAAATGATAACTCGATTAATTGTGAATGAGACCAGATCCTCTGCAGTTGAGGGGTTATAAGGTTTATTTAGCCACGATTAAAATTAGGACTAATCAATCACATAATCGTGACAAAAATATTAGCCACGATTATTTAACCGGTTAAATAAACAACATAACCCCTCAACTGCAAGATGCCCTTCCCCCTAGTTTGGGATGATTTGCATGTTATATATTAATTAATTCCATTAACCCTCATTTTCCTTACTTTTATTTATTTATTTATTTTTGATAAATTTTATTTATTTATTTAGTTATGATAAGGATAATATTAAAATTTTTACCTCTATTACTCTATTTTTTTAAAACATTTAATCAGTATAATAATTTGTTTAAATCATTCCACCCATGTTCTCACCCCCACTTTATTAATAATAACCTCACCCACTCAATAAATCATTTCATTGATTGGGTTTTCTAAAAAAAATAAGAGTAGAGTGATGTGCAAATTTCAATATTACACTTATAAATAAAAATAGAAGGAAAGTGGGTTAAAATAGAATTAATATATAACATGCAAACCATCCTAAATAAACCCTCAATTTGGATGGGTTTAAAATTTTTGGTATTGAGTGGTTTATGATGGCTTACAAATAATTCTAAACCATCTCACATCATTTGCTCATTAAACTTTTATTTAAGAGTTTATATACCCAAATTACCCTACTCCACCTAGGTACACCATTCTCAAACCATCATATCCTCCCAACTAAGCTTCAATTTATTTAGCCAAAATAATCCAATCGGAATACAAACTTCTTAGCCTTTGATAAAATTAAAAAAGTGAAAAAATATAGGTCAAATATCCATTTTGGTCCTCTATGTTTTACCAAAGATCTAAATTAGTCTTTTATCTTTTGAAAGTTCTATATTGGTCCTTTATGTTTTTCAAAAGTTTTATATTTGTCCTTCAGGTTTCATTGAAGTTTTGTATTAGTCCTTTATGTTTCATTAAAGTTCTATATTGGTCCTTTATATTTCATCGAAGTTATATATTGAGTTTTTATGTTTCATTAAAGTTTTATATTATATAGTCCTTTATGTTTCATTAGAGTTTCATATTGGTCTTCTCAGCATGATTTTATTTTTGGCTTAAATGACGCCGTTTGGGTGTTTTTGGTGTCTAAGACCACGTCAGCTATCTGATACACGTAGGAGAGATTATGTGTTCACCTCGGCACGCCACGTTAGCATTTAACTTTAAAAATTGACGGACTTGGACGGAAGGATCAATTTAGAATTATGGGAAAGATCAAGGACTAATTTAAAACTTTTAAAACTTGAGTTAAATATAGAGGATCAAAATGAACATTTGACAAAAAAATATAAGAATGCTCTATTGTTGAAAATGTAAGATTATGGAGATTATTTTTTCCAATTTAATTTGGATTCTCCATTAAATTGGTAAATCTAAATTAAATTTTTCATGACGGCCAAAAGAAAGAAAGAGAGGGGACCGAACTCAGAAGGGACATGCAAGGAGCCACATCGCAAAATACCATAAATTTGACGTGTGGAGAGTGAAAAATGAACGGGAAAGCCTGCACTGTAAGGCTATATTTGGTACAAATGTATGGATGGAAAAAGAATAAATGTAAAGTATTGTTAAGTAAAATATTATAGAGTAAAAAAAAGTAATGTAAAAAAATGTTGAGAATATATATAAAAAATATGATAAGAAGTGTGTTTAATATATAAAAAATATGAAATAAAATTTATTGAGAAATGTGAGATTATATCATTTTCTTTAAATTACATCCTTATCAAACATAGCAGCTTTGATCCTAGAACTTTGAATGAACAAGTAAAAATAAAAAGAAAATAATTTTTAATTAATTCTTTTAAATTGTAAGAGATTTTATTCTCTTTAATCATTTTGATAAATAATTAGTGAGTTGACCTTATATAATATCCCAGTCTTAAAATGCATAATTAAATTAGTTAATAAAGTTTGTTGTGATAATATGAGATTATCAAATTCTTAACATATATCCAATAGAAATTATGAATTCCATGTAAAATTTAATTAGAAGAAATGAAGTTCATATAGAAATTATGGAAGGAATAAAATATAAATATTAGAATAGTGTATGGGAGAAATCTATTTAATAATCTAATTTCATGATGTGTATTTCTTACACTTTACACATTTTGAATCCTTTTCTCAAATATTCAATATAAGGATAAAGTGATCATTTTATCTACTTTTATTCTATTTACATCACAGTTACATCACATTTTCTTTTCCTCAAATATTCTTATAACTAAACGAGGTTGAAGTTATTGTTGGATCACAATTTACAAGTGATTGAGTTACCGTTTTCACTAGCTTTAGTAATTTTATTTTAGCATTTTATAATTAATTAGGCCTCAGAGTGGTCCCACTTCCACATTCAGATACCGTAACTTGTATAAGGGATTCCATGAGCCAAATCCAAACAAGTCCAAATATCATCAACCACATCAACACTGGTTTGGAAATTTTTTTCATTTGGTCTCTTAATTAAGTGTTAGGGATTGATGATGTTAAAATTAGATATGATAACATGTGTCATTTTATCTAATATTGTTAATAATAATTAATAATATGACAGTAAAAGGCGCTAACATAATACATAGATGTCGAAATTAGGAAAGTGAGAAAAAAAGACTTTTTAATACATATTTTGTGATAAAACCGTAATATTAATTAATTATTAAAAATAAAGTATTATTACGGATATTTGTGGATAATTTCAGGTCAAGCCGAAGCCATTTTATCATTTGAAATTCGAGATAAAAACCAAAATGAAGACAGGAATGTAAGCACTAAGCAGGGACTAAACTGAAAGGAAAAAGGAGAAGCAGAAAATGTCAACGTTGGTGGTTGACTGAAGGAACCTCGCCGCGGCGAGATAGCTGAAAAACGTGCAGAATGTTCAAAATTCAAATTTTAAACTAGATCAAATCGGAACTTCAATTGGGATCAAAATAAGACGTTTCAAGCTTCAAATTTTGAATATATTAAGAATTATTATTCTATTAGGAATAATATTATTTAGAGTAGATGACAATTATTAGCAACAATTAGCAATAGAAAAGATATGGTAGGAGGTTGCCTCAATGGCAGAAATGAGCAGAATAGAAGAAGAAAAGAAGCAGAACATATCAGGGAGGAAGAGAGAGAAGCCAAGCTAGAGAGAAGATTTCCAAATCATTCCACACCCTTTCTTTGCCCAAAGCTGTCCTTCTTATTCTCTATTGCACCCAACTTACACATGGGCCACACTTGGGCCTGTCTTGTAGACACCACCCATGGCATTGCCTCCCCCTAAAACATGGACCTTCTCCTTAAGGTCTAAATAAAAGTCTAGGTGCCAAAAACACAGTCAACTCCTCCCCTGTAGGTTGAGACTGATTAACCCATGCCTTCCATTTGCCTTTAAAACTTGGGTAAACCAATAAGTACTGTGAAGAAGCAGTAAAGAAGTGAGACAATTCAAACCACACATTGCAAGTTCTAGTAAGAACAATCCCACCTTGATGGTGTAAGCAACAAACATCAAAATCTCTAAGTACAGAACTCAAACACGTATAGCATATGTTAGAGATGGCCCTTGTGCATTGAACAACATCAAAAATAGTAATTAAATTCTAATCAAGCTTGTCGCATTGTACCTTCTTCGCGTATCTACCCTCAGACTCAGGAGTTGGGATGATTTCTCTAGCACCTTCTTTCTGGATTTTGTTGTTCCTCATTAATATCTGAACATTGGCTCGAAAAATGCTACATGTCTCAATCGAATGACTAGGCGCATTCGCGTGGTACTTACATGAAAGTTCTGGCTTGTACCATATGGGGTACGGAGGTGTTAAGGGAACCGTGGGTTTCGGGGTTATGATCCCTTGATCCGATAACTGCCTGAACAATTCCCGTTGAGACACTCCAGAATCCGAGAAATGTTTTCTACCCATCGGATTTCTGGCCCCTCTTTTCCTCTTCTTGCTACGGCTAGACCCCTGATCAGCCAATACCTTAACATACTAGGCATCCTTCTGTCGGGTACCCTCAGCTTGATTCACAACTCTATTAGAGGACGAAAAAGAAGAAGAAACCTACGCAACCCAGAAGCAATCAAGACAGTGCTCATAATACTAAAACCATACCACGAAATCATCGTAACCTAAATTTTATCTAACAGACATCAGCCCATATTCACTCCGTTGACAGGATACATACATCCTTATGCTCTAAGCAGCACACAGAGACCCTTGCTCTCTATCTCTACCTACAAGGTACCTCTAACAGGTAGCTTGTCCGCTTAGAGAACATATTCACATTCTAGCCGCACACGGCCATTACATGTAACACTCATGCTTAACGGCAACCATGGACGTCCTCTCATCGAACTACGTGGACTTTAATCCCTACATTAAGGTACATAGGCACCTAGGTGTTCACCTAAGGACAAGTCCCCCAAGGCTACGACCCCTTGCAGTCATTATTTGACATCATGAATTGTCTGAACCAAAAACGACAGTTACAACTTGTAAACAAGTCGTGCTTTTATAGTAGAAAGATTAATAATAATTTCGTCTCTAATCTATTCATGGTAGGTCCTTATTAGTGTGAGTCCCTATTATTAATTACTTCACAAATGAAGCAAAATGTGTGTTTTGAAAGAATTGCAAGAAACCGAATTGCACCATATCCAATTTCCACTGAAGCATACCCACAATTATAAAAGAAACACAAAAAGATTTTAACGTGATTCGATTTATCAAGACCCACTATCTACCACGATTTTTGAGTGGCTAAAATGGGTTCAACTCATGAGGCTGACCAATTTAACCCACTATTTAGGTGAATTAGGTTTGCATATTTTCAGCCTGTATAATGTTAGTGCAATTTAGCACATCGCACTTATTAACTCACCAATTAGACGAGCAAACCCATTATTTAGCCCGCATATTTGTTTTTTCTAATTGTAAAAACCCCACTTAGTTGAAATTTTATATTGTATTTGTAATTTATGATTGTAAATTTATATTATTATTTATTTATTTGAAGTGTTGGATTAATAATTTTGTCCATTTTACTATTTATAGTTAAAAAATTAAAATTTTTTTTGAAAAAAAAATGGTTTGTGAATTACCAACCCATTTAACTATTAAGGTGTTATAAAAAAAAAATTATTAAGGTGAGTCAACTTGAATATTTTCAACCCATTTAAAGTCAAGTCCTTTCAACCCGTGACCCCACATGGAGTGGTTTATCTTGAGAGTTCTACATTATTTCACTAAAATAAAGTTCACTACTTGCAATTTTTAATTTAGATAAATTATAAACCCTCCTAAATAGTAAATACAATCTTTTACGAGAAAACATTAAAAAAAAAAGGAAAAAAAATATCCCTCTCCCTTATAACCAAAACTTCATTACATTTTTTGGCCAAGCGCGCTTATAGTAGTTTATGAAGACTATTTCTAAAGCAAAATTAGGATTTGCTAAGTCAAATCTCTTCCAAGTTTCAGAATTTTTCGGATGTCTCAATATACCGTCATTATTATTTTTTACAACATGTCACCTCATATGTTCTACAGTCTTAGATGGCATGAAAAGTCTTTGCAATCGTTGCTTCAGTGGAAAGCAATGTTATAAGAACTGAACCGGACAAAGACTCGGACAAGTGTTCGGTTCATGGTCTGATCGGTTTAACCGGTCGAACCGTCGGTCGAACTGGATGACGCAATAAATAATAAATAATAATTATTATTAATATATAAAATGACATCACTCAAATTTTAGGTTTCAATATACATAATTTTGAAGTTTTAAATTACATGACTTCTCAAAGTTTTAATTTTCACGACTTGTCAAACTCTAAAAGAACTTAATCAAACAAAATATGAAATTCTTGATAATCATGACTTTTAAATTTTAATTTTCAAGACTTTTCTAATTTTAATTTTTAAGATTTCTCTAATTTCTTTTTTATGTTATTTTTTTTTCAATTTTCTAATTTTTTTTAAAAAAATAAAATTAGACCGGTTAGACCACCGGTTGGACGGTCCAGCCCGGTTGACCGGTTGGACCCCGGTTAAATCCAATCCAACTAGGAAAACGATTCTTTTGGTCCAACCGACTCGCCTTTGTATTCGGTTGACGGTTGAACCGGTCGGACCGTCCGGTCCGGTCTGGTTCTTACAACATTGGTGGAAAGTATCGCAAAACTTTTGCAGTTTGCTTCTCCTTCTTTTTACCCACACTCGTAACATTTTGACTCTTTGGTTTCCATCTAGATGCATTGCATTTCTTATACATGTCTGCATATTTTCATCCTCCACGAAATTATGCAACATACAATCATTTGAATATGCATGAATTTTGGTATAACCCAAGCCAAGTTGATTGATAATCTTTTTAGCCTCATAAAATAAAGATGGAACCTCTGCACTTTCAAAAGCATCCGCCAACAACTCTATTATCATCGACATTGCCTTGTCACTTATTCAATACAAACACTTTATGTGATACAATTTCACCAAAAAAGATAATTTTGAATATTTTTCACACCCTTCGTACAAATTTTGTTGTCCATCTTTAATTAAATCATAAAATTCTTTGGTTTCATCAATCATCATTGATTGATTCGATGATAAAAAAGTAACTACAACTTCATCCATCATTTCATCATTAGGGTAATACCCAAATGTAACATGAACCATGTCTTGTATAGGGTCATTTCCACAACTCCTAGCATCCATCACTTTAGGTCTGGGATGAGATTCCGCAACAGGTTCCACCACACGTTTCTCCACATGACTAAACCAAAATGTGTACCCTCTAGGAAACGGTTTGAGCACTAAATGATCATACATAACTTCTCTAACTTGTTACTTTTTAAATTTACATAAAAGACATTGACATATTATTCTACCCTCAACACTTCCATTAACAAAAGCAAAATCTAAGAATACAATTAATCCTTCTATATATTCTGAGGTATTGCGAGGCTTCACAATCCAAGATTTGTTCATTTATGAAAAAATAAAGTTCCTAGAGTGTTAAGAGACAAACTATATATATCAATCTATTACCTCTTCCTTAAGTCATGAATCTCTTATCTAACTAATTATGGAGCTCAGCTTTTGGTGAAGGAAAAAATTTAAGGTAAAGTTACTTAGGTGCTTGCTATAAAGTTCACCAATCATAAACATTATTTATATTTTCTCTCCTATTTGATTGGTTATGTAATTTATTGCTTTTCATTTTCTCTCTCTACCATGATTGGTTATACAAAAATTTTTTGCCACGTGTTTTAATTATATTGGTGAACTTTATAGCAAGCACAAAATTAACTTTACCTTAGTTTAGTCCATTGGTGAATCCATGACAGCAAACACGTATTGCAATTAGAATTGATTGAGAAAGGTGCTACATATGAACATGCACAATGTGACTGAAAGTATATATATATATATATATATATATAGTGCTTTTTATAAATGTGTGTGTTTTCTCTAATTATTTTGCACATAAATCGGCCCAAATAACAATGGTGGTGAAAGATAATGGGCCAATAAAAGAATGAAAAGGCCCAATAATGAAAACTGAAGAACGTAAACCAAGCACTATGCACTTTCACATTTTCACAAAATCATCGTAGAAAATTAGAAACCCAATTTTTTCCTCAAGGCCCAATATTCATGTTCTTGAAAAAAAAAATTAAAAAATTCAGCAACTTATTCATTGACAACACAAAGTTCATACGAATTGGAAACATTTTATACTTATGTATTCAATAACTCAATTGGGAAAAGATCTAAACTCAAGGAACCAAAATATTATTTTACTATTAAAAGAAAATTATATTGATATTTGATACATGCATCACGTTGAATCCTAATTAATGTGTAGAATAAGTGTAAGTTTGGTGTGTCAAACAAAGTTTCATATGCCTAGTAAAGTAAGAAAGACACAAGTGTATATATAATAAGATGTGATATAAGAAAAGTAAATGGGTCAAGTGGAAGGTGGGTCTCATGCGTGCAACAATTGGCTATGAGAAGGGAAACACAGTTAAAAATTGACGATTTCTTCCGTGCGCATGAAATAGATACGGAATCGAGTTCATTTTGCGAAAAATATTTTTATTAATTAGTTTAACGGATTTATTAAATTATTTTTAATGGTTACCTGAAACTCCTATTTTTTTTTCAAAACTGAACCTGAGTGAACTTGATAAAATATATATATATATATACACACACGGGAACGAGTTTATTTAATCTTGTAAGAATGTTGTTATCTAATTTACAAGAAATAACGTAATACCTCTTAAGGATAGTGTCTTAACTTGTAAATCTCCTACAATCCCATTAAAAAAAATCTATCACCTTCATTCCAATTGTTTATTATATTGTTCCTGATATCATGATTATTTTTTTTAAGTTAAATAATCTTTGTTAGTTGCATGAACAGGGCGTAATTTTGAAAATGATAGGTAGACCTGATCATGAATTTTAAAGCTCGTTCGGCCTGATAGACTCGACTTGATAAAATACAAATATAATCTAAAAAATATAACTCCGAACTCAAAAGCCTGTTTTCAAAAAAAAAAGGGGCAAAAAAAGAGCCCGATGAAATGCAATATAACCTGATCATTGATATGCTTCTATTTCCATGTTTTTTCTTTTCCTAAAAGAGATCAATTGAAAATGATGACTTAAACTATCAAGACATATTTCTAGTGCTCACTTAGGCTATTTTGGTAGTCAGTTTTGAGGAGGAAAAAGAAAAGGGAAAGGGTGGGGCTTACTTTTGAAATGATGGGCCTCACTTCTGGAGGAATAATGAGATTCTTTTCTTAGTATGTGTGCAGTACTAAAAAAAATATGAAATGTCCATTATGTCATTTGATTTGACACAATCATAATTTTTTTGTAATATTTTAATATAAGAGGTAAAGTGGTAATTTTAATCAATTCTCATTCTCATTCTCAAATTTTACTACTAAATATATTGAACCTATTTTCATTCCCTTTCTGCATAGCAAACATACTCCTAATAATTTGTCGATCAAACCAATTAGTCAAGTAAATGCTCAAAAGACAATAGCACTTAAATTTTAAAATCTAGAGTTATCCAACACAACACTCTCACAACCAAAACAACAAACACCCATAGAGACCATCATATATAACACAAGTATCACTATCATCACTTACTTGATCCCTTTCTTCTCTAAAATTCAAGGCCACTATGGGTGTAGGGTCAGCGTATACAAGGGCTCAAAATCACTAAACTTTGAAATTGGATCCGGTGTCAATTTCTTTTTCACTAATTTTTCTACAAGTCCTTTAAAATGTATTTTTTGCTTTATTTATGAAGTAATATTTAATAGGAAATCACATTAATAAGGATTCACCATGAATAGATTAGGGACCAAATTATTATTAATATTGGTGAATGACCTTGAATGGATTAGAGACCAAATTGTTATTGATATTGATAAATAGTTTTACGAAGCTATTTAGTGATGCTATTTGTCAATATTAATAATAATTTGGTCCCTAATCTATTCATGGTAGGTGTAAGAGTCCCCATTAATACTTCAAAAATGAAGTAAAAATGTTTATTTCGAAGGAATTACATCGGAATTGCAGGAAAACGAATTGCACCGGATCCAATTTTAAATTTGGTCCCTAATTCATTCATGTTAGGTCCTTATTAGTATGAATCCCTATTGTTACTTTAAAAATAGAGTAAAAATATACATTTTAAAAGAATTACAGCGAAATTATTAAAAAATGAAGAATTACACCAGATTCAATTTTCTGTTTGAGTAGAATGCTAGCACAGCAAATAGCAAATTATTGAACTTCAAATAATTAGAAATTATAATAAAATTATTTATAAGTTAATATTTTTTTTAATTATTTAAAATTTTGATTCAAAATACCTTTAATATGATCCATCAAACTTCTCCATTTTTTTAAAAAATTTAAAACATTTGATGAAATGTTTCTAAATTGTTTATAATTAAAGCAAAAGTATATTTCCTGCCCCCAATGTTTGGGATCCTGTTATTTTCGCCCTTAATGTTTTTTCGCTGTCAATTGTACTCTTAATATTTTGTGTTTTTTCCAATGTCAGGCTTTTGGCTAACACCGTCAATTTTTGGACGATTTTTTATGACGTGGCATCCTATATGGCCAACAGTTCTAACCGGACTTCATTTTTTCACATCAGCAATATATTTTAACGGTATAATGGACCCCAAAATCTCAGTACATCAGTAAATTCAGTACACCAAAATACTCATTATATCAATAAAATAGACCCCAAAAACTCAGTACTATTGACTGTTGATGTGAAAAAATTAAGTCCAGTCAGAATTGTTGGCCACATAGGATGTCACGTCATCAAAAACCGTTCAAAAATTGATGGTGTTAGCCAAAAGCCTGACATTAGAAGAAACACAAACTATTAGGAATACAATTGACAAAAAAAATACGTTAGGGGCGAAAGTGGTCGACAGAATCCCAAATGTTGTGGGTAAAAAAAATACTTTTGCCTATAATTAAATACTCTAGCACAATGGCTTTAGATTCTTCTTTGCATCATGCCCATAAAGAAATTGGAAACTCAGAAGCATGCACACATTAAAAGTAAACTGAAATAGTGCTAGAAAGGTACCAACAAGCATTGATCCAATGTGAGAGACTGAGATCCCTCCATTGGATTCCAATTCCAATTTTACAGAGTCAAAAGAGATTTCATTGATGCAAAAGAATAATGTATAAGAGATTAAGGGTATGTTTGGTATCTTTATTAAATAGTAAAATTATGGTTTTTTACAATTTTTTTTAAAAATTTATATTATATTTTATACATACCAGACACACTTTTTATCATATTTTTTCTCTCTCCTAATTTTTCTCTTTATCTCTTTCTTCAACTTTCTCTACAATACTTTTTTTTATTCTACAATACTTTACACTACATTCGTGTATTTATACCAAACGTACCCTAAAAATGCCAAATGACATAGAAACATGAATGGTGACATAATAATAATAATAATAATAATATACCCATCTAATCTTATCTTGAAAAATATTTATCCATCATGAATATTATCCAACAAAAAAAAATACAAGTTACCAAACTGAGCCATCCAAGCTCAATATATATATATATATATATATATATATATATATATATATATATATATATATATATTTTTAGTTTTTTCTTCTTCCTAGTTGACCAACCAATCAAGGGGGTTCATAGATACAAAACCACTCTTTTGAACCCATATATGTCATTGGATGCTCCCTCCACCCAAGACATAATAAAAGCTTTAATTAGTGAAATTAGTCAGTGTATTGTAGAATCCAAAGCTCCAAATTTTGGATTCCACCTTTTTCTTAATTAATACAATAATAATGAATAAATATGATTTTCCCCTACTTCTAAACACCTACTTAATTAGACCCAAAAAAAAATTAAAAAAGACTCTAATTTTCCTAAACCAAACAATTAACCATGTATGTCATTGGATTGCTTGGCTGTGATTATATTCTGCAATTTTTCTTTTTCTTTTTTTTTTTTCTGAATCTGTATAACTTAAAACTACTTCCTTTATATATCTTCCTTCTTCTTCCCCTCTTTGATCTTGACCATTTTCTCCCTCAAGAGGTTAAGTTGATGATGAGTTTTGCTCAGAAGCTGATGCTATAGAGGCTTGTGAAGAAGCACTTGTCCCTACTTTTGTTGGTTGTACCCTTGAAGCTGCAACATTTTATCCTTCACAATCAATACTCTTGCCTACTTATAAAAAGCATAGTAGAAGAGAAACACTTTTATTGATATATATATATATATATATATAATAAGACCAATTCTCAAGTTGAGCTCTCACAAATTCAAAATTTTGCATGATATGTCAGGTTTTCTCTAACGTGACATTTTGAAAATAATATGACAGTGTCATGTGCTGAGAAAGGATATACACAAAATTGATTGAACAATGAACTTCATTCATATGTGAACAAATCATATTCTTTGCTCTTCTCAGCTTTAATATGTAAGACCGGCTCTTTTACATATTTTTTTACTTTATTTTTATTTTGAATTCTCTAAATTTGAGAAATAGTATATTTATCTAAAGTATGAAAGATATAAACACAAGAAATAAAAATAAATAAAAATCCCACGAAAATGAGATCTATCATGAATGAATTAAGGACTAACTTTTTAATCTCTAATAAAATTAATTAATCCCCAAATAAGTCTCGATCTATGTAGCACTTTTAATATTTGTTGTGTCTAAATCTCTTATTCTTTAATTTATAAAAATATGTAATTTTTTTTCGTAGAAACGAGGCGGTATCCCCTAACCGGTAACCAAAGACTAACCCTCCCGAGGCATAGAGATTATCGAAGTGGGTTTTGCCTCTCCCAACAAAACCTTTTTCATACACACGGTCTGGTTCGAACTAAGGACAATATGTTTAAGAGACCTAGCTATCTACCAACTATTTTAAACCTTGTTGGTAAAAATATGTAAATTTTTAAATTCAAATAAAAAAAAACTAACTTAATATACTAAGACAAAGAAAAACAAGCATTAAATCCGTTCTTGAGTCAACTTGACATCTTTGACTGCCAACTACACGTTAAAGAACAACATGTCATATCATATCCCCAGATTTATTAATTAACAAATTTTCAAAAGTGAGACAACAACTTGAAGGCCAACACAATTTGTGAAGACCCGAAATAGGGTCAAAATAAGAATGTCTTAAAAATAACAAAATTTTATTTTTTATTTTTTGCACAAGATGAGAGGTCATCACCTTCACTACTAGTGGTTGGAGTTGGAAGAGGCATTGAAGAAGGAAATGATAGTATCCCTTGAGATGTAGAGGCATAGTGATGCTGCTCATGAACAAAATTAGGGAATTGTACCATTTGGGGAAATTGAATTCCAAAACCATCATTCTGGCTGCTTTGTGCATATTGAGAATAGAAAGGGTAAAGATTTGATGGATAGTAAGGTGAAAATTGTTGACCTCCGTAAACACTATAATAGTTCTGCATAAACCAATATTTTGTACCATATTTAATTAATGCAAATTTTAGGTATGTTTCATCTGAAAAATAGATAAAAGTTCAGTGGTATTGTACCACTGAAGTTCAGTACATCCCTCCAATTATGTAAAGCCATTTGTTAATATTAATATAAATTCATATTAATAAGGACCTACTTTGAATGGTTTAAGAATAAACTGATTAGAGGGATGTACTGAAGTTCAATACTACCATACCACTGAACGTCTACTCCTAAAAAATCATATACATATTACAAACAAATCAATTATGGTGATTTATATATCATCATAAATAAATACCTACCATGGAATACATGGGGTCTAGTGAATATCCAGAATATCTGTTATTAAGTGGAAAGAACAGAAATCAGGGGAGAAAAAAAATTGATGAGAGACGTGCAAAGTAGAAAACCCACACTTATTAATTTCATGTTTTATTTAATTAAGGCCAAAATTTCATTTTGGTCTCTTGTGTTTCACCATTGTTTCAAATCAGTCCTTTATATTTCAAAAGTTTTAAATAAGTCCCTTTTGCTCACATCAGCTGTCCTAACAGTGTGTCAGAAAAAAAAAGGTTTGTTTGGAACAACTTATAAATAAAGAGGACAGATTTGGAGTTTTTGAAACATAAAGACTGATTTGAAAACTTGGATGAAACATAGAGGACCAAAATAGAGTTTTGGCCTTTGATTAATTACCCGTAAGGTGAATATGGAAATGTGTTTTGGCCAGAAGGTTGACGGAAAATAGTACTGGAGGAAGAGGCATGATATGCTGGTGATGATGCTCTGAATCTCCCTCCTGCACCTGCATACAATAAATGTTAAATGTTAAACTTTGCATTTCAAAGGTAGATCCAAATTTTCAACTTCTTCTTGAGTCCAGATCCTGTGCTGTAGTCCGGTCATACTGTCTAGTCGATCAAAAAAACCGTGACCAAATTTTTAGAACAGCACAATCATAAAGAGTAGAGGATTGGACTGAGATTAAGATAAAGGTTTATTAGAGAAAGAAGAAAAAGAAGGAATTGATGAGACCAAGTAGAGGTAGAGGAGGTGGATTCTTATTGTTTGCACCAAGAGAAGCAAGATTGCAATTTGCTCTTCTGCCATCAATAACCGGAGAAGGATTCTGACATGCTCGCATGGCTGCCTCAGCATCCTTAAATGTTACCTTAAACAAACAAACAAAATTTACACCAAAACATTAAATCAATTAGTACCAACCATATATATATATATATATATATTAATTGGAGGTGCATGGTTGCTTACAAAGCCATAACCCTTGGATCTCCCTGTGTTCTTGTCTGTGATAACCACAGCTTCAACAATCTCTCCGAACTCTTCAAAATACCTTCTCATTGTGTCCCTTTGCGTCTCCCAAGCAAGCCCTCCCACGAAGATTTTTGTCAATGTTGTGTCGTTAACGTTGTATTGAGACATTCTCACAATCAATCAATCAATTAAACAACCCCAAAATATGTATATATATATCACATCAATGGGAAAAAGAAAGAAAAAAAGAAAAAAAGTGGAAAGAAGCACTCGTGCACACACGCGTGATTCTGTTTGTTTCTTAAAGGAATGGGGATAATTGTGAGGCTAACATTAAGATTGAAATTTCTTTTTTTTTTCTTCTCACAACAACCCCTTCTTCCTCCTCAGATTCTTCAAATCATTACGGTTTGAGGGTGGAAGAAGGGAAAGAAGAAGATGAAGAGAAAAAGAAAAGAAAAGAAAAAGTTGCTAGTGGGCACCCACGAATTGGGTGTCCAATGAAACTTCCAAAACCAAAAAATCTCTTTTTTACCTTTTTTTTTCTTCTTATCTGCCTCGGCTATATTATACACAAATGAAAATAATATATATATATATCCTTAATTGCTTCGCTGTCTTCTTAGAATTTTGCTTTTCCTTCCTCTGTTTTCCTCTGTTTTCTGCTGCTATGAGATGTTAATATTTTGCTTGCTTGTTCTGTTTTCTTCTGTTATTGTGTTTTCCAGAAAATGTTTTAACTTTTGGGGTATGGATGTTTGTGTATGGTTGGTTGTCTTCAACTTCTTCTTCCTTACAATTTCTATTAACGGTGAAAAGTACAGGAAATGGGATTGTGGAGTTCTGTGGGCCAATAGTTTCCGGCACAACCT
Organism: Senna tora; assembly: GCA_014851425.1. Taxonomy (NCBI): domain Eukaryota; kingdom Viridiplantae; phylum Streptophyta; class Magnoliopsida; order Fabales; family Fabaceae; genus Senna; species Senna tora. The sequence continues at coordinate 7,682,386 of CM026260.1, forward strand.
TCAATATTTTTCTGCTAGTTAGTTTTTTGGGAAATGAATAAAATAACATTTTATGATTTTAATATAATAATAAAAAAATATTAGAATAAATTAATGATTTGTTCATATAATAAAATGTTGGCTAAAGTATTATTTTGGTCCTCAATGTTTGCATGAAATTTAATGTTGGTCCTCAAAGCAAAAATTTTGCCATGGTGGTGACGTGGTGTGATGTGGCGTGCCACGTCATTAAAATGTGACACGTAGGAGAGAGGGTGTGACACATAAGCATGCCACGTTATCATTTAACGGCAAAAGTTAACGGTGTTACGCTCGGGGACCGAAATTGACAAAAAAAAAACTTTGAGGACTAACGTTAAACTTCATGCAAATATTGATGACCAAAATAATACTTTAGCCTAAAATGTTTCAATTTAGTTCTTAAAAGATCAATTTTTAATCAATTTAGTAATTAATTTCATAGATAAAAGGAAAAAATCGTAGGTATAGTTTTTTTTTTATAGAAAAAAAAATTTAATTCTTAAATTTTTGTCTTAAAGTTCTCCAATCATAAATTGTATTTATAGTATTTCTCTATTATGATAGGTTAAGTAAAATTTGATTTTCTATCTTGTAACATTTTATGATTTTTGTATAATAATAAAAAAAAATTAAAGTATCCATAAAACAAACAAAACAATTAAAGTAAATTAATGATTTATTCCTAGAATAAAATGTATCAATTTGGTCTCTAAAAGATCAATTCTTATAGATAAAAGGAAAAAAATTAGGTGTTCTAAATTCATAATATTCCTTCCTATGGTCACGTGGCACTCGTCTTCTAGAAGCATAGCCAGGCCTCGGATTAGTGACACGTGATATCGCTCGATGGCCTTGTACGTGTCTTGTGCCCACTACTCTCCCAGACTCTCTCGTAACAGAAACGTGCGGAGAGATCAGGAACATGGGTCTAGTACTATTTACAAGAAACGTGGGACGACCACGTTCTTCCTCGCGCTGAGTATAAATATCCCACTTGGGAGACTTAAAGCAAGTCTAATTGACTACACTCAGAATACACTCATTCTCTAGCTCTAAACATAATTTAGAGATCCATGTTCTCTCACCCATCATTCACAACAAACCTCCAACAGGTGGCTCGCCCGCCCAGAGCAATACACACGTGCGTCCTAGCCGCACACGACGACCACAGATAACATTCCTGTCTAACGGCTCCTATGGACGTCTCTCCTCTTCGAACTACGTGGACTTTGATCCCTTAACAAGAGTACGTAGACACCTCTAGGTCATCACCTAAGGACAAGTCTCCCAAGGTTACGACCCCTTGCGGTCCTTATTTTCAATTATGAATTGTCTGAACCAAAAATAACAGTTACAAGTGTAGTTTTTTTATATATCTTTGTTGCAAGGTTTTTCAATTACAAACTAACATATGAATGATTTATATAATTCATCTCTCATGATTTGTTTTTTTTTTAAAAAATTTATATATTTAATTTTAATTGAAAATTTTGATAGGAAAGAAATAAAGAATTACACTTAACTTTTGTCCTAAAAAGTTAAGTAATAGTACTATTAAAATATTAATGAACGTTAATTGATTGTTAATGTTGAATTAAATTTTATTCAACTAAAAAATATAAAAATGTGTAAATGGTAAAACAGAATACATCAAATTTACATGTTACACATAAAACATACAAAGAGCATAGTGTAAATTTGTGAATCCAATATGTTTTATATTTTTTTTGTTGAATTATAATAATTCCAATTTACCACTTAACAGTTAACTTTTCAATTCATCTAATTAATTAAAAGACCAAATTAATTAAGAATAAATTTTTTAAAGATTTAAATTGAAATATTTTATCTTTTAGATATTAAATTGATAAATTATGCATTTTTTAGAGACCAAAGATTAATTTATTCAATAAAAGTCACTAGTTAAATTTCTTTATTGGTTCGTAAATTTTTCATCAAGGTGAAGTTTTTAGATATTAAAAGTTATTTTTTAAATTATTATTTTTCTTAATACAATATTATTACACAAACGTTATTAAATTTTTTATTAATAAAGGTGAAGTTATTAGATATTAAAAGTTATTTTTTAAATTGGTATTTTTTGTAATATGTGTTTATTTAAAAGTAACAAATTTTTTAAAATTTTTTATTAATACATTAAAAATTTTATGTTGAAGTGACAGAAATAAACTCAAATAAGGGTAAAACTAATTTTTAATTTAAAAGAATAAAAAGTGTAATTTAATTAAGTTTCAAGAGAGATAAGTACAGTTTAATTTAATCGTAAAAGTAATATTACCTTGTCTAAATGATTTTTTTTTTGGAAATTCCATAACAACCCTCATCTATTTCAGCAACGTTGTCCTTCTTCCAATCCAAGTCATTGCCTTTTCAACTTTTGAGGAACTTAATATATTTGAGTTTAATAATTCATTGATTAGTTAATTATTCTTATGAAATATATTATATGTGAATGTCACATTATACTATTTTTTTTTCTACATGTATTCTCTTATTGGAGGCAATTCTATTTGAGTTAGTTGAAGTCCTATAACAGTAGTAGAGCTCTTCGAGCAGAAGTTTTTCCATACACAAGACATTATACCATTTAACTTGTAGTCTTTTTTATGAATTTGTGTGTAACCTTTGGCTCAATTCTTCATGAAATATCCTGATAAACATTGATGTATTGAGTTGTAATCCTTCAGATTCTCTAGCCTATAAATAGAGGCTCTTTGAAATTATATGGACATAAGTGATGACTTAGTAAAAGTAACTCTTTTCCCTATAATTATCTATTTCTTACTTTTGTCGACTTAACATAAACAAACATGTATATGTGTACGTTAATTATTTGAAATCTTATTTCTTATACTATATTAAATCTCTCAAAGGTTGAATTCATTGCACTTGATTTCATAAAAAAATTATTTATCATGGGTTCTTGATGCTATAATTCATTGGAGTGCAATGAATCTTGGAGATACTATCAATAACGAAATCACGCATCCCTGCAGGATTGCACAAAGGCAAAAAATTTTCTTTGCCATTAATTTCCTGAAGAATTAAAAACAAGATATCTCATTATTAAAGAACAAGTAGTTCTTTGAAATAATTTGTAGGAGAGACATGAGCACAGAGAAAAAGTTCTTTTTTGTCTAAAGCTCATTATAATTGTATATCACTATCAAAGAACCAATAATTTTAAGGAACAGTTTGCAAGATTTTATAACCAAACTTTGTTTAAAATTAGCTCTTAATTGAAATTATGTGAAGAGAAAATTATTGGCAACGATTTGTTGGCAAAAAACATATTCTATTTCAATGCTCTCGAATGTGCTCCTGAAGCAGCAATATCAAAAGCGTAGAATTACCAAATATTCTAAGCTAATTTAATTTCTTGTTTTCTTGTGGTTAAGCAAAAAAAACTAAGAAAACCAAGAAGGGGGGTTGAATTGGTTAAACTTCGAAAATATTGACTTTTTAAAATTTAGGCTACTGAAACTCTGGTTAATGAAAATTAGGCTACTTTTATAAAACGTTCAATTCTGGTTAATTTGAAAAACAGTTTAGCTAGGTTAATGTTAAAGGCAGTAAAGAAGTAAAGAACACAAGCAACTATTATAGTGAGAGGTTCGGATCAAATATCTTACGTCCTCTTACTCCCTCTTACTAAACAAGTAGGAGGAGTTACTTCACTAGCTTGAGAAATGTGAATTACAACCAGACAACCTTCAAAACACTATGGGATCAGCCACGATGGCTTTTATTACCTAATCTAGGTAACCCTTAAAGACAGGATCAGCCACTAGGGCTTTTACCACCTAACCCAAGAAACCTCAGCCGAAGACTCAGCACAAGTGCTTTTACAACCACTCCGTGAATTACAACACTCCAAAACTAAAACCTGACCAGTAGCCCACTGATCAATTAACCTCCTTGTCCTAGATTCTTACTTCGATTCTAGACAGAAAGGGAAGAGATTAAGAAGTGAAATGAAAGGGATACAGACTCCAACTTCTCACTAAGAGACAAATAGATGAATGCTTGAAGGCTAAATCTCTCTTTCTTGGAACACTTAGGCTTTTGTAGATCAATTTCTTGAAGTGCAATTGTCCAAGTCTTGAGTTTATATAAGCTTGAAGCTTTCGAATGTTGGAGAGCTCTTCAATGCAGCAAATCATCTTCATTTAAGTTGGTCTTTAATCCTTTCTTCAATGCTATCTTGATTGACAAAGATTTCCTCCATTTTGATTCGGGTCAATGCGTGACAATCTACTCGCAGCTTCCAATATGGAAAGTAGGTTAATGGTGAATCAATCTGCTTCATATCAACTTTCCTGAAATTAAGCTAATTTCCTTTCTCATATTTGTTAGCAATAAACACGTTTAAGGACAATGTATATTCAAATGAAAACATTCCTTAAAGGTTCAGAATATGAAATTAATCATTCATTCATTGCATATTCATTTTGCTTTCTTTCTTAAAGTATTTGGTCAATGGTTTCACTATTGAATCAGCTTTCAATACAAGATCAGCTTAATGATCAAATTTTTCATTTTTTTCAATTCTCCTTTTAATTTATTTGCATATAAAACATATGAGAATATATTCATGAATGCACAATTATTTTATATGCTATAAAAAATGAGTTGATACATTTGACCAGGAATTTAAATGCTTGATTATATAATCTTTGATGTGTTTCTAAATCAAGCTTCTGGTCAATGATCGACCAAAGATCTCAGGAGCCTTTTATTGAAGGATTCCTCAAAGTAATAAATGTTATTTTATAAATTTTCTTGATAGTCATTTAATTTAATTATTCATGGATATTCTAATATTAAAGACAAATATGCTTGATGAATGAATATGATAAAATCAGCATGTTAATATACTGTAAATGCTTGTTGAATGCATGAAAAAAATATATGAGTTTATTCTCATTGTAGTTTTCTTTTTAAATCAGAAGAGATATGTTAAATGTGTATGGAAACACATGAACATAATCTTTGATTCAAAGATTGATAATTATGAACATGATAGCATGCAAAATTAGTGTCCAAACATGAAATTATTGGAAAATAGGCTATTGTAGAATTGTGTTTTGTATGCTTTGAAATTCTATCATTAGATAGAGGATGAAAAAACTAAGAGAATGACATAGATTTTACATAAAACAGACTCAAAACGACAAAGTTATGGAGAATCAAATTTTCGGGTTCGAAAATTGGGCTTAGTAAAATGAAGTTTTCAGGCTTCAAAACTTATCCCAATGTGTAGAGCACGAAAAATCGTGTGAAAACGACATAAATTCTGTGAAAAACGGAGTTCGAACGGTTGAGATATTGAAGACTGAAGTTTTCTGGCGAAATCCACCATTTCCGGTCGCCGGATTCTAGAAAAGTGGAGGTTAAAGATGACAACAGCGTTAGCAACGGTTAAATAACCGCTGCCTTTTTAGCGAGGCAGTTTAAGAACCGCCACCTAAAATCTGAAAATTTAAAAAAGATGATAGATGGCTTAGTGGTTATTGCAATCATAACCATGCATAATCTCCCAAGTTCGAATCGTCCTTAGACCATTTTAAAAAAAAAATTATAAGGTGGAGGTCGCCGGCGGTCGGTGCTGGTGGCCGGCAGGCAGAGGAGGTTATCGGCGGCTGATGCTGGTGGCCGGCGAAGGACGTTGCCAGCAACCGGTCGGGTCTATGGGGAATTACCCAAGGACACTTCCATGAGAAAAAATAGCCACGAAAGTATCTCGTGGGAGATCCACGGAAAAATAGCCACAAACCATGAAAATTAATAGTAAAACAACGCGATGAGAAACAACTATAGGGGGAAGACATTTGGTCCATCACTATAGTAGCACTAAAAAATACCGACTATAGGTTATTAGAATACTCATACATAGATGAGAAAATTCCAAATTTTGTACCCGACCTTAAAAAAGGATCCTAAGAGGTCCCTAAAAAGGAAAAAGATCCTGAGGAGGACCCTGATGAAGATCTTGAGGAGGACCATGAAGAGGATCATCAAGAAGACTCATAGGAGTTAATGGATTCCAAACTTGCGTCAGAATTATTTCGAACCTCTTCGCGTAGAACCTCTCTTAATCATTGAAGATTCACTGAATTTTCTCAATGAAATCGTGGTAGAGGTAGGCGAAGAAGTGAATTAACCTCTAACCCTGCATTAGCTATAAATATAGCTGAGAGAGATGCAACAAAACTAAAAGATATAAAAGACGTCAATGGTGTGCTCGCCAAATACATCCAAACACATGACTGATAAGAATAACACAAAATTCTACCTTAGAATCCTATTGGAATGTATAAGAGCAACAAGAATTAGAGACAAATTCGAAGGCAGACCCCTAAAGAAATACCACTAGAATCAATACCCCCTATGTGACCAAATCACACAAACATAGGAAAATGACGAAAGCAATGCTAGATTACTTACGCGCTCATATAGAATGTTGTGATATTTGCATTTGCTTAATCCTTGTTTGATGTGTTAATTCTTTATTTTATGAACAAAATAAAGAGCTTAATTCAAATAAGTTTATTTGAATTATCAATACATGATTATTTGTGAATAATTTATGTATACTTTTAATAAGTGGGAGCTTTTAGAAGATTAGACTTCTAAGAGCCATAGTTTAATAAAAATACTTATATAGAATTCTCGATATACTATCATGATTATTGCTTGTATCTGTGTGATGGGAGATATAAACGTATGCTCCTGATCATGGGTCTTGCATTGTCATTATTTTCTGATCGAGAATAATATAAGCGCATGACATTGTATACTTATCTATACTATATATAATAGCAATGTTCTTTGGTACATATCTCTGTATGTAGAGAGAACGTAGAATAATATGGGATCAGTTTGTCACAGAACTGAAAAGTGAAACCAAGAACATTGTTAGTAAACTAAATAAGGGGGAATAACTTAATGGGGGACAATTGTGACATCTGACATCGTAAAATACACTACATCTTGAAGGAACAAGATACTATTAGGCCTCTCACATATGTTTGGTCGAACATGAAACTGGGAACATATGCCAACATCAACCCGAATAATAATTATCCTAAACGCGTAGTTTTAGAAATTGGATCCAGTGCAATTCCCTTCCGTACAATTCCGGTGCAATTCCTATGAAATACACATTTTTACGTCATTATTGAAGTACTAATACGGACTCACACTAATAATAATCCACTATGAATAGATTAGAGACCAAATTAATATCAATATTGACAAATATCATCACCTTAAATGAATTAGGGACCAAATTGTTATTAATATTAAAAAATAGTCTCACAAGGCTATTTAGTGATGATATTTGTCAAAATTGATAATAATTTTATTCCTAATCCATTCATAGTGGGTTATTGTTAGAATAAATTCGTATTAGTACTTCAATAATGATGTAAAAATGTGTATTTTATAGGAATTGCACCGGAATTGCACGAAAGAGAATTGCACTGGATCCAAACTCGTAATTTTATCACAAAATATACATTAAATACATATTTTTACCATTTAGGGCATGCACACATAATGATGCTAATAATATAATATTACTAATTGTTATTAATAAAACTATGCGAACATACGTTTTGGTGTCATCATGCACTATTTTACTAATTATGATAGAATCATGGGATTGGTGTAGAAATAATTTTGGATAATGTATTTTGTCTTGTTTCCTTTCAATAATGAATTATGTTGATTGGATTGGGTGGCAATTAATCTTCATAGTCGTAGTTGAATATCTCTAACGGTAGTGGTCAATACTGAGTTGAAATATCTTCTCTCTTTCTTTTTACTCACCCCAAGTCTTTGTTATTTTGTTTCTTAAAAGTAATTTAATTTTATTAAATTCTTAGTACGATCGTCCCTAGTTGCCCCTAGCTACATAATTAGGTAACTAAGGTGTTTGCGTCAATTTTTTTTTAAAACTAAAATCTGTAGTTTGTTTTTTTATGGAGTAAAACACTGTTTTGGTCTTTTACAGATGTCTTTTTTATCAATTTGGTCCCCATAGATCGGTGTTATCAATTTGGTCCCTCCACTGATTAAACTATTAGCAATTTGGTCTTTCCATTAATTAACTTGATGACATGTCAAGTTAAGTTATGACTCAGCAATTTTTTCTTCTGACTAGGCATAAATTAATTTAGAATAATTTATTTTTTATTTTAAAAACCTTTTAAATTAAAAAAAAAAATAAAAAAAAAACTTTTGACATACCTCCTTTTAAGGCAAAGAAACATATTTGTGCCTTTTTTTACTTTTTTTTAATTTAAAAGGTTTTTTAAATAAAAATAAATTACTCTAAATTAATTAATGCCTAATCAGATAAAAAAATTTCTGAGTCACAACTTAACTTGACATATCATCAAGTTAATTAACGGAAGGACCAAATTGCTAACAGTTTGATCTGTGGGGGACCAAATTGATAACACCGATCTATGGGGGACCAAATTGACAAAAGAGGCATTTGTGGAGGACCAAAACAGTGTTTTACTCTTTTTTTATGTTTTATTTTTTATTTTCTGTATTCTATTTTATATCTTCAGTTTTTTATATTAATAAAATAACATAAAATAAATATTTATGAAAATTCAAAATATACTTACGTAGATGTTTTGAGAGTAAGAAGATTCATGCACATTCATGGTGGATGATGGGTATTGGTGGTGGTGATGGTACGCGGTGGTGGTTGATCGACGGTTAGTGGTGGATGGTGGTGAATGGTGAGTGATGGTGGTTAGCAGGTGGTGGTGGGTGCGATAGTGGTGGGTAGTGAGTGGTGGCGATGGGTGATGGTGTGTGGTGGTGATTGTTGGATATTATTGTAATTAATAAAATTAAATAAATGAAAAATCAAAACGTAAAACGTTACTGCCTGCTTTTATATGAATCATTGTTCTTCAATGAAATATATAATTGTGGCAATGTCCAGTAACTCCTCCTCCCTTAGCCGTTTTGATTTTGTCATAAAAATGAATTAATATATTTTATGTTACTTATAAAATTCTCATCTATATATATGTGGGTTGGGAGAAGACAATAGACGTGGATACATGAGAACAAGAGCTGAGAGCTTTTGTTCTAGGATAAAAAATATATATATATACAAGATGTGTGTTATTTGGGTAGAGAAAGGTGTGGGAGACAGAGTCATGTTTACCTCCTACGTGCAGAGGTTGTAGACATACAGGCGAGTACTGGGCTGTTGTATCCTGGAGGTAACGCGTCTGAGTACCCTTGCACCGGGTGATATAGCAAAATCAACCTGTGGGAAGCGTGAATTACCTTAAAGATAACGAGATACCCGAGCCTCAGTCCGGTACCACGCGTATTATAATTTTTCTAACAAATTTATATTTCCCTATTTTTGTGTTTATTCTTATTTTCATGTTGATGCTCCAACAGTGGTTGGTGGATGGTGGTGGTGGGCGTGGTTGGTGGCGGGTGGTGGTGGTGGCATGTGGTGCGTGGTGTTGGTGGTGGTGGGTGGTTGGTGGCGGGTGGTGGTGGTGGCATGTGGTGCGTGGTGCGTGGTGTTGGTGGTGGTGGGTGGTTGTTAAATAAACTGAAAACCACAACAATATTAAATACCGCTAAATTAATCAATTTGAGGACAAAATTTTTTTTACCTAATTAAGCCGTGGAGCGAGATCAGTAACTAGGTCGCTTAAGTAAGTGTTGGGAGTTCGAATCTCACCTTGAGTATGCAGCAACCAATTGGCCAGCGGCAAACCCTTAAATGGAGCTCAGATCTGCGGAGGATTAGTCCTTGACCTGTCGGGCTGGGAGATACCTTGGAAAACCAAAAAAAATTAAATTATATAAAAAAAATATTTGAAGAACAAAAATAATCATAACTTTAATCTCATAAAAATTTAATCAAAATAAAACATATATTTTTTTAAGAATCAAACTAATAATTTATTAGATTAATCAAAGAGTGAATAGCTAGCATGCACATGGGAACTGCAAGGTGAAAGCAGACCCAGAAAGAGGAAAGAAAACAGAGAGATTGATACAGAAATGCATGTGAAGAAGATAGACTAACTGATAACTACCATTGAGTTAGGTCAAATTTGTCCCCATTTGGGGTTGCATTACCCTTTAATTATGTGACACCATCTGCCATCTTAACAACTCCATTACATGCTCTTTTCGGATCCAGATCTGTTAAAGTACAGATCCGATGAAACCCGTTAATTACACAGTATGAGTCGTTGGATGAGACTATTATAGTATAGATACAAATCTCAATTTTTATTTAACAGTCTAGATCTATACTTCATATACTATGCACTTTATTAAATCCAAATTTGATGGTCCTCTTCTTCTTCTTCTTCCTGCATTTGACTATATATACACATATTGTGCCACCCCCTTTGACTAACCTTTGCTAGACACGTGCACTTCATTGCTTCCTAACTCTAATTTCTCTTTTTTGATAACTACATCCCATGTGATCCCTTACTGCCTATGTTTCGTTTCCCCTATCTCAATGAATTATTATGATTAGAGTTTGGGTTGAATATTAAAATTAAACTCATACTCATTCTTTCAGTACTCGAATCCAAATTCAAATCCAAGGGCTAAATATTACGTGGTGGACATGAATATTTACAGGTAAATTATTATTTTTTAATTTTTGAATTGTTAGTCAAACTACTATATATTTAGTCCTAGAATTTACACTTTCGTCAATTATTTATTCCCCGAGACGTTATCTCCGTTAAATCAACGCGTGACATGACCGTTATTTACTGACATGACGTCGTTAATTTACCACCATATTGTCCCTTACTAAATGGTCTCTTTCTTTGCTACCATGTTGTCTTTTTTAACTAATATAGAGACTGCTTAGTTTTATTTTTAACTGATACATGGACTATTATTATCAATTTTGAATATTCAAATTATGTAGAAAGGTGAGGTGACAATATGGTGGCAAATTAACGTCGTCATGCCAACATATAAAAATCACATCACACAGTAACTTAACAGGTAACATTTCAAGAACTAAATAATTTACGAGCATATAAATTGAAGGACTAAATAGTTTAATTTTTAAATTCCGAAAATAAATATTAGTTTAACTAATAATTCAGGAACAAAACCTAGTTTACCTCGAATATTTATCATCCTACCCGGCCTATCTCTGATCTCTAGATGTCAATTTTATTATGTCTTTAGTTGCGTTAATTTTCTAATAGATAATTCATCTTTAAAGTTCGTCATTTTTTCTTTCTATATATATATATATAAAATTAAAGAACAACTTCATAATGCCAATGAACTCATATCTCAGGTTAGGGTAGATCCTAGTATCACGAGAGTATTGAACTGGATATTCCCTCTATTTATTATTTACTATTTGTTAATATTAATAATAATTAATCTTTTGTCCATACAGAATGAGTATCTATAATTAGTATAAGTCTCTGTTACTATTGAATTAATGGAATGATATATTAAAAATTCAATAGTCTTGCAGTAATAAACTTTTGTCCCTCATCTTAAGATGAAGATCATCTCTCTCCCTACTTTTCATCCCTCATTCCCTACTCATATAATCATCTCAGATGTTTAGTGTTACGGTAGTACTGAATTTCAGTACATCCCTCTAATCAGTTGGTTCGTAAACCATTCAAGGTGAGTCCTTCGTAAATTCATGAATTTCTATTAATATTAATAAATGACTTTATATGATTGGAGAGATGTACCGAACTTCAATGATACGGTACCACTGAACTTTTATACCATATCCAGAGATACTTATTATATGGTCCTAAATTTCAATTTTGACCCCAAATGTTTTTACGATTAATTTTGTCTCAAAAGTTGTGATGAATTGCAATGGATTTCATGCCAACTCCTAAACTCTCTAAATTAATAACGACAAATGATAACGCGTATTGGCATACGTAACATAATTAATATTGATTTACTATCATTCATAATCTCTAGAACATATCAAAATGATTTTATTTCTTCTTCTTCTACTTATTCTCACATTAATATGAAGCAATATTGTCTTTAATGATAATCGATTTATTATTAATATAAGATGTGACGCTATTTTGAGTGATGACTTATCAATATTACATGTATAATATTGTATCATCATATGTCATTAACAATTCGACGTATTAAGAGTTGGGACGAAATTAAAAATTAATATAATGTCTGGCAAAATATATTAAAAGTGCTTTTAATTTGCCTATATTATTAAAAGTTTGTAATGAAAATTTTCTTAAAAAATATTATATTCTAAATTCCATTAACATAGCGATCAATGTATATCTTAGCTAGATATCTAGATAATATAAATTATTTCCACCAACTAATTAAAGTCAAGTAACTAATAATTAACATTCATATAGGTGCTGGAATACTGCAATATATATATATATATATATATATATATATATATATATATATATATATATATATATATATATATATAATTTGATCTTACAAATCTCCATTGATCATTTTGACAATTTGAATTTTATGCTAACTAGCATAGAAATACACAATGAGATATCATATATCTTACATATTATTAATTATAGATTGCTGACTAGTACACATTGATTAATTCATGCATGTTCTCGAAGGATAAAAGTTCAGTACTATCGTATTACTGAATTTCAGACTTTCAGTGTATATCTCTCCAATCATGTACTACCATTTGTTAATATTAATAAAAACTCACAATAACTAGGACCCACCTTGAATGGATTTAGGGACCAACTCATTGGAAGAATGTATTGAAGTTCAGTATTACCGTATTACTGAACATCTGCTCATTCTTGAATTGGAGTGAGAGTGGGACCTCATCCTGCTTGTGCATATTTGAATGTTGAAAACTCTGATTCCCTCTCATCAGAAGAAGCAACAAGAAGACGAGCACGAATCCTACTTTTCAAGCATTCCTGAAAGATCAAACTTCCCACTGAAGAAGAAGAAGATGAAGAAGAAGTGCCTTTATGATGATCACTCGCAATATCCACCTTCTTCACCATCTCTTCTAATTCCTCTCTTCTCATTCGCACCTTCAATCTCACACATATGCCATTATCATCATAATCATTTTCATGATGATGATGATGATGTTCTTCCTTTGAATTTGATTCTACATGAATCCTCCTCCCCTTCATCATCCTCAACCACACATTCCCCATAGATATATGGGATTTCCCTCAGTATGGTTGATTGATTGCCATTTAAAGATATATATATATATATATATATATATATATATACATGCTAGTTCACAATATCAATTTTGTTAGTTAGGTGGGCATAGACCAAAAAAATCACTAATTCACATAAAAAGTAGAAAATAAAATACAAAAGATTAAATTACTATTCCTCCATTAATTTTATGTTGAGAATAGGTATTAAGTCAGAATAAAATTGTAAAAAAATAACTAATGTTGTTTTGATTTTGTAAAACAGCAGATAATTTAAAAATAAATAAAAATCTCTAAGAAAGCAAATAATGTAAACCAGAGGAAGTATATATATATATATATATATATATATATATATATATATGATAAATTTAGAGTGTTATTGAGTGTAATGAAGTCATTTATTTTTAACTCAGAATATGTTCAATCTTTAATTTTAGATATGGAGCCGGTTTGAATCAATACCTACAAGTTGATACGAGGATAATTAATAGAAAAAAACTTAGGTCCATTTTCTTATGTCCATTTCATCAAGTTTCCCAATATAAATATGACACGTGGCAAAAAGTGTTTAAATGACCAATCACAGTAGAGAGAGATCAGAATATAGAATACCACCTTTTATATGACCAATCATAGAAGAAAAGAGAGTGTAAATACAATATATGATTGGTGAAACTTAATGAAATGGACATAAGAAAATAGACCTAAATTTTTCTCTAATTAATATGTAGCTAGGGGATTTTCAGGCTAGCTACCGTTTTCAATAAATGCAGAAAGCTACGTATAATGGTAATGGTTGACATTGAGGCATTCATTTCATCCCATGCCACCCTTATCTATTATATTGATTAATCATTTAATGCTTTTTAGTTTTTGTTGGTTAGCACCACATATAATGTCTCTACCATCAAATTTTATTTTGAGTACGAATTAGATTTTTAAAAAAAAAATTTGTTAAAAAGTGTCCCTTTTTTTTGTTATTACCTACATATAGGAAATTGGATCCAGTGAAGTGTAGAAAGTGTAAAGTGTATGAAGTGCATCATTCAGATCGTTAAATAAAAATCGAGATTTATGTCCATACTGTAACAGTTTCATCCAATGATTCGTAAGTGTGCACTTCATTCACTTCACCGGATCTACACTTTAGCATATTCAAATTCCTACATATAGGTATTTTCTTATTAAAGAGACAATTTTGCTCGAGTTGGACACAATGTTTTTGTTTGGATTTCTTCAATTAATTAAACCAACTGATAACGCTTGCATATTATTGATTGTCAAATTTTAACCAAGTCTTAATTAGAATTTTTAAAAAATGAATTACTTATTACGAGATAGGACTCATTTTTCAGACTTAATTATAATAATGAGTGGGGCAGGACGGTAGTAGGAATAATTGAAATAAAACTACAATGCAGTGAATAAAGTATTGAACTAATTAAAAATTATTAGTTAAATTTTGACTTTTAATATGTCAACAAATTTTGTATGAATAGACTTGCATTTTTTGGCATGATTTTGATTCAAGTATGTTTTTGTCCCAAAGTTAAAATGATTGATCGGGTCCGAAGAATAAAATACATATTTGGCCCATATAATCTTAAGATCAATTGTTGTGAAATGAGTAATGTGTTTTTGCCTCCTAGACAAAAATGCTTTTGTTTCTTTTATATATGTATGTCATGTGTGTCAAAAAAGTAGACCTACTTTTTCTTATTTTATGGATATCTACTCTTAACCAAAAAGTGGAGTTAGTAAAAGCTGAGTGCAAGCTATGAAGAGACAAAAGGCATATAGCTTTTAGTCCATCAAACTAACCATGCATCAATGAGGAGGAGAACATACTCATAGTTTCTCCCGTTCAATCATCGGTCTTTCTCTCTTCTCTGGAGATGCAACGCCGAAAGAATGAAGAGTAATAAATGAGATCTATTTAATGAGGAGCCTCTACATTTAAAGAAGTGACATGGATGGAGATGAAGTTTTGAACTGCTTCAAGTGCAACGGCTAGCTTCCTAGTTGGTGTCCCTATTTAGGCTCTGTTTAGTAAGGATGTAATTTAAGGGAAGGGATGTAATCTCACACTTACCAATAAACTTTAATTTATATCATATTTTTTACATATCAAACACATTTCTCATTATATTTTTTACATTCACAAACACACTTTTCTCTACAGTACTTTCCTTTACTCTACAGTATTTTACATCCCTTCCCTTCTCATCCGTGCATTTCTATCAAACATATTAATGTTGCAAAGGAAGAACATGAAGACAAAACTAAGTGTTCCAGCATCCAATTCGAAAAGAGCAATTAATTTTCTAAGTGTGAACCTAATTTTTTCTAAGTGACTCCTGTATTCTATGTTTCTATGTGATTCCTGTGTGTACTGATTTCTGTGTAGTAATCTTTTAGTGACTGCATTTATTTTACTTCTATCTGCTTGTGGTAAGGATTTAATTCTTGAAGTATCCTAGTTGTAAAAGCCAAGATTGGAAGCTGATCCTTGAACAAGGTTGCAAAGAGATCTTCAAGTATTAAGTTCTTGTGCCTGAGTTCTGTTTAGGATTGAGGTTACTGAAGGAATTTAATACACTGAGTTTCTTGGTGGTAAAAGCCAAAGTGGAGGTTGATCCTTGTGTGTGAACAATGTTGCAAAAGGAACTTTTTATATTAAGTTTTTTGGTGTCTGTGAGTCTGAGTCCTGGTTGATGTAAAGTAAGTGTAAAAGTAGTTATATTTTCACAAGGGTTAGGTTGCTTGGATGTAAATTGGGATTGATATTTATATATATTTTCTAACTAGCTAATTGGTTAGAAGAAGAGAGGACGTAGCAATTTCAAGCAAACTTGAGTAGTGAACCTCTCTAGCAAATTAGTTGTGTCTCCTTTCTTATCTCTCACAACAACAAAACATGAATTTACCCACAGAATTTTATCCATGGAATATATTCTGTGGGTAATCCGTGGGGAATCCGTGGGAAAACGGGGAAAAAAATAAAATTTTTTGTTCAAAATTACCCACGAATTGGATTCCGTGGGTAATTTCATAAAATTAGCCACGGATTTACAATCCATGGGTAATTTGTTAATTAGCCACGGATTTACAATCCGTGGGTAATATTCGTAGGTAAATGTTTATTATTTAAATTTTAGATGTATATATAAAAAATATTTTATATTAAATAAACAACAAGTGATAAATGGTCTAGTGGTAATTCCAAATATTACCATGCAACTTCTCTTCGAATCCTCAATGGACCATTTTCGGTGGCTATTCTGTTAGAATAATAAACTATTATTCTTATCAGGATCATAGGCAAATCATAGAACACTCATACAGTATAATTTAAATATGCGTACCTCTTGATGCCATAGCGGAATAGAACGTGATCAATCGCTCACGTAGAGGCCGGTCTTCCTCTCCTTATCTCCTTATAAATGACAGCCCTAATGGGGAGGCTAGGTCAAAAGTTAGATTGGAGAGGGGACTCAGCCCTGTATTTATAGAGGGTTAACAATTACCTACCCATCATAGATAGTTAACCCAAGCCCTACACTTACCACATTACATTATTATTGGGCTCAAGGCCCAATTTACAAGGTGAGACCAAAACCAATTAATCACATTAATTTTTCAGGTATCATGGTCATAATTTAGGCTATACATCCAACCAGTATTTTTAGTAAAACAAAATATCAATTAATTAAGCCCAAATGTAAAATTATAAATAATTTTCTAACATTCTCCCACTTGGGCGTCATTAATTGGGTTTCAAGTTATTTCAAAACAATTTTGAAAACGACTCTCTGGTTGAATAAACAAACGTTGCCACTAACTTAGCCCAAATAAAATCACCTCAACATGATCAATATTCCGATAAGATGGTAGCTTAGAACTAAGGACAAGCATACACTGTAAAATCGTGCATTTCACCCTTCATTACATAAACTATTTCTCTTATCAATCAATCACAATAATGTAACAGTGTAGATGCACATTCATGCATATATAATGTTTGATTCCTTCTATGCATGTGTGTAAGAGTCCTCATCATATTTCTCCAAGAAATATGACATCTTCCCAAAAAGATTTTCAAATTATTTATTTAAAATAATTCACATCTCCATGAAGAGACACATGTTTCTTTATGAAACACAACACATGTTCCTTTAAGAAACACAACACATGTTTCTTTATAAAACACTATACATGTTTCTCTATGAAATACCAATTTTATAATTCACTCTTTCATGGTGAGCCACTTTCTCCTAAAAAGCCATATATAATTTCAATCTTGAAATAAGAATGAATGAAATGAACAAATATAATAATTCTCAAGGCATTCATTTCATGAAAAAATTAAGTCCACAATGTTTATTTGTGATAACAAAATGTAGTGAAATAAACATCAAACAGAAAGTAAAACAGCTCCCACTAAACAATAACATCAAAAGAATCAAGAACACCCATGTCCTCTACATGTTTCTTAAATACAACAGGCCTAGGCCCTTTGGTTAGTGGATCTGCAATCATAGACTCGGTATCAATCTGCTCAATCAAGATATCACCATCTCTTACCATATCTCTCACTGAAAGATATTTAATTGCTATATGTTTTGAACCAGAACTCACTTTGTTGTTTTTGGAAAACAACACAGCTACTCTATTGTCACAGAAAATTTTTATTGGCTCAGAGATAAAATCAACAATTTTCAGCCCAGTAATAAAGTTCTTAAGCCACATAGCTTGAGTTGCTGCGCCATAACAAGCAACAAATTCAGCCTGCATAGTAGAAGATGCAGTTAATGTTTGTTTCACACTTTTCCAAGATACTGCCCCACCTGCCAATTTAAAAATATACCCTGAAGTTGACTTTCTATCATCAGGGCATCCAGCAAAATCTGAATCAGAATACCCAAGGATTTCGGAATCATCAACCTTTCTATAAATTAGCATATAGCCCTTTGTTCTTTGCAAGCATCTCAAAACCTTTTTAACTGCAACCCAATGTCCCCTACCAGGATTTGACAGATATCTACCAAGTGCACTAACAACAAAGGACAAGTCAAGTCTCGTGCAAACTTGAGCATACATTAGGCTTCCAACTACACTAGCATATGGAATAATTTTCATCTCTTCTTTCTCAACGTCGTTCCTGGGGCATTGAACTTGACTAAATAAGTCACCTTTAGTGACTGGGACATCTCCAAGCTTACAGTTATACATATGAAACCTCTCTAAAACACGATCAATATATGTCTTTTGAGACAATCCTAAGAAGTTTCTGGATCTATCCCTGCGAATTTCAATTCCCAAAACAAAGGATGCTTCCGCAAGATCCTTCATATTAAAATGTCGAGATAGCAATGCTTTAGTTTCATGTAGCAAGTTCACATCATTGCTAGCAAGCAAGATGTCATCTACATAGAGCACTAGGAATATGAACTTGCTCCCACTGATCTTTAGATATATACATTGATCTACTTTATTTTCAACAAAACCCAAGGAGGTGACTACCTGATTAATCATAAGATTTAATTTAATTAATTGTCATCAATTGAAAAGAATCAATAATTCAAATAAATAATAATGTCTAACCTGATCAAAATTTAAATACCACTGCCTTGAGGCTTGTTTCAGACCATAGATGGACTTCTTCAGTTTACACACCAAGTGTTCCTGATTTGTTGCAACAAAACCTTTCGATTGTTGCATATAAACTTCTTCATACAACTCTCCATTCAAAAATGCTGTCTTTACATCCATTTGATGGAGTTCTAGATCATAATGTGCCATCAAGGCCATAATGATTATGAAGGAATCTTTACAAGAAACAGGAGAGAAGGTTTCCTTGTAATCAATCCCTTCCTTTTGAGTGAACCCCTTCGCCACAACTCTGGCCTTAAATCGTTCCACATTTTCGTGTGCATCCCTTTTAGTTTTCAACACCCATTTACATCCAATGGGTTTAAAACATTCAGGAATTTCAACAAGCTCTCACACTTCATTGTCAAACATAGATTGAATTTCTTCATTCATAGCTTCAAGCCACTTGTGTGATTGAAGACAAGTCACTGCTTGCTCATAGGTAGTAGGGTCAACAACATCGCCAATGTCATAGTCATACTCCCCTAAATAAATCAAATAGTCATTTGAAATTGCAGGTCTCCTCACCCTATCAGATCCTCTAACAGGGGGAGGAGGAGGAGGAGCAATAGGTTGCTCTTCTTCTACAAGAATTTTTGTCTCCTCACCTGTAGGGTTTTCTACAACATTGTCATGAATTTGTTCATCTTGAATTATCTCATCTACTTGAGGTTCTGCTCTTTCTCTCCCAAGAGGTATGGGTATTATAACATTTCTCATCTCTCTTGTGATTTCCTGCTCATCCTCTAATGTTATTGATGCACCATGAGAGAAATCACTATCAACAATATCATCTTCTAAGAACTTTGCAGACATTGCCTCAACTATCTTACTTCCACGGGTAGGACGGTAAAATCTATAGCCTTTAGACACACTGGGATAACCTATGAAATAACAACGGGTAGTTCTAGGACTTAATTTTGATGCTGTCGGATCATAAAGTTTTACTTCTGCTGGACACCCCCATACTCGAAAGTGATTTAAACTAGTTTTTCATCCCTTGAATAATTCAAAAGGAGTTTTAGGAACTAATTTTGAAGGCACCCTATTTAAGATGTACATCGTTGTCAAAAGAGCTTTCCCCCAAAGAGATTGAGGTAAATTAGTTCTACTCATCATGGATCTCATCATATCCATCAAAGTGCGATTTCGCCTTTCAGCCACACCATTTTGTTCAGGGGTGCCGGGCATCGTGAATTGTGAAACAATTCCACATTCTTGCAAAAATTTGGCAAAAGGTCCCATCAATTGCCCTATTTCACCATGCCTACCATAATATTCTCCACCCCGATCAGATCTCACAATTTTAATTACTTTATCACATTGTTTTTCTACCTCAGCTTTAAAGACTTTAAATTTTTCCAATGATTGGGACTTATCACTAATTAGGTAGACATAGCCAAAACGTGAAAAATCATCAATAAATATAATAAAATATTTATGCCCACATAGACTTAATTTTAAAGGCCCACAAATATCAGTGTGAATTATCTCTAGAAGTTCTTTACTAGGTGTTGTTGACCTCTTTTTGGTTTTAGTCATTTTTCCTCTATTACAATCAATACAATTTCCATCATTTGATAGGTCAAGGGAAGGCAGACATTCATCCTTAATCAATCTATTAATTCTTTCTTTTGAAATATGACCTAAACGTCTATGCCATAGGGAATAGGAATTTTCTTTTATTAGAGTTTTTTTAACTCCAATACTTTGCACATGTAAGTTAGTGAATTGATTAGAATCCATGTTCAATTTATATAAACCATCACATTTAATTCCATTACCAACAACTCGAGAGTCATAAAACAATTCAAAAGATCCTTTATTAAAGTTTAATGAAAAACCGCAATCATCAAGTTTAGACAATGAAATTAAATTTCGTCTCATGGACGGTACAAAAAGAGTTTCTTTTAAATGCAAAACAAAACCGGAATCTAAAATCAATTCAACTAATCCTACGAATTCTACTTCAACTTGAAGACCATTCCCTACATAAAGTTTCACTTCATCCTTCCTTGGCTTTCGTTTGTTCTTGAACCCCTGCAAGGAATTGGTAACATGAGTAGATGCTCCAGAATTAATCCACCAGGAATTCAAAGGAACATCTATCATACTGGATTCAAAACAAACTAAAGCTAGGGGATTACCTTCATTATTAGCCTTCTTTAATGAATTTTTGTAAAAAAAACAATCTGCCATCCTATGACCTTTCTTCTTGCAATGCCAACACGTCACTGTCTTCTTAATTGTGGGATTTGGGGCATTGTGAGTCTGACCTGGTTTTTTCTCAATTTTCCTTTCAAAATTGCCATTACCCTTATTTTTGTCATTTTTTATATAACCCTTTTTATTTTGGTGTGACTGACTGACTAAATTCACACTTCCCTCAATACTGAGTTTCATGCGCTCTTCTTCTTGAGCACAAATGGATATCATGGTGTTGAAGTCCCAAACTTCTTTTTGAGCAACATATGAGGTTTTAAGGGAGTTAAATTTCGAAGGTAGAGAATTAAGGGCATGGTTTACAAGAAAACTATCAGTAACAGTACTATTGAGGTCACCAAACCTACTAGCAATATTTACCATCTTCAGCATATATTCTCTAACCCCACCTACCCCATCATATTTCATACTGATGAATTTTTCCATCAGTTGCACAGCCTCAGCCTTACCAGATATTACATACCTTTCCCCTATGGAAGCAAAGAAAGTCTTGGCATTGTCTGATGTTGACACTGCCCTCACAAGACTCTCAGAGATAGACCTCTTAATTATCATCAAGGCCAACTTGTTAGCCTTTTCCCATTTCTCATAAGACTGCCTCTGCTCAGCAGTGCTTGCTTCAGTTAATGCCGCAGGGGCATCAACCCTAATAGCCATATCAATATCCATAAGGGTAAGAGTCAATTCAACATCTTCTTTCCATCTCTTATAATTGTTTCCAGTCAGGGTTTCAATCGTAGTAGTTTGATTATTCATGGAAAGAGAACAGTGAGCTGAAAAATGGTAGAAGAAGAAATAAGATAACAAAACAAGCAAAATTCAATATAGCAAGCTTATACATTAGATACCCTTGACACACAATCACAAACTCCCATGTAGGTGAAGAAAGTGACATGTAATCAAGAATCTAAATAACAAGCAATTAATTCAAAATGGATTCCAAAAATTCAACACCTGCGGGTAGAAGAATTTTAATCCAAATTACAAATTAATTGCTCCATGATACCCAAATAATTCACATAATTACCCCCTGTAGGTGAGTGATATATACAAATTAATTTGGGCATCAAGATTATCCCCAATTTATTTAGAAAATAATAATTTATCAAAGATTACATTAATTCAACGGGTAGGTCACTGCGGTGATAACTAACCGTCTCATCAACAATCTTTACAGGGAATCATATTGCCCGTTTTAGTTTCTTCAACTAACATTAAATCTCTCAATAGATAATTATTTTAGTTTTCTTTAATCTCTTATTATTTGTACAGGAGAATAAAATTAAATAAGCATGAATCTCATATAAGAAGAGTAATATACATAGAAATTAATATTTATCATAAAATAAGACTTCCATACTCTTCAAACATCATCAAAAATATTTTATTATCATTATTATTAATAATAATATTAATATCAATAATAATAGGAAACGTGAGTGGCGTGAATCATGATGATGAAGGCACATTGAATTGTGTAATTCAATGCCTACACCACGTACAGGATTTTGAAAAAAGAAAGAAAATAAAAACGCAGAACTAAAGCTGCACTGTGCGCATGACCGAATAGTGTACGCAAATTTTTTTTTCTTGTGAAAAGACGATACTGCGATTAAATCTTATGCAGTATAATATTAGGAAACAAACGAAAATAAATCATATGGGTTCTAGATTTGATTGCCTAACCTGGCTCGGATACCACATGTTAGAATAATAAACTATTATTTTTATCAGGATCATAGACAAATCATAGAACACTCATACAATATAATTTAAATATGTGTACCTCTTGATGCCATAGCGGAATAGAACGTGATCAATCGCTAGGGATGATCAAAATACCCATACCCAATGGGTACCCTGAAAATTTATCCTATGGGTCTGGGTATGGGTCCGGGTATAAAGTCAACGGGTTCGGGTCCGGGTAAGGAGGTACCCTACCCGCAATAGTAAGTATTTATTTATATATATATAAAGTATTATTTTTAAATTTTTTTGTGTTGAGAAAATATATAATTCTAAGAAAAATGTTAAATATCTTATAGATATTAAATTAATTTAATTGTACATTTATATTTATGATTTTATTTTTTTATTTTTTGTAATTTTAGATGAAAAAAATTGATAAAAATAAATTTTATATTAATAAAATAATAATTTATTTCAAATTTTTATGGGTCTGGGTCCGGGTATGGGGATTTAACTACCCGTAGGGTCCGGGGATGGGGATTGATTTTGATACCCGTTCAAGTCCGGGTCCAGGTCTGGGGATTATAGTACCCTACCCATACCCTACCCATGATCATCCCTATCAATCGCTCACGTAGAGGCCGGTCTTCCTCTCCTTATCTCCTTATAGATGACAGCCCTAATGGAAAGGCTAGGTCAAAAGTTAGATTGGAGAGGGGACTCAACCCTGAGGGTTAACAATTACCTACCCATCATAGATAGTTAACCCAAGCCCTACACTTACCACATTACATTATTATCGGGCTCAAGGCCCGATTTACAAGGTGAGACCAAAACCAATTAATCACATTAATTTTTCAGGTATCATGGTCATAATTTAGGTTATACATCTAACCAGTATTTTTAATAAAACAAAATATCAATTAATTAAGCCCAAGTATAAAATTATAAATAATTTTCTAACATATTCCTCCACGGATGGATCCGTGGAAAATCCGTGGGAAATTCCCCACGGACTAAAGTTCCGTGGTTAAACTCATTTACCCACGGAATAACACAGATTTACCCACGAATTTGTCCGTGGATAAATCTGTGTTTTATTTGTAGTGTCTGTCTCCTACGCACAAGTGTGATTTCAGAACATAATCCTAAAATACTAAGAGTCCTAAGAAGAAAAAATTTTCAAGAGATTTAAAAGAAGTACAAACTCAACCCAAGTTCTGGACCTAAGAGTCTACATACTCAAAGGACAAGATCAGAGTCTCATAGTTCGTATAAGAGAGGTGCTTTCAGATTGTAGGGAACTTAAAAGTAGAAGGCTAGGCATCGCTTGGAAGCATATGCTCAAGTGATAAAAGGGTGGAGAAGCGCTCTAAGAAGGCTCATGGCCTCCTTAATTATATAAGCTAGGTAGGCGTGATTAGTTATGTGCATAAGACGAGAAAAACGATTAGAGAAGAAAAGTCTTCTAAAAGATGTGAACAAGATGGGGGTTCATAGTGCCGTGTGATACCAGTGCTAGGTTCCAAGTGTTACGAACCTCATAATATCATTATTATTTATGATAATGATTTCTATTAATTAAATATTGATTAGCAATATTTAAACAGAGGCTATTATAGAGTTTTGTTACATAATTGAGGATATAATAGAAAAAATAAAATTTTATTAAAGGTATTTTGGTCCTAAAATATTTAAATGTTAACTTTTGCTACTAATTAAAAACAGAAGCTCCAATTTTTAACTTTTGTTTAAAGTTAAAAAATTATATTTACTACAACTCAAAATCACTTTTCAACCATCCAAAATTTTACACAAACACCACAATTTTTTTTTAAAAAAAAGTGATAATAAAAAATATAAATACTTTTACCATGAATATAAGCATGCACAACAATTGTACCTCAAACAATATTATTTTTAATAAAAAAATACCTATAGAAAACAATAAAGTGGATTTAGACTTTAGTGTCAAGACACACACGGTTTTTTCTTTTTTTTTTCTAAATTTTTTTTATATAGAAATATGAGTATTTTTAACAACTCATATTTTGACAGTTTTAATAATTAAATTTTGGTCATTGAAATAAGTTGTTAAAAAATTATAATAATAATATTTTCAACGGTTAACTATTGTTAATAATACTTTTTTGACAATAATTTTCTCAACATTATTTTTCTCGACGACCATCGTCGATAAATATAATTTCGAAAATAATATTATTGACAAATATCAATAATCGTTGACCGTCGAAAATACTATCATTGATTTTTTTCAACAAATTTTTTCGACGGCTAAAATTTAGTTGTAAAAAAAATTACTTATTTTGACGGGCAAAATTTAATTATTAAAAAAAATATTTTTTCAATAACTAATACTGACTGTCAAAATATAGGTCATTAAAAATACTTATTTTTCTTGCTGCGTGATTGAATTGGCCCTTTATTCCATGAAAAATTGAATTTTTCTCTCTTGTTTTTGTTTTGTAATATATAATAAGTGGGGGGATATAACCATGAAGCCTAATCTAATACTTAAGTTGGCAAGTCAGCCCAAGTTATGAAGTCAAACAGAACAAAATATATATATCATCAGTTGCTCATGTTGTTTGTGGACTGTTTAATTTAACATTTACTTATCTTTGGGTCAAATCTCTAGAATTAAAGCCCACACATCAATTCCAGGCCCAACAAATTGTCTGTTTTATCTTAATTCTTAAAGCCCCACAAAACCTTAAATGGGCCTAAGAATTTGGTATAGACATTCATGGAGATCAGAGATTCAATAGTTTTCATTAAGACTGTTTGGTTTATGAAAATATTTTTAGCCTAGTCCAAAGCCAATTTGCTCAACCATTAAGATTGTTTGGTTTATGAAAATAATTTTTTTTCAATTTTTTTTTAAAATTAGTTTTCAATTTGAAGCTTTAAATATTTTTAAGATATATTTTTTATATAAAATTAAAATTAAAATTAAACATACAGTTGGAGAGGGGACTTAGCACATTTATAGTATCTTACTGAGTTCTCCTATTACGAGGACCAAACCACTTGCCAAACTTGTTTATACTATTGGCCCTTCTTTAAAGGATCACATATTAACTTGATTTAATTTAAATAATATAATTAATGTGATTATTTTTAATATTCTCTCACTTGAACCACATTAATTTAAGATTTGTAAAATAATATAAAAGAAAGAAAGAAATTCAAGGTTGATAATATATACAAATAAAATATATCTTAAATGAAAGAATAAAATTTAAGAAATTAATATATATATATATATATATATATACACACACTAAAGACTTTGCATGCATGTGCCATGTATGTAATTTTTTTTTAATTTTTTAAAACTATTGTAACTACGGAATATTCCCCCTTGTGACACGTGACACTAGCTTTCTAGAACGTTAGCAGGAACGCTAATCGGAAACACGTGGCATCACTGATTTGCCCTTTACACGGTCAGAACTCACGTCTCCACTCTTAAGCTCTCGCACCCGAGACATGGGAGACCCTCAATCATCGTGGGTCGACCCACGACGAGTAAGAACGTGGGTCGACCACACCCTCCTACACACTTAGTATAAAATCCCTCACCCGAGGGACTCAAGGAGGATACAACGAACACAATAAGTCCGTACACACAAAATAAGACCCCGACACTCCAAATACTATACATCATCTCCTTGACCTTAGAGCCTGGTTCGCCACCTCACACGGCCAACCTGAAGGAACCAAGATGGGGGATTGAATTGGTTAATCTACAAAAATATTGACTTTTAAAAGTTTAGGCTATTGAAACTTTGGTTAATGGAAAATATGCTCAGTTTTTTAAATAAGGCTACTTTTATAAAAACTTCAGTTCTGGTTAATTTGAAAAACAATTTTAAGTTAATGTTAAAGGCATTAAATAAAGAAAACAAGCAATTATTATAGTGAGAGGTTCGGATCAAATATCCTCCGTCCTCTCACTCTCTCTTACTAAACAAGTAGGAGGAGTTACTTCACTAGCTTAGGAAATGTGAATTACAACCAGACAACCTTCAAAACACCAAGGGATCAGCCACAATGGCTTTTACTACCTAAGTCAGGTAACCCTTAAAGACAGGATCAGCCTCTAGGGCTTTTACCACCTAGCCCAGGCAACCTCAGCCGAAGGATCAGCACAAGTGCTTTTACAACCACTCCATGAATTACAACACTCCTAAAACTAAAACTTGACTAGTAGCCCACTGATCAATTAACCTCCATGTCCTAGGTTCCTACCCGGACTCTGGAAAGAAAGGGAAGAGATTAAGAAGTGAAATGAAAGGGATACAGACTCCAACTTCTCACTAAGAGACAAATAAATTCAGATGACTGCTTGAAGGCTGCATCACACTCTCTTGGAACACTAAGGCATGTAGATCAATCTCTTGAAGTGCAATTGTTCAAGTCTTGAGTTTATATATGCTTGAAGCTTTTGAACGTTGGAGAGCTCTTCAATGGAGCAAATCATCTTCATTTAAGTTGACCTTTAATCCTTTCTTCAATGCTATCTTGATTAACAAAGATATCTTCCATTTTGGTTCGGGTCAATCCTTGACAGCCTACTGACAACTCCCAATATGGAAAGTAAGTTAATGATGAATCAATCTGCTTCATATCTACTTCCTTGAAATCAAGCTAATTTCCTTTCTCGGATTTTTTTTAGCAATAAACACGTTTAAGGACAATGTATATTCAAATGAAAACATTCCTTAAAGGTTCAGAATCCGAAATTAATCATTCATTCATTGCAGAGCCATTTTGATTTCTTTCCTAAACCGTTTGGTCAATAATACACTGTTTAATAAGCCTTTAATACAATATCAGCTTAATGATAAAATCTTTCCCTTTTCAATTCTCTTTTGATTTATTTGCATATAAAACATGTGAGAAAAAATTCGTGAATGCACAATCATTTTATATGCTATCAAAAACGAATTACTAGATTTAATCAAGAATTAAATGCTTTGATAAAATCTTTCATAAAATATTTAGTCACTGATTCACTATTCAATCAGCTTTAAGTGCAAGAAACCTTCATTTTTCATTACTTTATCATATCAGCACGAGATCTCCGTTTATATTAATTGATTAATATAAAATATTCAAGTTAATACTTCACCAATTAAATTAGGATTTCTCAAATATTAAAATCGTACTTTGTAAAAACATTATCAAAACAAATTAATTTATACTATGGACAAATATTATCCCAACATTCTCCCCCTTTTTGATAATGACAAAAATGCGATTTTCACAAGTAAGCACAATGAATAAGTAAAGCTCCCCCTCAATTGATTCAATAGGGTAAAGTTAAGAAATACTTACAGTGCAACCTTAAACAACCTAATTAGGTAACTTACAGAGCTTACTTAGCTTACTTACTTCTCCCCCTTTGGCATTAGCAAAAAGGGAACAAACTGGTTAACAGTAACAATGTATGGCAGATTATAGCAGTGATAACACGCATTAACCAGACTGAGCAAGTAGTAGCCAAAGTATAAGTCATCAAGCAAACAGCAGCAGTGACCAAAACAAGCAAATTAAAACCATAGTAAGCCCATCACAAGGGCATAAAATCCTGCAAGACCCAGCCAAAGGGACCATTAAAACAAAGTAATCCATAATCAGATAGAGAATTAAGAACTGAGAATGCATATGACATTGAGATTAAGCTTCAGCAGGAGGATCCTGAATAGGAACATATGGCATAGGCTTAGGCTTAACATGATGTTCCACCATTTTAACTAGAGCGTTAATGTCAACAACTGCACAGTGAACTTCATAAAGCTCTTTTCGAACAACCCTTAGTTCACCACAAATTTATTCAAGTTGAGCATTAATATGAGTGAGTGGTGAGGTAGCTATAGGATGATTATTAGGATTTACTTCTGGAGTAGCCTCTTTGTCAGAGGAATAGGGAGTCTCATCTGAATCAGCATCATTGGGTTCCTCCTTGATAAAGTGATGAATAGGAGATTCATTATATGAGTAAATGGTATCATCAGAATCTATGGACGTTCTCGTAACTAGGGCAGAGGATGTCATTGCAGCAAAGTAAATCAGAGAACAAGATAGATGAGTTCGAGAGATGTATAGAAGTAAATCACTAACCTAGCTTTTCTGGTTGGCTTTATAGGCTGAGAGGAGCAATTTTGGGAAAGGAAAGAGAGATATGGAGAGGATTTGATTTGGAGTAATGTAAAGAGATACGGAGAAGTTTTTCAAAATCAAATCTCAAGCATTAAATACCAAACCAACGTGGAAAGATTTGAATCAATCATATCAAATCATTTAATTTATCAACCAATCTCCACCATTAATTTTGCACATAGATAAAACCTCTTATTTTCAAAATACTAACTCACTAAAGGAACCATAACTGGTTAATCTCAATTCTCTACGAATCTTGCAAAAGACATTAGTAGCCAAAGGTTTAGTAAAAATATCAGCTAGCTGCTGATCAGTGATAACACTCATTCTAATCATAATATTTCGTATCATTTGGCAAGGTTTTATTGTGTTTATTGTGTCCAAATGCATGCTTTGATGGTAAATTGATTCATATGAGTGTTGGATTTAATTCTTGCTAATTCCATGAGTTTATTGCATAAATTGTGTTAATTTCATAACTTTAGCATTTGTGCAAATTTAGGTTCATGATTGGAATTTTCACAAGTGTTTTTGGATGTTTTGTGGTTATCTAGAGGAGGATTAACAAGAAGATCAACATTTGGGAGTCATAATGCAAGCGAGGGAGAAGAACCGGGCAAAAACCAAGCAAAAATGACAAGTTTTCAATTCTGCTCACCGCAGCGAGCAGAATTGATTGAAATGGCCATGTCTGCTCGCTGCAGCGAGCAAATTGCTCCTGCAGCGAGCCACATCAGATAAGCCCACATTTTTACATCAGAAAATCATTTTTGGGCCGAATTGGTGGGTCCCACTCACCCCAATCTGACCTAATTTGCCCCAATACATTAGGGTTAAGTGAGGAGGCCAAGGGGGATCATTGGCACTTCATCTTTTCTCCAAGTTCTCACCTTCCTCTCATCTCCAAGCCTCCATTTTCATTCCCTCTTCATCTTCTTCACTCCACCTCCATTCCCACTCATTTCTTCTGCAACTTTCATCATCATCCATGGCTGGGCACGGGTTGGAGAAGCTTGGTGGAGCATTCTTCATCTCCATGCACTACAACAAAACAGGCATCTAGCCACGGTCAAAACAGGTATCTAACGGCGGTTCTGACCGTGGCTAGAAATCTAACGACGGTTAGCGCAACCGTTGGAATAACCGTTGTGAGGAGCAATTTTGACCTAGCTAGAATGCCATCCGCAACTCCTAACTTATGCATTATCGGCGATGGTTAGAACCGTCGCTAGGTGAGATGCATCTAACGACGGTTACAATAGTCGTTAGAGTGCTAACTCTAACGGCGGTTTTGACCGTTGCCACGTGTTAACATTTTTCCACTCTTTTGGCGGCGGTCAAAACCATCGCTAGTTCCTTTTTTTTTTAATTTCTATTTTTGTCTAGCTAGTTCCTTTTTTTATATATAGATTTTTGTTTCTTGTCTAGCTAGTTCCTTTTTTTAGTTTTTAACTCAAATGAAACCAATAATTCATATGAAATCATCATGGACTTCTATAAATTTAACAACCATAATATCAATATATAACTTATATTATTGTGGAAGTATGATACATGAGCATTTTAAGGATACTCAAATTCATGGTCAATAGAACATTGCAAGCCAACTCAATACATAAAAAAAAAGCCTAATAAAGTACACTTGCTTTCTGCTTCATTTGCCTAAGATTGATCCAAAGCTAGAGTAGCAATTCTTCACCCTCAATCTCCAAGTTGGAGCCAATGAACTTGTTCTTGATTCACCAAAGAGTCTTTCCAAATTAAAGAAGTATCAAGAAAAGAATAAGCTAAAAAATAAGTGAAAGAAAAGGAAAACACTAAAATTCTTAAAATAGGTCTATTGCCAAATGATGCAAAAACATCCAAGGTAAATAAAACATGCATGTATGTATGTATGTCTGTATGTATGTATGTATGTATGTATGTATGGCAACCAAAAAATAAGTGAAAGAAAAGGAAAACAACTAATAAAACAACTAGGATCATAATAAAATTAAATTTAGTACATAAACAACATAACAACACTTTAAACATCACAAAAGAGGTCTTATGCACCTCAGCTAGTTTTAAAAGTGTCTTTGAATTCAATAAAACGAAGGGTGTGTAGTGTCCAAGAGATCCACCATTAATTGAAACTAGAAAAAGGAAGAAATAAAAGAAAGAGAAAATGGATCTAGTAAAGTTACTAAATTATATAATACTACCTGGTTAAATTCCCCCATCTTACCATATTGGCCTCTGCTGCATTTATTTCTCAGCTATACATGGTAAAGCTACTTTACAGTTTACCCCACCTCCTTTACCACCCAATGCATACATACATCCATACATGACGATTGGAAATTATCCATACCACTCCAGGCACAGCAAATGAAGTGAGGAAATCCTACATAACATTATAACATAAAACATGGCGATTGGCTAATAACCACAAAAAAAAAAACAAATAAACCAAAGTTTAACTATCTACCATAACTAAAAAAGCAGCAAACACCACAAAAACCAGAGTCCCGTGAATTTAGAGGCAACCTGAAAACACCAATTGCAACCCAGACAAAAACTAATAATCGTCTTAAAAGAATAGTGTGTGTGTACAAAATCACCAAATAAAATCACAAAGTCAACCCTTATGTTCTTCCATTATTTAACCACCTCTCAAGCAAACTGCACCACAACAAATTATTAAATGTCGTACTTCATGACAAGAAATCCAGGAAAATATATAAATTGATAAATCAGATGTAATGCTTTTGTATTGGGACTATTGCCTAAACTATTATGAAAAATCTTTTGCCAAGTGGGATCTATGTATTTATTTACTGTATTAGATTTAAAGACAATGTGCGCGGTGTGCTGAATCATGGTTACTAAAACCCAATAATGTCAATTTAATTCTTTAATTTAAATTCCTATTTTAAAAAACTCCAGATATTATCCTTCCATCACTTTCCCCATCATTCATCAAAATAATTTTATGCAACAAAAAACAGAGACCTACCTCAAAATGCCTCCCTTACTTTGCTTCTTTGCTTTTATTCTCCTCTTCGCTCAATCTTCGGCCAGCGAGACGACGTCATGTGGTGGAAATGACATTGGCTTCCCTTTTGGTCTGAAAACATAGAAGAATAATAATGATAATAATTAGATTGTTAGTAAATGACTAATCTCTTTGTACCTACAAAACTAATAACAAACTTTTTTAAAGAAGGGGTCTTGCATAGAACTAACCTCTTGAAAAGATATCATACTAGCATGTTGTTGATAAAACAGACAAGCACAAGAGCAACATTTATCAAAGCAACTAAGCAAGCAATGAAACATGAATTCTGGAGATATAAAAAGATGCTAGGTTACTTACGTCTTAGCTCGTGATACATAGGCTAGAATGAATTTGCATTTTCTGTCCTCTCTTACCAGCATAAGCAGCTTTACAGTATCAAATAGCATAGGAATGCTTGACTGCTGAAAGCTTATGCATTGTCAAGGTTCCTCAAGTATTTCATTCAGATAAGTCACACCACCATAAAGTAGTTTGAAACCAACGGTAGTTGCAGGAATAATGGTAGGTCAAGTATTTCATTTTTTAAAATACTAAGCTATTTCCCTTTGAGATTAATAGTTCATATGAGTGAAAATACTATGAAATAGCTTGAAACCAATGGTACCGAGCTACTGGCAAGAAAAAAAGCAGGTATATAAGGAAGATGATGTCCTCAAATTTGTGTTATTACAAGTCAAGATAATAAAATTCTATCTTGCTGAATACCCAATGATCTGACTCCTAACAAGAATATAGCTCAATGGGATGCCAGATTTAGAGAGATAATAGTTTTATTAATACTTATATCCCATGAGGAGCAAATGAAACAATAAATTTTCTGATCTGTAAAAGCATTATGGATATATATGTCAGATAATATGAATAATTGTTTTAATCAACATTTATGTATTTAAAATGAAAGTGACATAAAAGCATTATGGATATATATGTCAGATCCAAGAATCAAGTCAAATCCTCCTGGATGCTTTTGTAAAATCTGATTGATCTTATCAGAGTTCCCCCATTCTAGTTTCTCAGCTTCTAATCCTGCACATATATACAAAGAAATGTAAAATTATGTACATTCCAACAACTATTTTTTTTAGAAGTTTTTGTTCTAACCATTAGGAGTAGGACTACTATTCTCAGGAAGTGAATGCAGCTCTATATTTTTCTTCAGGATCTGAGGGTAGATACTAGATTAGTCTACATGAAAGAAATTTAAGAATATCCTACTATATGCCCTAGAAACATAATTTCACTTGCCTTGAGCACTTCATCATTATGATCTGTTAACACCACTTTCTGACAGAATCTACCACAAAGTATCCCAGTAATCCCTGTATTTAAAAAGTACCAATCACTTTATAGCACCAAGGACATTTAGCACAAATAAGAAAAGACAAATTTTGAGTGAGAGAAATTAAAGAAACAAAGAAGATTAAATAAAATACAAAAAAAATAATCCATTTCCTAAAAGTTAAAGAAAAGGGGCAATCAGCGACTAAGTAAGAAAATTCACCTTCAACATCCTGAATTTGGGAAGAATCATATTTCCTACTCACAAAGAAGGGGTGAAAAAAAAAGCTTGCTTTTCTAGTATGCACAATCCAATCAAATATCAGAAAAAAAAGGGAAAAGAAAGTGAGAGAGTGAAACTTTGTTTCAGTTCAGCATACCATGAAAGGAAAAACAAAGACTTTTAGAATATATAAAGAATACAAAAATGAGAGAAGTGGATCAAAGTAGAAAGCATAGGGACGAGTGGGTTTTACAGAGTGGTGAATAAAGAGGAGGGTGAGGCAGTTGAGAAGCCCCCTTCTAATGAATTACTGAGACTCTGGAAAACCTAAATTAAAAAAATAGCAAATGCTGAAAGTGTTTCAGTATGATTTATAAATCAATAACAAAATTGGGAAGGAGTAAAACAGAAAAATGCGATTCAAAGAAAGGCACAAGAGAGCGAAAGAGATCGATACCTGAAGCGTGAGTTAAGCACGACGCTCACTGTTGTCGTTCACTGCCATGCCGTTCAGAGAGAGGTTCGGTGGTCCAGACGACGCTCAAAGTAGCCGCTTGCCGTCGTGCCGTTCAGAGAGAGGTTCGGTGGTCCAGACGATGCTCAAAGTAGCCGCTCGCCGTCGTGATTGGGGTTTAGGTCAGAACAAGAAGAGAATGAGTTTGGTGACTTAGCCTAAAGCCCGCGGGTTGGGAAAAGAAAAACCCGCCTGATGAAAAAGGATGAAGCGACAAATGAATTTTGTTTTGTTTTTTTTTTCATTTTTAACCACGGTTTTGACTATAGGTAAACAACCGTGGTTAAAAAAATTGCAAGATTGAATTTAACCACAGTTGACGATAACCGTGGGCAGTTAACCGCCGTTAGATACCCTGTTTTTTGTAGTGATGAGTGGCTAAACTTCTAGTGCTTTGGAGGAGGATGATTAGGGCTTGAGCTTTGGCACTTACTAGGGAGTTTTTCTTGTTTTCCTTCTACTTCTCTTCATAGATTCATTATTATCTTGTCGATTTTGATGGATTTGTATTGATTGTGGTTCCATGGTTGTGGAACTTAACTTGATTGTAGTTGGATATTTGGGATTGATATAGATTTGTGATTTGTATTTTCATTCTCCCATTTTGGGTTTTGATTACATTGGATTTGGTTAAATCTTATTGTAGTTTTGATTCATTGTGGAAGTTACTCTAATGACAATGGTATTTGTTGAGTTGAATTCTTATCTATATTAAATTCCCCATTTGCTTCATTGATGGTATTTGATTGGGCTTGTTAATTGTCCGGTTGGCTAATTGCATTCTCTAATTAAATTACCTAAGTTTAGTGGTCACTAAACTACATTAGAAAAATGGTTCCTTATTGATTAACTCCATAATTTTTAGAGAGCCAGGATAGCCCAAAGCATTCTCCAACAAAGCATATCCATCTTAACACATTCACCTCACTTTTACTTGCTTTGAAATATTGAAAAATCACAAAAAGATTTAGTTTTACTTTCTTTTAGATTCATTTACTCTTCTTGCACACCAACTGTTTGATAAAATTCCTCAAAGACATCCCTATTTTTGTGAATATCTTACATAATTGACCATTGAATACATAGGCTCCGCGAGAGAGATTCGACCTAGGTTGTGCCACTAGCTGCACATTCTAGAATTAATTTGATTGGTGTCGGCCTCGCGACAAGGCCGCGTTCATCAATTTGGCACCGTTGCCGGGGAGCCACTTTGGTTCTTTTTGCAATTGTGCTAGATTTTCACGAAACAGGTTGTCTTCGCGTGATTCCTTCGGGAATTGCATAGTTTAAGTTTAATTTAATTGTCTTTGTGTTTTCGTTTGTGTTTTTGGTTTTGTGTTTCTAAGTAGTTTATTCTTGTTTTAGCATTTAGATTACATCCTTTTTGTTTGATTGTTTTACTATTTTTCTGTGTGTTTTCTTTCTTTTGTTTGTTTGTTTAGTGCATGCTAAGAAGTTCTAGAGGAGATTTAATTCCATTGGATTTAGAAATTGAAAGAACTCTTAGGAAAATAAGAAAACTCAAAAAGAATGTGATTAAGGCTAACCAAGAAAGAGAAAGAGAACTAGCAATAGAAGAAATGGCCGGAGAGGATAACGGGGATAATAGGATGGACAATAGGGAAAGGAATGAAGAAGGTAATAATAGGGTAGATCAACCTAAAAAGTCTATTGAACAATTGAATCAATTTGATGATAATTTTGAATCTTTGGTTGGTGCTACTCCTACTTTTACTATTGATTTTGAAATTAAAGGTTCTCTTGTGCACTCACTTCCAAAATTTCATGGTCTTCCAGGTGAGAACCCGTATACACATCTAAACTCTCTCCACATGCATTGCATGACGATGAAGCCTGTAGGGGCTAAACTTGAAGAAGTCATGTGGAAGGTTTTCCATCTCACTCTGGAAGGGAAGGCAAAGGTTTGGTATATGAGTTTGCCAAGGTACACCCCAGATGCTTACCAAACATGGGATAATTTGAAGAAGCACTTTATTGAAAAGTATTATCCTTCAAACAAAGTCACCGTAGCAAGAAAAGAAATTGCATCTTTAAGGCAAGAAGAGGGTGAAACATTCTATGGATATTGGACACGTGTTCAGGATATGATAGCAAAATGTCCAAACCATCAAATGCCACTGGAGCACCTGGTCCAATCTTTTGTTTATGAGTTAACTGATGAAGATGCAAAAATGCTCAATGCAGCTGCTAATGGGTCCATAGAAGACATGCCCCCTGATGAAGCAATGGAGTTGATTAAGAAGCTTGCCTTGAGTAGGCAGAACATTACCACAAGGGATACCCGAGCAGTAAAAGAGATATCTCCAGTAGACCGAGATCCATTATTGGTGAAAGTGGTGCATGAACTGTCTGCACTAGCCAAAAGGGTGGATGGACTAAGCATCCAATCTCCACAGTCACCAACTCAACAGCTAGCTATGATATGCGCTAGTTGTACATTCTGCGATTCCCCTATGCACATATCAGCAGATTGCCCTGGTCAATATGAAGATGTGAATGCAATGTATCAAGCACGGCCTGGGCAATACACCAACAAAGGGACTCCTACTCCAATACATACAATCCTGGTTGGAGAGAACACCCTAACTTCAGATATGAGAATAGCGGTAATCAGAATACTTAGGGGTTTGGCAGTGGGCAAAGTCAAGGGAACTATCCATCTAGAGGAGGAAATTCTTATTGTGTTCAATACTCAAATTTTCAAGGAGCTTCATCTAGCCAAGCACCAAAATAGAACACCACCAATGCCATGGTTCCCATTAGTCAAGGTGCACCCTCTTCAAGCAATGATGAGATTAAACAGCTTCTAATGAAAGGGTTCTCAGATATTGGTGCAAAATTTGACCGTGAGCGGTCAATCACTGATGATAAAATCAAGGCCGTCGGCTCACATGTTGACCAATGCTTCTCCAATATCATGACTAAGATTGAACAAATGGAGGTGAAGCATGACAACCTGAATTCTTTTGTAACTCAACTTTCTGACAAGAAGAGTGATGAATAAGCAAGAACAAGTGGGGCTATGCCATCCAATACTGTGATTAACCCAAAGGTTCTCAATGCTATAAGTTTGAGAAGTGGCAAGAAGGTCACATTTGCTGATGAACAAGATGAGGAAGAAATTGAAGAAATCATTTGTGACCCTTCTCCCATCCCTCAAGTTAAGCTTTCTAAGAGTTCTAAGGAAATCAAGCTACAAGAGAAGAAAGACAAGCAAAAAGAGGAAGAGCAACAAGAAAGGAATGGGAAGAAGGAAAAGGCAACCAGCAAGAGCACCTCCAACCAAACAGGTAAGGAGGTAAATATACATGATCTACCTTTTCCTAACTCTTATTTGTTGAGTAAGAAAGTTCATGAAATCAAGCATGATGAAGATGCACTTAGTCTTTTGACTAAGTTAGAAGTAAACATTCCTTTATTAGAATTAGTGAGAAAGGTTCCGAAGTATGCGAGGGTCCTAAAAGAGTTGTGTACTAACAAAAGAAGGTTTAGGCCTAATGAGCAGGTGCAAGTGAGCTCTAATGTTTCAGCTCTTTTTAAACCTCAAATCCCGGTCAAGTGTCAGGACCCGCGATCTTTTACTATTTCTTGCACCATAGGTAGAGTTACTATAGGGGGTGCTTTGTTAGACCTAGGGGCTGCCATTAGTGTCATGCCTAAGTCTGTGTATCGATCCCTAGGTATTAAAACTCTTCAACCCACTACAGTAATTCTACAGTTGGCTGACAGGTCCATTAGGCGTCCTGATGGAATTGTTGAGAACCTCTTGGTCCAAGTGAAAGATTTGTTGATTCCCGCTGATTTTTATGTTTTGGATATGGATGCCAGTGTGCCTCAAGACTCCACTCTCATCTTGGGTCGCCCCTTCTTAAGGACTGCTAACACCACAATTAGCATGAAAGAAGGAGCGATCTCGATGGAAGTGGGAGACAATAAAGTCAATTTTAACATGTTTGAGGCTATGAAGCACCCATATGAGGACTACTCTCTTCTAGGGGTCAATGCCATTAGTGTAATTCAAGATATTGTGCATAATGATAGTGAGCAAGAAAATGACCCTAGAACTGTCAGAGAGGAATATGAAAACCAACCGGGTGTGCAAGTGGATAACAATTTTCTTGAGGCATGCATGCTTGAGTATATTGAACTTGTTACTTCTTCCCCTTCATCTTTTTCTGTTTGTTCTTGTGGAAATAGTTATCTTGTGGAGTTTGTTCAGAGATTAATGCTTTATTTGGCTCTTCACTTGATACTTCCCTTTCTTCTTTGCTATTAGATGATTTTGTTTTGCAAGATACTTTCTCTTCTCCTTTTTTGTTAGATGATTGTCCCGAGAGGGGTATAGTTTGTGATTTTGCAGGTTTGGGAGAACTCTTGGAACCAAGTATAGAAGTTAATGATGGAATGGTGATCATACCTGCAAATTCTACCAATGAAGTCTTGGTTGAGTTTATTTTGGCCACATATGTTCGTGATGAAGATGAAAAAGTGCCAAAAGATGATTTTGTAACTTTCGGGAACACTTTCACCAAATTGGAACCTCCTAAAGAGCATAAGGAAGAGATTGGGGAACCACCTCCAGTCCCTTTAAATTTTGTGAATTTTGTAATGGTTCCGTTTGCTTTTGATCGTGGAGCTAATTCTAACTTTGTTTTTGATAAAGGCAAGGTGGAAGGAGAAACATGGGAAATGAACACAAGTGGAGTCCACACCCCTCTCATAAAGAAAATTTTTCGAAAGAAGGTTGGAAAATGGAGGCTAACGAAAGCCAAGTGGAAAGAAAAGCCAAAAGAATATAACAAAGTTGAGAGAAAACCAAAGAAAGAAGATCACTCTAGGGTCTCACTTCGTGGCAAGCAGCTGACATTTCGAGGCAGTGACCCAAGACTTTTCAAGAAGAACTGCAAGCCCCCATAAGGGCCAAGTCGTTTCTTTCCTTCCCTTGTCTTGTTGCAATTCAATTACCTTGATCATGTATTGTTTGAGATAAGTGTGGGGAAGAAACCTTCCGGTAGTTGGTAGATATAGAATTTTTCATATTTAAATGTTTTTATTTACTTTATTATGTCTTTCTTTTCCTTGTGTGTTTATTTGTTCTTGTATTTTTCTCTCCTTAGATGATGAAATTATGATGTGATCATGCTTGATGTTTGATTGGATCTCTGTGGTTGCCATGTGATGAGTATTTGGAGTGATCTTGGTTGATTAAGATGTTAGAAATTTGGACCAATAGGTTTAGAATGTTTAAGAATGAGTTGTGTTACTGTTTTATATTTTAGCTTATGTCAGTGTTTCCCAGCAATTTAGGTAATCCCCCCCCCCATTTTCTTTCTTCTCCAATTTAGATAATCTCTTAAATTTTTTATTTACTTATTAATTCTTATTTTAATTTGATTTTCTCGTTTTTTGAAATTTCTATTTAACTAGTTAGTCAAATTTTGTTAGATTTAGGCATTAGGTATTGTGACTAGCATTAGACTTTTTTTTTATATAAATAATCTCATTTAGGTTTGGCTTTAGTTAGTTCTTTCTTTATTTAGCTATTTTCAATTCACTTTCATTTTCTTAATTTTCTGAATGTCTTAGTTAAATAGTTAGTTAATTAAAATTTGGGTACATATAGTAAATACACAGTATGATTAATGTTAAACTTAATTGCTTTATAATCTAATTTGGGTTTTGGATTTAGTTAGTTTCTTGTTGTGTTGGTGTGTGACAAGATAATTAGGTTGTGGAAACTCTTAGACATAGTTAACACACTATTTCACTTTTGCTTAGTTTTAGAAGTGTCAATTAAGCAAATTTGTTTAA
This sequence comes from Senna tora, assembly GCA_014851425.1. Lineage (NCBI taxonomy): Eukaryota > Viridiplantae > Streptophyta > Magnoliopsida > Fabales > Fabaceae > Senna > Senna tora. The sequence continues at coordinate 7,722,321 of CM026260.1, forward strand.
ATTAGTTAAGTCCTAGAAGCATTGTTGGTTTAGATTAGGTTAGTTTAGTTTTTCTTTGCATTTCTTTTTATTTTTCTTTTTCTCTAGGTTTGGTAGCTTAGGTTGTGAATATAACCTAGGACTGGATAGAGCATTTTTCTGATTGTTCTGTTTAATTGATATTCCAGGACTGTTTGTTTGTGTTTTGAATTTTTCTTCCCTTTTGATTGTGTTTTTATATTTTCTTGTCTCTAGTAGTCAGTAGGTTTTGGTTCAAATACACTAACATTGAGTAACTGAGGCTACTGATGGCCTGCTTAGTACTTAGTACTCTTGATAACTCCTTTGTACCACTTTTCACATGGAAATTCTGAGTTCTAATGGGCTGTTTATATTAATGCATTCTTCTTCCCTTGTGTTGCTATTTTTCTGTTTGTGTTGTTTTATTGTTCCTCCCTATCTGTCTTGCCCCTTTTGTTCTCTTTTCCGCATTGAGGACAATGCTTAATCTAAGTGTGGGAAGGGATGTTTGTCATGTTTATCATGCTTTTATATAACAGGAAATAGCTGAAATACATATTAGACTAAATTTTTTCGATTTGTTGGAAGAATTCTTGCTAAAGGATCCCTTTTGAGGAATGCATGTAGTTCTTAAATTAAATATGATTGATGCATGCAAATAGGGTATTATGCTTAATCTACTTGTATAACGTTCATGATTTGATTCCTATGTATTTGAGGAACCCATGTTGTAGCAACTCATGAAATTTAATTGCAAATACCCAACTAAACTCATGCTTAATTCTTGCCTCTGATTTAGCTTTTGGATAAAGTGTTTTCAAGGTTTGCTTTAGAGTTCATTGGATTTCATGCTTAAGTCTAAATGGTCTGCAACTTCTCAATTAGCTCACTTTCTTTGTTTTACAACTTAAGCAAGTTAACCAAGTTTAGTATCCAATTGGCTTTGCAAGTGACCAATTTGAGAGTCAAGCCTTGTGGGAAGCTATTTGAGCCAAACACTAATCTCTTTTCATTGATTATCATTGAGTGTAATTTGTTTGCTCATGCCGGTTCTAGAACTTGTTTTTAATCTTGATTGAAGCTTTACATGCATTAGTTTGATAGAAATGATTGAGGCATTCATTTCATTCACCCTTTTTCCCAAACACAAACCCCATTTACATTTCCCTTTGTCACCCATTTGAGCCTTGTATTAGCAATTTTCAAGATAATTCATCATTTGATTCTTCATTGAGTATTACATTTTGACCCGTTTCATATATTGTCTAACCACTCAGTCTCATGGGTTAGATTTTCCTAGTGATTCAAGTAAGCCAAAAAGGCTTGAAAAAAAGAAGAAGAAAAGAGAGATTAGAAACAAAAAAAGAAATGGAATCAAAGAAAAAAAAAGAACGAAATAAAAGTGCAGAAAATAAATAATTAAATAAATAAAAATAAGGATCTAAGGCAATCTTCTTTGGTGGATAGAGAATGAATGTTGAGTTAGCATTTTTTTTTCTTTTTGGTCAATCTTCCGTACTTATTCAAGAATCTATCCCTTATGCTTGACACTTGCTAATTTCTTTTCCAAACACTTTTTCCATTTTAGCCATTTCTCCATCATTTCAATCTTTTAAAGACCTCTTGATCTATTTCATTTATGCATTTGTAGTGGAGATATAGATTAATCACAAGCTTATGGCAACCGGCTGGTAAAACAAATTTGAGTGAAAATAGCCCAACAATGGTGAGTGAGAGATTTTTTTTTTGGTTCTTTGGTTGGTTGTATTTGCTAGTTGGCTGCTCCGCTTGTTTCCCTTTGCTTCGGTTGTTAAATTTAAGAATGGAGATACTTGCTTAGTTGCTTTCATATTTTGTCTTGCTGGAACCCCGTTGTTCTCGATGCTTTCTTTGATTAGACTTTTAACTATTTGCTTTGCTCAGGAGTGCAAAGATTTAAGTGTGGGGAGGTTGATAACACTCATTCTAATCATAATATTTCGTATCATTTGGCAAGGTTTTATTGTGTTTATTGTGTCCAAATGCATGCTTTGATGGTATATTGATTCATATGATGTTGGATTTAATTCTTTCTAATTCCATGAGTTTATTGCATAAATTGTGTTAATTTCATAACTTTAGCATTTGTGCAAATTTAAGTTCATGATTGGAATTTTCACAAGTGTTTTTGGATGTTTTGTAGGTTATCTAGAGGAGGATTAGCAAGAAGATCAACATTTGGGAACCATAATGCAAGCGAGGGAGAAGAACCGGGCAAAAACCAAGCAAAAATGACAAGTTTTTAATTCTGCTCACCGCGGTGAACAAATTGCTCCCCGCAGCAAGCAGAATTGATTGAAATGGCCATGTCTGCTCGCTGCAGCGAGCAAATTGCTCGCTGCAGCGAGCCACATCAGATAAGCCCGCGTTTTTACATCAGAAAATCATTTTTGGGCCGAATTGGTGGGCCCCACTCACCCCAATCTGACCTAATTTGTCCTAATACATTAGGGTTAAGTGAGGAGGCCAAGGGGGATCATTGGCACTTCATCTTTTCTCCAAGTTCTCACCTTCCTCTCATCTCCAAGCCTCCATTTTCATTCCCTCTTCATCTTCTTCACTCCACCTCCATTCCCACTCATTTCTTCTGCAACTTTCATCATCATTCATGGCTGGGCACGGGTTGGAGAAGCTTGGTGGAACATTGTTTATCTCCATGAGTGGCTAAACTTCTAGTGCTTTGGAGGAGGATGATTAGTGCTTGAGCTTTGGCCATACTAGGTAGTTTTTCTTGTTTTCCTTCTACTTCTCTTCATAGATTCATTATTATCTTGTTGATTTTGATGGATTTGTATTGATTGTGGTTCCATGGTTGTGGAACTTAACTTGATTGTAGTTGGATATTAGGGATTGATATAGATTTGTGATTTGTATTTTCATTCTCCCATTGTGGGTTTTGATTACATTGGAGTTGGTTAAATCTTATTGTAGTTTTGATTCATTGTGGAAGTTACTCTAATGACAATGGTATTTGTTGAGTTGAATACTTATCTATATTAAATTCCCCATTTGCTTCATTGATGATATTTGATTGGGCTTGTTAATTGTCTGGTTGGCTAATTGCATTCTCTAATTAAATTACCTAAGTTTAGTGGTCACTAAACTACATTAGAAAAATGATTCCTTACTGATTAACTCCATAATTTTTAGAGAGAAAGGATAGCCCAAAGCATTCTCCAACAAAGCATATCCATCTTAACACATTCACCTCACTTTTACTTGCTTTGAAATATTGAAAAATCACAAAAAGATTTAGTTTTAGTTTCTTTTAGATACATTTACTCTTCTTGCACACCAACTGTTTGATAAAATTCCTCAAAGACATCCCTATTTTTGTGAATATCTTACCTGTTTGACCATTGAATACATAGGCTCCGCCTAGGTTGTGCCACTAGCTGCACATTCTAGAATTAATTTGATTGGTGCCGGCCTCGCGACAAGACCGCGTTCATCAATCAGTAGGTACAAATTCTAGGCTAATGTCTCTTTTCTGAATATGATCCCTAAGGAAATGATGTCTGATCTCAATATGCTTAGTTCTTGATTGTTGTATGAAATTTTTCGAAAGGTTAATGGCACTGGTGTTATCACACCTAATTGGTACATGATCAAGAAGTAGGTTAAAGTCCTTAAATTGTTGTATCATCCACAAGAGTTGGGCACAACAGCTACCTGCAGCCACATACTATGCTTCAGCAGTAGACAAGGCAACAGAAGTTTGTTTCTTGCTATGCCAAGACACAAGACAGTGACCTAAAAACTGAAATGTACCACTTGTGCTTTTTCGTTCAATTTTAAATCCCCCAAAGTCAGCATCTGAATAACCAAGTAAATTGCAATCATTATCCTTAGGATTCCATAGACCAAGATCTTTGGTTCCTACTAGATATCAAAAAAGTCTTTTCACAGATTTAAGATGAGATTCTTTAAGGTGAGATTGAAATCTAGCACACAAGCATACAACAAACATGATATCAGGCCTACTAGCATAAGATACAGCAATGAGCCAATCATACCTCTGTACTGTTTTTGATCAACCAACTTACCAGCCTCATCCTTATCTAATTGGGTTGATGTACTGATTGGTGTATGAATGGCTTTAGCTTGATCTAGGCCAAATATTTTCATAAGCTCTTTGGTATACTTCTCTTGGTTGATGAACACCCCTTCCTTTGTTTGTTTTACTTGAAGTCCAAGGAAGAAGGATATCTCTCCCATCATGCTCATCTCAAACTCACTAGTCATCAAGAAGCTTTCATTAGTTGATCCAAATATATTAGTTGATCCAAATATAATATCATCAGCCTTTCCTTTTGAAAAACCATTATTAATCAATAACTTACTTAATCTTTCATACCAAGCTCTAGGAGCTTGTTTCAGACCATAGAGAGCCTTGGTTAATTTATAAACATGATTAGGCTTTTCATGACTTTCAAAACCAGGAGGTTGTTTAACATACACTCCCTCATTTAAATATTCATTTAAAAATTCATTTTTCACATCGATTTGATAAAGCTTAAAGTTCATGGAACATGCAAATGCAATCATCTAGCAAAGCTTCATTCTAATGGATTCTAATGGATTCAAATCTGGCTACTGGTGCAAAAGTCTCTTCGAAATCAATACCTTCTTCTTGGTTATAGCCCTGAGCTACCAACCTAGCCTTATTTCTTACCACATTACCTATCTCATCAAGTTTGTTCTTGAACACCCATTTGGTGCCAATGACTGATTGATTCTTAGGAGGAGGAAACAGGGTCAGAACTTGATTTCTCTCGAATTGATTAAGCTCCTCTTGCATTGCTATGATCCAGCAATCATCTAGTAAAGCTTCATCAACCTTCTTAGGTTCAACCTGAGACATGAAGACCATGTGGTTCATGCTCCTGAAGGAAGATCAGCTTTAATGACTAAAACCTTCCGTTTTCATTACTTTATCATATCAGCCTGAGATCTCCATTTATATTAATTGATTGATATAAAATATTCAGGTTAACACTTCATCAATTAAATTAGGATTTCTCAAATATTAAAGTCGTATTTTTGTAAAAACATTATCAAAACCAATTAATTTATAATATGGACAAATATTCTTCCAACACAACCATCAGCACTCACATCTCCGTCCGGGGGATCTCCATCAGCAAAGCTCCCAGTAGCTCAAAGAGACCCTTGCTCTCTCCTTACCTAAGAAAACCTCCAACGAGTGGCTCGCCTATCCGGAGTACCTTACACACGTCCTAGCCGTACACGGTCACCTATAGGTAACTATCCTGCCTAACGACTCCTATGGACGTTAACACAGTGAACTACATGGACTTTGATCCCTTCACAAGGGTACGTAGGCACCTAGGTCAACACATAAGGAGAAGTCCCCCAAGGATAAGATCCCTTGCGGTCATAATTTCAGACTTAGAATTGTCTGAACCAAAAATAACAGTTACATTGGCCCCACCACGGTCTTTCTCAAACCACAATGCCTTGAGCACTCTGCTGCTAAACGACATTTCTTTTTCGGGGAGTAGGAATATAAACTTAACACTCAGAAACCCATATTTTAAATTTTCTCTACAGGAAAATTATGAAAAATGACCGACTCAAATGCTCCTACGGCCACGACCGATGTAAGTGCTCCAAGACGTAGCACAAGAAATAGGCAGGGAGCGACCGACGTCGCAACAGCGGAAACAAGAGTCTCAAACGTGACCCAACCGCAGAACAGCTCGACAACATAAGTAACGATCACGGAGAACATTGTCCAAGCACCAGCAACCAGGGAGGAAACATGCCCCCAGCATCCTTATTGCATGCCACATAACCCATGCCCTCCAGCTAGCAATCAAGAGCTAGCGGAACCAGCGAGGACCTCTCGTGAAATAGAGTTAATTAGACTTGAGGCAGAGATACCAACCATACATCAACAACAATGGGAAGAGGATAGAAGCCGCCCCCAAGCAAATACGGGCATCTAAATACCAGTAGCACCACACAACGTGTCTGCAGGTCCATCCAACGGCCCTATCGGTCCTCCACCTGTGATACAATTCGGAACCCTTCCGATGGAGTTCGCTCGACTATCATTCACAGCACCAGCTCCTCCGCCAACAATCCCAACTAAGCCAACGATGGTCGCCAGACAAGTGGTACGCCCGCCCACGGACTACCCACAACCACTTATGCCAAACTACCCACTAGGATATTATTTACATATGCCTTGGGCAGGAGCCTACAACCTGTACACTCCTTACGACATGTCCACTACCTACTCGGGACAATATCATTGGCCCGACTTCAACTTCCAAAGAAAAGGGAGACACCCCTTTACCCAGCATGTCATGAACGAGCATGTGCCCATGGGTTTCAAAATGCCCTTCCATATAGAACCTTATGGGGGAGAGACTAACCCACGGGACCACATCAACACCTTCAACTTAGCCATGTCAATACTCGGCATGACGGACAGCCAGCAGTGCTGAGTTTTCTCCTCGACCCTGAGGTAAACAACCTTAAGATGGTTTTCACTACTGCCTACGAACTCGATTCACAGCTTTGAATAGTTGGCACAAAAGTTCCTCACCTAGTTCGCCAGCAGTAAAAAATACCAAAAGAATGAGGATTCCTTCATTGGCTTCCACCAAGAAGGAGAAACATTACAAGATTTCCTAGCTTGATTTACTAAGATATCACTCCAAGTTAGGGGCCTCCAAGACGCCGTTGCGATCTTCGTCATCAAGCAAGGCCTCCGATGCTCGCAGTTTTACGGAGAGCTCAATAGATGCTCTGTTTCTATCCTACAGGAGCTAATGGACAGAGTGGAATGGTTCATCCAAGAGGAGAACGCCAAGATTGCCAAAGACAAGATGAGAAAATTCCTAATAAGAAAGACCGACTTGAAGCGATCTGAGAAAAAGGAGAAGACGGCGACCGACGACCAAAGTCCCAAAGAGAAAAACAACAGAAAATGCTCTCCGCCACGACCTCGAACACCTCCCAGAGGACGGTTTACCAACTATACTCCCCTCAACAAATCACACGTCAGGGTCCTGGAGGAAATTTATCATTCAGACATGCTCAATTTCCCCCCACAGATGAAAAGCCGGAAGACTGGAAAACCAGTGGATAAGTCCAAATTAAATATTGTCAATTCCACAAGGACTACGGGCACGATACTAACGACTGTATTCACTTGAAAGATCATATCGAGGATCTGATTCGCAAGGGACAGTTGGGCAGGTACATTATGGAGGAAGGCATAACCAATACAGAACGCTCAAGGGATAACAATGACCAAACACCCCCCGCAGGGCTAGCGTCATCGCAGGCGGATTGTAGAAGGGAACCACCTCACAACTGCAAAACAAGAAAAGGGTAGAGTGCTTCATACTCGTCCTCAACTATGTCACAAAACATAGGGAAAAAAAAGGAAGAATCTAAAGGAGACCCCATCACGTTCGGCCTCACAAATCTCGAAGAGCCAGCTCATGACGACCCAATGGTGGTGACCGCAGTCATTGCCAATTACGAAGTAAGGCGAATCCTAATAGACCAAGGGTCCTCTGTGGACGTCCTCTATTTTGACACCTTCAAAAAGCTCGGATTAATCGAGGCCAACATTAAGCCCTTCCCCGGCGCACTCATAGGGTTCTCCGAAACTCAAGTTTTTGCAGAAGGAATCATATCAGCTCGTACAACTATGGGCACCTTACCAAAGGTGGCGAGCCTCGATGTCGATTTTATCATAGTCTCTACACCTTCGGCGTACAACGCCATCCTCGAACGACCGTCCCTTAACAAGCTCAAAGCTATATTGTCCACAACACATCTCACTATGAAGTTCTCGACACCGCATGGTATCAGAGAAATCATGGCGGACCAGAAACTAGTGCGAGTATGCTATGCAGCAAGCTTAAAAAAGACCAGCAAGGTCACTCGCCCTGGTCCCAAAGAACCACGCGAGGAGCCCTCCAAAGGAAAAGAGTCCGGAGTAGAACCTCGAGAGTCCGCCCATCCGGACAAAGCCTCCACCTAAACTCTGAAGAACTTTGAGTTGCACACTCGAAACACCTCTTGGCTAAATTTCACATGTCTTCGTTTATTTCAAGTTAGGAATTACTATTTTCAACCTGACCAAGGCTACTCGAATGTAATCGTTTTCTTTATCATTAATCCAAACTTTTCTTTTCCTTGAAAAAAACATGGCCTATACCGAAAAAACTTGCAAAGTCAACTCGCAAAAAGCCCCACCAAGGATGGGCATAGGGCTGACCACCCAAAAAATGCTTGAAAGCCACCAAGGCCAAGCTAAGATTCCCCCGACGCATGGCTAACACCTAAAAAGCCTCTCGGGTGCGAATGCTGCAAAAAGCGAAGCCTTAAAACGAACATTCACATAAAACACGCTAGCAAAAGCATACGACCGTCTTGATCACGCGGTACTCATGCATAAATCTTTTTACCTAGAAGCGAAAAGACAAGCAATTCAAAAGACTGTACTTAGGGAAAACCTTTTTGCCCATAAGTAAAAAGAAAGTTAATTTAAGAAATTGCAATTTAATATTAATTCTCATTAATGTAGCAAAAGGGGAAGGCGTCTGCCTATTACAAGGAACGAAACCTAAAACCCTACAAAAACCTACTCTTAGGCATTCCCAAGATCTACATTAGCTACGGCCTCCGTAGGCTCGACATTGCCAGCATTTTCCGATGGCGTCCTCTAGAAAAACTTCTGCCAACTGCAGAGAAGTAGCTCCAGTCTTAGGAACACGCCCACCAACAATAGAGAGAATGTGATGGTCCAGCGGGCGATCAGCCAGGCTACAAAGACAGTCCAAGTTCAAAGCGGGGTCGGTCGCCAGCCGACCTCTAAGTTCACCATCAAGAAGCTCCAGAGAAGAATGCAGGGAAGCCACCCACTCAGCAGGAAATCTCTCCCCGCAAAGACGCTTAAGCTGCTCGACCGCTAGCAACATCCCATACATTCTATGCGCCAACATCTCTCCTTAAGGGTCAGCAACATCGACGACCCTGCTCTCAGCTTCCATCCAGCCCGCAAGATTCTCGCTGGCGCTAGCCTCAACATTCTTCAAAGCATCGCAAAGGGAATACAACTCATGCCGGCGCTTCTCTGCATCTTCCCGACGGATGGCAAGCTCCTTGCGAGTCTTCTCCAACTCTGACCGCAAAAGCTTAACCTCGGAAGGCTGAGTACTCTCAGCTTTAAAGCGAGCCACTTCATGAGTCAAGGACCTCAACTCACGACTCTAGTCCTCGCACTCCCTCTCCTCTGCTGACAGTTGTCCGCTCACAACCTCCAAAGTCTTCTGGGCAGCCTCTAGAGCTAAACCTCTAGAAACCAGAAACCTAAGAAGTTGATCTCGGTGAAGACGGACATCGTTCTACACGAAACAAAAAAATGTCAGCAATCTAGAAACCTTGAGAAGTTAGCACGAATAAAAGAAAAAGAATGCTTACCACTTGCTTCTCCTACACAATTCCAGCCTGGTGGAAGTTAGCCAACGCCTTGGCAGCACTGCCGAAGGTGCGAATAGCAATGGTCAGGAGATTGGTATCCAACCCCCTAGCGGCCCTCTCAACCATATCAACTGGAAAGCGCCTGCCCAGAGCTACTAGGTCGAAAGGGGGCTCCCCCTTCGGCAGCTCGACAGGCTCAAGCGGGTCAACATCTGACCCCGTTGAAATGTCCTCCGTGGCGGTCGCTTGACTCACCACTACATTCCCTCCAACAGTGAGGGCTCCGGCTTCCTCAGCCACTGCTTCACCAGCGCCAACTCCCATAATTGGAGCCTCGGCCATTGTCTCATCTGCAGTGGCCTTCTCCGTAGCGGAAGACTCATCTACGACTCAGTCGACCATCCGCTCTATCCGACCCTTCTTACTCGCAGGCCCCTCGACGCTTCCGGCAAAATCCGCGACCGCGGGACGAGTCGACACAACCACCTTCATAGGTGATTGGCGAACAGGTCCCAGAGAAGGAAGAGTACCCTGCACCGGCGTAACCACTCGAGCATCCGCCGTGGTTGATTTCCGTTGAGAAACCTGAGACGAAGGCCCCAAGTTCGTACCAGTAGGCTTGTTGAACTCCCCCCTCTTTATTCTTAGGGTTCCCCACACTTACAACCTCTATTTTCTCTCTCCCCTTAAGGTCTCCGCCATCTCTCTTTGACTCTCCTCTCCCGTCTCCCCTCCTCATTCCCCCTTTGAGACCCTCTAGTCGACGCACCTTGCCAGGGGAAGACGAAATATGCCTTTGGACAACCTTTCCACCACCACCGGTTACTCCGAAAGGAACCCCGACAACCTTTTCTCGACTAGGGGAAAGATCCTGCCTCGATTTCTTCCCCTTGCTATGGCTGCTATCCCGAGTACGGCCAAGAGGAGAAGGAGGAAGGGATAGATCCCCCAAGTCAGTTAAGTCGAAAGGAAATAGACTGTCATCATCACCAGCCATGATGAAACTTTACAGAGAATGAGGGTATGAGAATCATAAAGAAAAGCTCTGAGAAATGAAGGAAGCGTTAATGATAAAGAAGGTAAAACAAAAAATTTTAAGTGCAAGGTATTTATAAGGAGCCCAAAGGCGCGATGATTCGAAATGTCCCTGCCTCCCTCAAATCCCGCAACGGAAAAATCATTATCTAGCGCCCTAGGCTGCAACCGCCTGTTTCAACCAGACACGTGGAAAGAAGGAGCGGTCCAAATCCAATAGCCAAGAACTGGAGGAATAAAGACCAAGAAGCCCTCGGAAACCCAAGAGTCTCTCGATGAACCCAAAGGACCTTTATGGAAAATCTATAACCAAGGCTAATGATGGCAATCCTCGGAAATGCATTAGCATTAAATGAAGGAAAAATGGCTGTGAATCACCCGAAGCAGTAAGAACCAGTTAGACCATGACGCGTGGTGTCAACGGCAGCCCACTTCTCCAAAAGGCAGCTCCTCATGAAGTCCTCTCTAGCCACACGACCAACAAGCAGAGCTCTTCCAAGCCAGCGGGCAACCTCGCCAAGGTGCAACAGAGATACTTCGCCTCCAAAAACCAAAGGGAAACATCTCGAATGACCAAAATACCCCTGACATTTGGAATTCCTCCACATACCCCCAGAGTGCATGCTCGGAACCTCCTCTCTCCGCAATGATGACGCCTCCACGAAAAGACGAGTACCTTTCTGCAGAGACGGCTCGAGAAACTTGCTAAAGAAGCCAAGTAGTCAACCGTCCAGATCAGGACGTGTGGCACTCTTAACATCCTATTCCTTTGAAAACAATCAGGAAGAGGCACGCAAAATCCCTTCAACCGAACAACCGACCAAGATAGCCAAGCTAACTTGTGGTCGAACTCGTTCGGCCAAAGACATCTTGCGAGAAATTGTCCTTAAGCAGCTTGCTAAAAAGAAACTTGCGCCCGACACCCCTAGACTTGGGGACTTATGTAACCACGTAATATTCCCCCTTGGGAGACGTGACACTAGCCTTTTAGAACGTTAGCACAGGAAAACTAATCGGAGACACGTGGCACCACTCATTTACCCTGTACATGGCCAGAACCCACGTCTCCCCTCTTAAGCTCTCACACCCGACACATGGGAGGCCCTCAACCGTGATGGGTCGACCCACGACAAGCAAGAACATGGGTCGACCACGCCCTCTACACACTTAGTATAAAAGCCCTCACATGGGGGACTCATGGAGGATACAACGAACACAGTAAGTCCCAACACACAAAGTAAGACTTGGCACTCCAAATATTGAACATCATCTCCTTGACCTTTGAGCCTGGTTCACCACCTCACACGGTCAACCATCAACAGTCACATCTCCGTCCTGGGGATCTCCATCAACAAAGCTCCCAGTAGCTCAGAGAGACCCTTGCACTCTCCCTACCTAAGGAAACCTTCAATGAGTGGCTCACCCGCCCGGAGTACCTTATACATGTCCTAGCCGCACACTGCCACCTACAGGTAACTATCCTGCCTAATAGCTCCTATGGACGTTAACACAATGAACTACGTGGACTTTGATCCCTTTACAATGGCAAGTAGGCACCTAGGTCATCACCTAAGGACAAGTCCCCCAAGGATAAGACCCCTTGCGGTCCTAATTTCAGACTTAGAATTGTCTGAACAAAAAATGACAGTTACAAATAATAATATAAAAATATTATTATATTTTAAAATAATATATTGAATCATAGAAGTTATTTGTTTCTCCATCCTTTTATTCCACTATTTAAAACTTTTATTTCTTACACTTTAGAACAGAAAATTAAATAGATAATAACTCAAAAATATTATTGTTATTTTTTATTTTAAAAGAATTATATTATTTAATTAACAGCAGTTATATTTAAGAAATAGATTGAATGAAACGTACATACACAAGCCCCTCTAGTTTTAACCTTTTGAATTTTCTTGATTGTTGAAGACTAATAATGCATGTGAAAAGGAAAAAGAAAGAAATTTATAGGAAGCAGGGAACAAATTAAATCAAGGCGATTCCCTCAGCAGAAAAAGTAAAATCCTAAGATTTTGTTTAATTAAGTCTTTCATGATTCACAAAAACAACCTCAATACACACACATGCATATATACACAACCTTAATTACAATCAAAATCATGAATACCTTGTAATTAACAAGAAACAAAGGCTATCAATAACTCATAATTTAGAAAATAACTCATGAGTAGGGTAAAGTATCTTTGATACTCTTGACGTTCAAACTTTTGGTCAAATATGTCGGTAACATTTGTTTGCGGTTAATTAAGTCCCTAAAGTTTTATTTTTCGAGCAATATTATCATTTTCAATAACACTATTAAAATAGATAACAATTAGGGCTTACGTAGCGTGATATGTGGCAAAGAAATCTGACTAAATTTATTTATGCCACGTTATATTTTCTTTCATTCTCTATCTTATCATAAAACGTTATCGTTTACCCTAATATTTTATCTTTCAAATTTTGTAGAGAATCACCAAGGTGCGCTATTTTTGTCACCCGTTTGCTCTGAAAGTTGGCAAATCAACGCATCATCAACAACAAAAGAACTTTTTCTCTAACGGTGCCACGCCACGTAAGCCACGACCATTATCTATTTTATTGGTGTTAATAAAAATGGTAAGATTGCTCGAAAAATAAAACGTTGAGGACATATAATTGACCCTAATCAAACATCAACAACATATTTTTTAAAAACGTGTCATGGTTTTTCAGATTACTTGTTTATTATTATTTTTTTAAAAAAATACCTATTTCAAAAAATAGTGTATATTTGGCAAAATCTAAAAAAAAAATACTTTTATTTAATAGAAAAAAAATATTTTAACTTTGGAGTAGAAGCAAAATATTAGTTTTTGCTCCTAACTAAAAACTGAAGATAAAAATTACATTTTTTAAGACAAAAAACACTCCTCATAAAATTTTATATTTATCTATTTAAATAATATTGATATTAAACTAAATGTAAATAAATTCTTTTTAGTAATTTGGCAATAAAAAATATTTTTAAATTTATATGAATTATTCAAACAAAAATACTTTTTAAATATTAATAAAAAAATAATTTTCAACTATAAATTGAGGAGCTCTTCACTAGCATCCTTTTCAATATACCATTTTGTCTAAACTAGTAGATCAATATGATTTGAAATTCTAAGGTATAATAATATAGGTAATTAGGTTTAGCCTTATAGCTAGAGACTAGAGAGAGAGTGTGTGTGTTTGTACGTGAAATTTGATGGATGTTCAAAGTCTACAATATCGGTGGATAGTACAAATCAGGAAGGTGAGTTTATTATATATTCTTCAATGTTTATGTCATTTACTTTGTTCCCTTAATTTGAATTGATATATGAACAAATCCTTGGTTGTTAGATTCCTTTTCATATGAAGATTTCCACAATATAATGCACCTTAATTCATCATTCGTATAGATAGAATAATGCAACAAGCGGAAGTGAAGTATATATATATACTTGATCTTGTTATGGTCTGATTTAGAGAATATAGGTTATGCATTTTTCTCTATACTCCGGTTGTGTCGAATGAATTGATTCCTTAGGTTAGAGTTAGAGAGAGAGAATTTAGCTTATATATGTGTGGCTTACTGGGTCCTCCTATTACGGGCTTCAGTAAAATTTAAATGGCCTAAACCTAGTTACTTTGCCAACCAGACTTTTAGGGTATGTTTGGTCAGTGGAATCTTTGAGGAAATGGGAATGTTGGAGCGATGGAATAGAAATGTCATATCAATGTGATGTGATGTGAATGGAATAAAAGTGGGTAAAATAGTTATTTTACCCTTATATTAAAAGTAGAAATGGAATAAAAGTGGATAAAAAAATAAGGACAAAAATATAATTTCATCATATTACAAAAAATAAGATTTGTTTAATAAGAAGAATGTTTGAGGATATGTTAGATTACGTCGACGATTCATGCAACGAAACGACCATTTAATATAAGTGTATTGTAGCCAAATAATAAATACATTTTGGCTTCTTTTAATGAATAACCTATCAACCCCCTTATTTTATAAAACAAAAATAAAATACTTTAAACAATTGATATGAGCTTAGCTATAAAATATTTTTTAAAACATTTTTAATATAATTTGGGTATTAAGTTAGAAGAGTATTATTTTTTTTATTCATGTGCATATGTTCATTTATAAGTGTTATAAACCAATATGATATTAACTTATGGAGAAAAAAATATATTAATGTGATCATCAAGCCAAGATAGATATTACGACATATTTATATTAGTTTATTGTATAAAAAATAATCAATTATAACAAATATTTTTTAAAATTACTATTTCATTAGTATTTATTTTGAGTAAAAATAATAATTTTAAGTTTGTTTCAATTTTTAAAATATTTTTTTATATATTACTCAAATGTATATTTGATAATATTGATACACTTCCCTTTGAAATACTAAAGAAATTAAAAGTTTATTTATTTTCACTAAAATATCCTTAACAATATTTATAAATTTTTTAAAATAATTATATTTTATTATAAAATGTATTTTAAATTATTATTTCACTATTATTAATTTTGAGTTAAAAACTGTATATTTTTAAAATTAAAAATATTTTTTATACTAGATCAAATACATATTAAGTTATATAATTAATAAACATAAGGTAGTTTATTCAAAGTAGATGAACTTGTTTTTTCTAATCTCCCAAAAGTAATTTTTCAAAACAAACACTACAAAATAACAATACTTTAGTATCAATTATAAACTATCTTTAATATCACTAATAATTGTGGTTGAAGAATTTAGCATGAGTTTCACAAATAACGCTTGAGAATGTGATGAGAAGATTTTAACATTAGTTATAATAACGTCATATGTCAAATTAACACATAACGTTATGTTATTAATTAACAAATGATTTTAATTAATTGGCAAGGTTCATTTTTTATTTTTACTGAGAGCTGAGGTGAGAGGAATATATATATTTATAATAATAATTTACTCAACTCAAATAACAATAAATTTGCTAAAAA
Source organism: Senna tora (assembly GCA_014851425.1). NCBI lineage: Eukaryota > Viridiplantae > Streptophyta > Magnoliopsida > Fabales > Fabaceae > Senna > Senna tora. The sequence goes on from CM026260.1 coordinate 7,737,898, forward strand.
TGTGTTAGTTTTAATAAACTTGTCTTCATGTGTTTCTCACCAATTTAGTCCATTTCTTCCCAAAATCAAAGAAGTCATAGTAGAGATAAGTCTTTGTTAAAAGAGGTTACATGGTGTCTTTGGTTGGTAGGTGTACAGAGTGAGTAAATGTGAATGAGAATGGAAATATGTTGGAAGAAATGAAATTATCATATCAATGTGATGTGATGTGAATGGAATAAAAGTGAGTAAAATAATCATTTTATCCTTACATTAAAAGTGAGAATGAAACAAGCCAAAAAAAGTGGGTAAAAAAGTATGATTTGTTCGGTAAGAAGAATGTATAATGGAAAAAATTATTCCTGTCGTTTTTTTCATTGTTTTTTCTTGTTACCAAAAACATGCCGTATTATACTTTCTCACGTTCTCGACAAGGCATGTTTTGCATTGATGCAAACCTTTTTTTTTTTTTTTCAAAATTATCAGTATTCAAAAACTTGTGGATCTAATCAAAACATAATTTTACAAGTTAACTATAATCACCTAATTAATACAGTAGAGTTTAGACTTTATGTGATGCATGCATATATGCATATATAGAATTGACTTCACATGCAAGGAATTTTTTTAGAATGTCCCAAATAGGTACTTCTTTTGAGTTTTGACCACCATATATAAATGATAATTAATTTACCAAATCTGATCTTCTAGAGAGTTGGTGTATTAGGTACACCATATATGTAATTAATATACGTATATGACAAACATGGGTTTTATAAAGGGAAATGGAAATTTGATCTGTTTGGTAATAAGATTTGGGAATGAGAAAGAAATAATAGTAGGGTAAAATTATCACTTTACCCATAATATTAAATTTTATTTTTGGCCTGATTTGTTGAATGACGATACTAGTAGGGGTAGCAATGGGCGGGTACCCACTCATTTTTTCACTATCCGAATCTGAATCCGCCCATTACACCCAATACCCGAACCCTAACCGAATCCGAAAAATATTACATTTTCAATATCCGTATCCGAAATACTCAATACCCGAAATATCCGAAACTATTCGATATTCGAAATACCCGAAAAAATAACGGAGTATCCTATATCCATTACCCAATATCCATCCACCAAATAAATTACTATAAAAAAGTTAAATTTTCTAAAAAATAAAGATAATTTTTATAAATTAAAATTAACAAGAGTAATTTTATTAATTGAACCATAAAATTTTATTTAATATTTAATATTATAATTTACATAATATATATATATATACATATATATATATATATATATATATTATTTTACATTTAAATATATATATATATATAATTATTAATATATATAAAATATTATATTTAATTGATATATTATATAAAATCGGATATGGGATACCCTATCCGCCCATTCAATCGGACGGATATAGAGTATCCGAGACTAATATCCTAATTCGACCAATATCTAATGGGGTATTTCGAATATCCAATATTCGAAATACCCGATATCCGATGGATATCGGATATTTTTTCAAATGGATATCCGCGAACACCCGAAATACCCGAAATACCCGTATCCATTGCAACCCCTAGATACTAGCAAACAAAAGGAAGGATATACTGGACTTTTCATTCTCTGATCTCTTTCCCGCCAAAGTTTTTTCCCCCATCTTTTCTATTAAACAAACGCATCCTTAAAAAATAATATGAACTTCATTTTAGCATTTTTTTTTCAATAATAGCTGTCGGGGTAAGTAACAAAGAAAATATGAGAAATTATTACATGTAATTAATATTTAATTAACCTCAAATAAAATGGATAAAAGTTCAGTAGTACCGTATTACTGAAATTCGGTACATTCCTCCAATCATGTAAAGTCATTTATTAATATTAATAGAAAATGATTTAGGAACCAACTGATTGGAGAGATGTATTAAGTTCAGTACTACCATACCACTGAACATGTACTCAATAAAATTGTCCTTCATTAATATTTAATTGTCAATACTTTCGCTTTGCGCAAGTCAAAGTTCAACTGAAAAATGAAAACATTAAAGATAAATATGGTAAACAATCATATGAAGAAGTAAACTATAATTAAATTAATAAAAATAAATAAACTTATTTCAAATAAATTTTTATTTTTTTATTATAGAAGTATATATATATATATATATATATATATATATATATATATATATATATTTACTTCTTTTGTATAATAGATATAGATAGATAAATAATTTAAGATCAATTAATATTTAAAAATAATTTGTGTTCGTATATTTTAAAAATCAGTTCCAAGTATATTGAAAAATGATTTAAAATTTTGGAAAGGAACTATTTAAAAATTATGGAAACTAACTAATTTAATATATTATTATAATTTGATTTGATTTCATATATTTAATTTAGTATCTTTTTAAATCAGTTTTAAACACATAAGTCAAATTTAAAATTGAAAAAGTACCGTTATTTTATTTTATAAAAAAATAAGGGGCAATTAACTGATTTAATTTTTTATATTTCTCTCAACCAATTAGAGAATTTTTAGGTATTAAAATTTATTATTTTAGTTAATTTTTCAACATGTTCAAAATAATAAATTCAATCTCATTCAATAAAAGAAAATTTTAGTTACTTACAAAAAAAATAGTTCTAAAAAAAGAGAATTTTAAAAAGTGCTATACAACTTGTTAGCAAAATCCTTTATATATTTAAGTTACTTTTTTAAAAAAAATATTGAATTTAATTTTGTATTATTTAAAAATTTATGATAATATTAACTTTATTATGGTTTTGCTAACTAACTGACTTGTGGCTTTAGTACAGTAGTAAAAATATATTTTTATTAATCAATAAAATATTTAATGACTTAAAATTAAAGATGTGAAAAATCAACAATATTTTTCTTTGAAGTCAAGTCAACAATGTTTTTTAAATATCTTACTAAAACTTCGTCAAACAATGAAAAAAATCTTTTTTAAGAATATATATATATATATATATATTAGAGGCTTCGCATGCACATAGGTGCATGCAATTTATTCTTAGTTTTTAAAATATAATTATGATATTTGATAGTTTTTAAAATTTTAGATTAAAATTATTATCATAATTTAAAATAATTAATTAAATAATGAAAAGTTATTTACTTGCCCACTTTTCTAGTAACTATTCATCATATATTTTTTTCTCTCTCCCACTACCTCCCATTATATAATTTTCTTGTATTTTTTAATTAGAAAATATTTATTTTGTGACACTAATGATCAGAAGGGTCCTATATATATATATATATATATATATATATATATATATATATATATATATATTAATTTTCTAATAAAAGAGTAATAAGTATTATCTTTATTTTTTTAGAACCTTATCTTTAATTTTATTGGTTAATATTAAAAACTTTTATAGAAATAAATATATTCTATGTTTTTATTAGAGATGTAAAGTTTCACATATGATAGAAAGAGGTGTTAAATGGAGTGTTTTTTTTTTTGTGACAAGGAAGGCCCAAAATGGAGTGTTTAAATAGCTGGTTATTCACCCTTTGTCAACTTTTGAGGGAGAAAGTCACTCGAATTTCAACAATTTTTAATAACTTTTCAATTTGTTAAAATTTGGTATGTTATATATCTACATGTGTGGCTAAATATATATTTAATCACTACTGTATGTGATTTACTAAAAGTAATAGATATATAGTGTAGTATGTTATTTTGATAAGAATATGCAAAATTATAGCTCATATTTTTGTTGAAGAGAAAATAAAAATGTTTTATCTTTTGATTGTTAGAGAAGATAATAAATATATATATATATATATATATATATATATATATATAATAGAAATGAGAAATGTATAATTTAAGTAATTTTTAAAAGAGATTAAAGTAGTTTATTAAAGTAGTTTACCTATAAAGTATGGACTGATTTTTTAAACCATGCATTGCTACGAGCATTGTTGGTGCAATAAATTGAACCATTTTAACCGAACGATTCATGAATAATGGAACCAAAGTATTAATCAAGCTTGGTTGGTCTAGTGGTTACTTTACTAGATCACTTAAGTAAGTATTGGGGATTCGAATCCCACCTTGTGTATGCAGCAACCAATTGGCCAGCGGTAAACCCTTAAATGGAGCTCAGATCCGTGGAGGATTATTAGTCCTTGACCTGTCGGACTGGGGGATACTTTGGGAAAAAAAAAGTTATTTAATTTCTCAATAGATCATTGTAATTATATTTCATAAAAATTAATTAATAATAAATCTTTTTATATTTTTTATTTTAGAATTATATCAAACTAAACAAAAATATATCAACGTAATAAATTATGCATAGAAAACATAGTAAGATCATAATTAATTATTCTGATAACCGTACTATAATAAGTAATATGTAGAGGTCACATTGTTGATAATATCCAACTTAATCATGGAGGAAATGTTCAGTACTATGATAGTACTGAATTTTAGTACATCCCTCTAATTAGTTGGTTCATAAACTATTAAAGGTGAATCTTTATTAATGTAAATTTCTATTAATATTAATAAATGACTTTACATGATTAAAGAGATATCCTGAACTTTAGTGATAAAACTTTTATCCCTAATCATGAGTTCAGAAAATAAAAAATGGGCATTTAATAAAACTTCATATTTTAAAAGATGAAATAAAAATGGACTGAACTTTGACGTTTTCAATTCTGGCCCAATGCCTGAAAGACCCAATTTGTTTAAATATATATATATATATATATAATATAAAATAATAAAATAATACATCAATCTTATTTAAACATATTAAAAATTTAATTCATATAAAAACATATTAATTTTTATAAAAATTTTTAATATTTCTTACTTTATTTCACCTATACCACTTCATAAAATATATATTATATAAAAAATTAATTATATATATATATAGCAAAGTAATTAAACATAATATATATTCAATCAAGTAGCGTCCATCACAGAGAAATTGACCCACAATCAACAAACCCCTGGTAGTGAGGAGATGAACAATACCATAAATAACTTAGGATTGATGGATATTCCGACCAGAAGAAATTGGTACACCTGGACCAACGGCCGACAAGGAGAGGACCTAACGTGAGAACGATTGGATAAAACCTTTGCAAATATGGAATGGATGCAAAGATTTCCGGACTCTTGGGTAGATGTCTTACTTGTTGTAAGCTCAAATCATTCCCCTCTAGTCATCAACACCCAAAAACATGTCCTAACCATAAAACACAAACAATTTAAGTTCGAAGCCATGTGGCTTCAACATCCAAAACTTTAGGAAATTGTTCGAAATGCTTGGAATGGGACAGTGATTGGATTTGTAGCTACTCAACTGCAACAGAAACTCAAAAACACGAGTAAAGACCTGACCAAGTGGCACAAGGAGAACTTTGGTAATCTTCGTACTCAAATAAAGGAGACTCATCACACTTTACATGGACTACAAAGTACCATCCAACAGCATTATGGTAGCAACGAAGAATTGATCACTAGGAAAAGACTGGAATTTTTGCTTAAATGCAAAGAGATAAAATAGGCCCAAAGAGCTAAACAAATGTGGCTGATTCATGGAGACAGGAATACTAAGTACTTTCATAGAACCAAAGATGTCTGAAGTCCCACATCGCCAACATCCATCTCCCTAATGGCCAATGCTTAACAAGCACCAATGAAATAAAAGTAGCTGCCCTGGAATTCTTCACTCAGCTTTATGGCAATCAGGACACCAGCAGTGCAAGCGAAAAAAAAATTTCATTGAACAGTCTGGCATTTCCAAGCTTCGTCAAGAGAATGAAGAGCATCTTTCCAAACCATTCACCAGTATGGAAATTAAGACCGCCCTATTCCAAATGAGTGGGCACAAAGCACCAGGCCCTGATGGTATGAGCCCCTTATTCTTCCAACATTGCTGGGATACTATCCAAGGTGATGTGACCAGAATGGTTGGATCTTTTCTAACCAGAGGACACCTTCTCAGAAGCACAAACCAAACCTACATAGCGTTGATTCCCAAATCAGACTCTCCAAAAGGATTCAAGGATTATAGGCCTATTAGCCTATGTAACACCACCTATAAAATCATCTCGAAGGTCCTAACAAATAGACTTCAAGGAATCCTTTCTGAGGTCATTACTCCTTTCCAGAACGCTTTTGTCAAAGGCCGCTTTATTCAGGACAACCTACTCATAGCTAGTGAAATCCTTTATTATGTGAGAGGCTGCAGGAAATTAGCTAAAGGAGGATGGGTTGCACTCAAAGTGGACCTGAACAAGGCGTATGACAAGATTTCTTGGTCCTTCCTCTAGGAGGTTCTCAATTACATGGAATTTCCTCCACATTGGCAGCAACTCCTAATGCAGTGTGTCATAAGTTCTTCGATGAGAGTCAAAATTAAGGGAGAACTTTCAGACTGGATTATACCAGTTGCTGACTTAAGGCAAGGAGATCCTTTATCTCCATACCTGTATGTGCTGTGCGCTAATGTCTTATCTCACTACCTTATCAAAGCACAGAGTGATAAAAGCATTCAAGGGGTAAAGGTTGCCAGAGCCGCCCCTGCCATCAGCCATTTGTTTTACGCAGATGATGTGCTCATGTTCTTTAGAGCGACTAAAAGTACCTGTGAAGTAGTCAACAACATCCTGCAAAAATTCGGGACGATGACTGGTCTATGGATGAACAATCAGAAATACGATTCAGTCCTAACATTTCTCATCAGGGAGGTAGCATCCTTTCAAAGATTATTAACTATCGATATGTTGATCATCTCAGCAAATACCTTGGAGGATTCATCGATGGACAAAATACAGCTAGAAGGAATGCTAGTCTTATCCTGGATAACATGCAGCAAAAACTGTCTAGTTGGAAGGCTAAACTGCTATCTCAAGCAGCAAGAACCACCCTCAAAAAGGCAGTAGTGAGCGCCATTCCCATTTACCACTTACAGCACACATGGCTTACCCATTCAGAGGCTAACAAATGTGATGCTACTATGAGGAAGTTCTTCTGGGGACAATGGGAGGAAACAAAATCCCCAACGATGATTTCTTGGAAGCGCTTATGTACGAAGAAGAAGGATGGAGGGTTAGGATTCAGAAAAATGACTAAACTAAATGAAGCCCTTTTAGCCAAGCAAGGTTGGCGTATTCTCACTGCGGAGAATTCTCTCGTTAGCCAAATTTTCATGGGCAAGTATAGTGGTTCAGTCCAGAACTACGACCTAACCCCCAAGGCTTCTGCGTCCCCACTCTGGAAGAGGATTTGTTAGACTTCTAAGATTGTCATGGACCACATGGGATGGAGAGTGGGCAATGGTGAGAAGATAAGCTTATATGATAGAAAGTGGGTTCCCCCTGACCATCATAACCATCGCTTTATCACATTAGGAGAGCTCATGATCCCAGGAGGATACTGGGACAGAGAAAAAGTAACTCAAGTCTACACTGGCCGAAACATGTCTCTTATATTGGATACAGTGGTGTCTAGAACTAATGTGGAGGACAAACGGATATGGAAGTTGGCGAATAATGGTGAATTTAACGTTAAGAAGGCTTATCAAGTATTAAGCTCGGAAATCCCGAGACAAAGCCAGTACAGCTGCAATTGGAACAGACTTTGGCAACTCCCACTTCCTCAAAAAATCATATACTTTTGGTGGAAGAACTTGAATGATGGCCTTCCCCTCCGTGATATCCTTGTAAGAAGAGGCTATAGAATCCCAAACACGTGCCCCTATGGTTGCTATACAATAGAAATAGAAATCCACATATTCAAAGAATGCCAATTTGCCAAGAGAGTCTGGTTTAATTCCAGGTTAAACATTAGAACGGAGAACATAGAAAACTCATCTTTGTCTGATTGGATCTGTCAAATGCTGAACGATTGTACTCCTGCTGGACAGGCCCATTACCATGACATGATACTTCCCCTCCTAACTATCTGCTGAAGCATTTATACGCAGAGGAACGAAATCCTGTTTCAACAAGGGAAAGAGGACGTCATGGAATGCCTCAACAGAGCCTATAGAGTTGTAGATGAACTTCAAAGCACAAGGACCCTACCAAGATAGGATCCTTTTCTCAAAACAAATGTCCCCCGAAGGCAAATGAGGGCTGTAGATCGGTTTGTGGACCACCACAATCATCACCTCAATCTCATCTGCCAGTGGAAAAAGGACTTTGTAAAGAGAAAAAAGATTTTTGGCATCTTCAAGCACCACCTGGACAATCTATAACCAATTTGCTACATGGTCACAGAATGGGATTAAGATAACAGGCTTGGACTACTAAGGAACCTACGCAATCTCCTCCGATCCTATGGGAGGGAGAGCAGCGCTTCTATTGCCATAAACATCTCTGACACTCTTATTACTAAGTTTATGTCTAGTAATAGTATAGCTAATATTAGGTACCAAACTATCGTTAGTGATATTAAAAATATATGCACTAACAAAAAAATTTCTATTTCTTTTCAACATTGTCACAACCACCATAGCTCGGAGAGGTCTATCTCTACCTGGCCTATAGGATGGTATTTTCTTACTGAATTGTAACTGTTGTTATTAATCAAAAAAAAATTTACTAGACCTTATATTTTAAGTTTACAACATATTAATTCCATATATACTACTAGAGACTTCACATGCACGTACGTGCATGCCAACTTTTTTTTTTTAATTTACAAAATATAAAATAAATTATTATTATTAATTGTAAAATAATAAATTAAAGATTAAAAAGTTATTTTCTTTGATAACTACCACAATTATTATTTTTTAAAAAACAAAATTGCTACTACCACTATTTTCTTATTTTCTCTCTTCCTTGATCTTCTCACATCATCTTTTTATTTTCTTTTTTAATTAATTAAATGACTATTTTGAGAGACCATTGACGGAAAATATCTACATCCATATAAATATAGGTGCTTTATCTAACTTATGTTAGTTAAAAAATATATATATATATATATATATATATATATATATATATATATATATATATATATATATAACTAATTTAAAAGTAACTTTTACCATAAAAATTACAATATTTTTGTAAAATATGTTTGGTCCACCGAATTACTAATGCAAAATTGAGTTCAAGCTCGAGTTCCATATTTTAAGAGTACGCAGATAAAAAAATCGGGTCATTTTTCAGTAACTTCGGCTTGTGATCAAGTATATTCATTAGTAGTAATTAATATATTTCTCCAATGGATTTAGCTATTTAATTAATTATTGATAAAGTTATTAATCAATTAAGGTGATAGGAATTTTTTTTTTTAAAAGTTAACTCCAATAAAATATTTTTTAATCAATAAAGTTGTTCATCTGTCATATTTAATGTTGAATTAATGGATACAAATTATTGAGAAGATGTAGAAGTTCATTAATCTTTTTGCACGATACACATAATTTTTCTAAAAAGTTATTAAGCACTTTAGTCTTTTTCAGATTCTTCATCATCTCAATGAAAACTAGAAATGAAATTCAACATATGCATGTATGTTATCTTTTTTCTGTTTTATAAAAAATAAAGTAAGTAGCTTTGGCAAAACGTGTTAAATATATATTTCGCTGAAGACAAAAGTTTAGTAAACGTGGCGATAACACATATATATAATATTAGATATTTCAAGTAGAAGAATTTTTTTTTTAATTTATAAAAAAAGGAGATAACTTAAAGTGGTGAAAATATTTAATATTTTAAAACCTAGCTTGGTGATAATGGTGATAATAAAATATGAGTTACTCTATCTTGTTTATTATTTCGAAAAGACTCATTATTTATTTGGGGGTAACTTAATTACTTAAAGTCTTTATTAATTATGAGATTCATGTGGTGCTTAATAATTAAAATGAGAAGAAATATAATCCGAGTGAGATCATCAATTCTATATCTTTACACAGTACACTGATTCCGTTCATGAACAATATTTAAACATATAGCTAGGGTTTTAATCATTGTCTTCGCAGTTATTAGTATTTTGCCAGGGGTCGCGACCCCTGGCACTCTCGATCACAACCCTAGGTGCAGCTATTGCCTTTGTCAGGGGCAGAAAGGGGGTCCCAGGTCGCGACCCCCTCTGTGATCTTCATGTTTTCAAGCATTTATTTTCTTTCTGTAATTAATGCATTATTCATATCATTTGCCGAGGAACGTCATGTTCCGACAGGTTACGTTTGCACCAAGGCCATCTAAATCCTTGATATGACGAACCTTGCCTTGTTTGAATGTGTGGTATATATAGGAGCCCGCCTGGGTATAAGCCTGGCGAACTTCACCCTACATGAGAGCCCACCTGAGCATCGAAGCATGGTGAATCTCTCTTCACACATACACACGCTTGCATGCCACTAAGAACTATGTGACTCTGATTTCTTTTCCAAAGGGTACGTAAGCGCCAAAACGTTGTTTTGGTTCGAGCCAATTGTTGATAAGATCACTCTTAGGCCAAATACATTTAAGTTTAGGGTTTATGGGGTAACCATCATAAGATGAGCGATGAGGGGTGCCTAACACCTTCCCCTCGATGTAAGCATTCTCCCAAGCCCGCATTTTACTTTCTTTGAAACTTATTTTCAAAAACTTTTTCCGTAAGCATTCTCCCAAGCCCGTATTTTACTTTCTTTGAAACTTATTTTCAAAAACTTTTTCCGTAAGCATTCTCCCAAGCTCGTATTTTACTTTCTTTGAAACTTATTTTCAAAAACTTTTTCCGTAAGCATTCTCCCAAGCCCGTATTTTATTTTCTTTGAAACTTATTTTCAAAAACTTTTTCCAAGTTAAGGACTAAAAACTTGATAAAGACTCTGTCAACATAGGCCGTCGTTACAGACATAAATTAAAGTATGAAGTATATATTTGTAAATATTAATTTCATTAACATTTTATTAAATTAATAAAATAACTAAGTTTTTATATTTATTTGTTTAAAAATTAACAATAAAAATTATTTATACTCATTTATCTATTTAATAACATTAATAACACTCTACATTTGTATATGCTCTTCTTGGTAATTATATGATGAAAAGAACTTTTCTATACACATTAATATTTACCAAACAAAATTGTTTTTTAATTACTAATAAAAGTACTTTTCAACATGATTTACTAAACATAAATTATTTTTCTCTCAGAACGCTTTTTCTCAAATTTCATTTAAAAATATAAGTCATTTTAAAACAAAACTTTTGAATGGGCTTTTTTTCCGGAGAAAATTGATTTGAAATTTTTAGTTGATCAAGATGTGTATATATATTATTCACATTTAGAAATTTGGACTATTAATTTGGAGTTTCCAACTAGTTTTAAGTTGTTTTTTTCAGGCCAGAAAAAAACTAGTTTATTTTAAGTTTTTTTTTTCCAAAAAGAAGTTCCAAAATCACTTTTCTAAGATTTTTTTGGCCGAAACTTTTCTAAGATTCAATTTAAAGAGTTTCAAAGATTTTGTATTATGTAGAGATTTGTTTGTTGAATTTTCCAAAAATATAAAGGCACAACTCTTTAATGAAAGTGATCTCGCATCTCAAAACCTACTAATTTTTTTACTATATATGGCAAAAATATTTTTCCAACAATTTTCATATCAAACGCTAGATCAATCACATTTTAGAGTTTTTTTTGTTAGCCCCATCGATCATGCACGTAGTCCATATATGATCTTTTCTCTTTTGGTTTCCCTTAAAGAAAAAGAAACGTAAACATAGCTTGATTTTTGTATTATAATATTTGCATAATTATATAATGACGTAGGAGATGTAAATGTAGTTTACCAAAAAAATGATGTAAAGGTAATAATTAAAAGGGTTTACATAAATTAAGAACACGGGTTAATTTTTGTCAAATCACTACAAAAATTCTGCACTTTGGTGGCACTTAAAAATATTTTTTGTGGCAGTTTAAACGCCATTATTGGTATTTTGTGGTACTTGGACAAGTGTTAGAACATGCTGCGTCGAGACACACTTTTGTGACGCTTAAGGTCAAGCATTGAAATAAGCGCCACAAAATATATTATCTAGTGCTTTAGAAGCGCTATAGCCATTATTGTTTAATTTTTAATTTTTTTAGTTTTAATCAGTTCGTGTTGCCTTGAAGGCGTCGAAAAGCTTAATACTGACGCTTTGTGAGTGTTACTATTGACAAATATAATTATTCTTATTTTTCATCTTATGGCGCTTATCATAGTTGTTAAAATCTAGATTTAAATCTTAAAATCTTACGATTTTACATCTTTAAATCTTGTACAAAATCATGTTAACGCAAAATTGCGGTAGAATCGGTGAAATCAAGTAAAATCTAATGAAATCTCGATTTTACCAGCGATTTCACGATTTTACCGCAGCCCAAAAAAAGGTTCATTTGGAGTTTTTTTTTTTTTTAAAAAATCAGTATGCTTGTCTATATATCCATAACTTGTCCTAACTAAAAAAAACTCACCTATTTCCTAAAAATTACCTAATATCTAGACTGGACTCCCCCACCCCACATAACTCATTCCTTTCCCATTCTTTTTAGGTTTTAATGTTGATGATATATGAGTTGATAGTACTTCAAATGATGTATGTGTTTGAGTTTACATAGCATTAGGAATGAAGTACCAAGTGGTGATGATGGTGATAGTAATTGTGGTGGTGAAAATGAATTTGATGAACTTAGTTGAAAATGTAGTTTAATTTCTTCAATTTAATTGTGTGTCTATAAATTATTCAACTATTAAATTATGTATTGAACTATGGATATTGAATGATAAATGTTTAATTTTTTATGTAACTAAGATATAATAGTTAGGTGTGTGTGTGTGTATATATATATATATGTGTGTGTGTGTGTGTGTGTGTGTGTGTGTGTAAATTTATAAGATTTTGTCATAGGTAAACTCTTACGATTTTACGATACGAGTTTATCCCCCCTTCCACGATTTTACCTAAAATCTAGATTTTGAGAATCTTGGCGCTTGGAAAGTGCCCTAAAATTCCATATGGAATTCTTTTTAAAATTTATATCTTTTGTTAGCTCAATAGTCATATCAACTGCACGTACGCTTTTATTCACTCATCTTTGTGTTGCCTCTGTCAAATAAAAAAGCCCTATCCTAACCAAACAATCCTCACACATGAGAAAGCACAGCAACACAATCACATATTCCATGACGAAACAATTAGAACATCAAGGTCGAATCAGAGAAAAACAAGAGAACCAAACAGTAATGGGAACCCAAGAGTTGAAGTAGAGCAACGATGGAGGACGATGGCTAGTGTCGCCAAACGCCAAAATCACGGACTGCTCTGCCCTCCGCGAGTCTTGTATCAGTGTATGAAGTGGGAGAGCTCAAGCAGAAAACCTAAAATTGTGAGAATGAGAGTAAAATTGTGCTTTCAACGCCGGAGGGAAAACTAAAATAAAGAATAGGGTTTTGGCACAAGTGTGGTTAGGAATGTTTAGGAAATTTGGGCATTTAGTGTCAAATTGTGACACTTTGAACTTGCCAGTAAATGACTAAAGCTTATAAATTTAATAATCAATCAAAATAGGGACGCTTAACCCATCACTGAATGATCTAGGTGCCAAAAGTTTCATAAGATTTGTGGCACTTAATTTGTAAGGCGCCACAAAATGATGAATTTTGTGGCACTTTAAACCAAGCGCCAGTAACAAAGCGTCAGAAAAGAACTATATTTTTAAGTATAAGAGTACATAGAATAGAGTCTTGTTTTTGTGGGGTGACAAGGATGATTATAGGCAAGTAAGCATTGTCTTCAAGTTTGAAGAAGCAAACAAAAATACCTTGACCCTATACTTTCTACGGTGTTTGTGCATGGAAAAGTTTTCCTCCTTTTCCAATATCTTTATAACACCCCTTATCCTATTGTTCATTTTTATTTAAATAATAATATACACAATCATATTTCGTACTATAGGTGTGTTACTACTTCCTCTGTCTGAATAAATTTTAACTTTTACCAAGTTAATATGAATAAGTTATGTTGGTTTGGGTTATTAAGATCTCAGGTCCTAACCTGAAATTCACAGCAGAAATTAAAACATAAATCATAAAACATAGAACATACACATGCATAATAAGTGTTTTTCTTAGTCATATACATATACAAGATTCTTGTTATAATAGAATAACTATATAGGCTACGTTTGGTAGCTTTACCAAATAGTACTTTTCATGTAAAATTGCACATATAAAAAAACTTTACATCATATCTTTTACATATCAAACACACATCTCATTTTTTTTTACATTTTCAACACATTTTTCTCTACAGGGCTTTCCTTTTCTCTACAGTACTTTACATCCCTTCCCTTCCCATCCGTGAAGTTGTACCAAAATAGCCATAGTTAATCATATCCAAGAGAAACCGGAAGTAACAATCCTTCCACTTAGGTTTCTTTAATTTTCAGAAAGGATTCTACTAATGGATCTTGAGTCAGTCACATCATGCAACTTATAGTACTTACACTCCGCCTCCTCGGTTTTCAACATACTGCTTTTAATCTATCCATCTAATATATGCCAGCGAATATAATTGAGATAAAAATCTCAGTAGGTAAGAAATTTTGTGAAAATCACTGGCCTATCACCGTACTCTTTACGAAAAATCATTGCATTCTTTTCATTATCATCAATAAAAATAGTTACTATAGGATGAAATTCATAAATTTCCTATCATGCTCTATGCAAGACCATTAATGTGTTCACACACATGCTAAACCGTCCCTGCCAAATTGGAATGGCACACGACAAGTCTATGCATCACTAATCCTTACCACTCTGCGGCATACAAAATTTAACATCACTCATTACCTTCGCCCTATTGGCCCATCCGAAGGGCTCATAATTGACTTTGTTTTTCACTCTACATGATAAACATTTTCACCCTTACGATAAGAAAAAAAAGAGGGAAAACTATAGACGCCCCATTTTGTTCGGGCAATCTCTAAAAAAAGTTAGTTAGAACTTAGAATGTATGAAACATATATATGTCGGAACGTTGGCTGAAATTTTCAATAGACGTAGGGACGTATGAAACAAATGTCAGGATGTTGGCAGAAATTTTCAATTAACATCGCATCGTGTAAAATGGAAGTCGGGATGTTTGTTGAAAATTTCAAATTTTGCCTATTTTCATGCACACGGTTCATATGCGGTATAGACGTTGTGATGTGTATCGTAAAAAATAGTGAAATTTGTTATCTTCTTGGTCTATAAATATACCTCACTCCCACAGTATTCCACACACCAACTAAGTGAGAAAATCCCATCCGTTGACTTGTTTAGAGCTGTCACACCCCCGAAAAATAAAGGAGGAGCGACTGGCACCGGACCCAAAGGAAGACATATTGTCCGGTAAGCCGACCCACCGAAGTCAAAATGCATGGTTTTCTAATATAAACCCTTTAATCACATAGGAGGATTTTTACCAAAAATTCGGCAAAGTCTCCCCTGAAAATTGAACATTTCCAAATTTTCAAAGCAGCTCAATGACATATACATATAACCTGTTAGAGAGCTCCGCTCTCACCAATCCAAAAATATATAACATGCAGATGATATATACAGCAATCCAGGACACATCAAAGAATACTAGGATCCTACCTGTGACTAAAGGAACTGTCTAGAGTCAAAATATACATATACTGAAAGAAAACAAGTAAATCATAACCCACGCACAAAGTGGGCTCACCAACAACAAACGAACGTCTCGAACTATACTGAGGGAGACAAGTCCAGAACTACACCTGAATCTGAAAAATATGAAAGGAAGGAGTGAGTGAGTCTAACGACTCAGTGAGCAGACTACACATACCATACAGGAAGGGAACAACCCGAAGGCACGAGTTTTTCGCAATCTATGTCTGATAGTACGTTTAAAGATACGGTGAAATTCGAAAGTAAAATACAAGTTTACTTATAAATTAACAAATTCGTTCAAAATATGGTTGATCCTCCAATTCATCAAATTCATAACCAAAAAATCATATTAAGAGAAACATCTATACAGAACCAGTCATACAGACATGAGCACAAGACTCATGAAATCAGAAAAGCCTACGGCTTTAAATAATCAGATGAGCATTAAGCTCAGTATACCAGCTATATCCAATCCACGTGTGTTGGCCGACAAACGGGGCTAGCAACACCCTTGCTAGCTGGGGTTCCAAGGTGCACCAAGGGCTAACGATACTTCGTTAGCATCAAGGTTCCGTACTAGATAATTCCTCAAATAGATTCTTTTACAAAGAGAAAAATTAGTACAATTATAATTTATCTAATCAAAATATAATTTGCCTTGAAAACAACAGAGATGCAGAAATAAGCATTCACAATTTAATTTCTCAGATCAAAGAGAGTAAGTTCTCCTTGAATGCAACAAAATAAACATATATGTGAAATATTTCACAGAATAATAACTGAAGCATCATTAAGAATATGTTTTCAAGGCTATCCAGAGCTTTCTTACTAAAAGTTTAATAATACATTATAGTTACTAATAATAATAGTAATAACTATAGTAATCAATTCATCAGCTCGAAATGCAGGATTTGACAAATGAAGAACAAAAGAGATGTGAAAGTATAAAATTTGGGTTGTTCCCTATACTAAACTAATGAACCAAAGGTGTATCAAAAGCATAGATAGAATAGAGAAAGAGTACAATATGCATCATCCACTCACTGATAACCCAAGTTGGGAGGATGCACTTTCAGAGTTCTCCAATCAAGCTTCTATATCGCGAGTATTCTCAGAGGTCCCTAAAATTATAAATATTGTAACGTCATTCTCAATTTCAAGTAAATGATTCATATCGCTTCTTACTTTAACCCTTTGGGCAACCAAACTACACTCTCTTGCATTAAAAGGGGACCTTTAATAGTTATGAACCTTCACCCAATTTATTCTGAAATACTATTGGGACCAATACTAATATGAGAATATACATTTATTCATTTTTCATCAATTCCCAAAACTTTTAAAGTTTTCCGTTTGGTCCTTACTCTTCAAAGTCAAAATTTACATCCCTTTCTTTCATTTTTTTTCACTTCCACCTCATTATTTCCCTTATTTATTTACATCCTAAAATTTCCATTTATCCGAAGATCAATTATTCAACACTTCACATACCCACATCCTACTCAAAGATTTCCCAAATCATAATATAATTACCAAATTAATAGATTGAGTTAAAAATTACTTTTGGGAGCTAAATTTGATAAAACATGAGTTGTAGGAAACCCCCCAATCTAACAATTAGAGTTTAGAGATCCCAATCTAGAATCCCCAAATTGAAACCCTAGCATGCTCACTATCCACAAGAATGGGGCAAAGTGGAGTTCAAATGAGAATAAGAGGAAGATTGAAGCTTCAAGGACACAAAAATTGAGCTCAAACTCACCTCTTTCATCAATTTTGATGGCTAGCAAGTTGAAATCGTGAAAGATAGAGACGGAGGGAAAATGGCGTGAATGTTGATCAACCCTAGTGGAGAAATGGCGGCCGGCGTTAGTGGCGGTGGTCGGAGACAATTCCCGGTGGTAAGGGTGAGTGATGAAGATTGTGTGGTATGTGAATGTATAATGAAGGGAAAGAAGGAGAGGAAGTGGCGTGGGTTCAGAGAGAGAAAATGAGAGAAAAAGAAAGAAAAAGAAGAAAGAAATAGCAAAGTGAAGGAGGGAGAGAGTTTAAAAAAACTATATTAATAATAATAATATAATAATAATAATAATGGTAGAAAATGATATATGTAGGAGGTATATTTCATTTTTTTTTGTACCCAGAATTTCTCTTTCATCCTCCAACTACTTTTATAAAATTAAGAATAGCTCCCAAAAATAATTTAGACCTTAAATATATTTATTTAGGTTACTTATTTTATACTTAATTCATTCTTTGAAGGCCCCGTAATATTGGGTTATTACAAGAGCTCTCTCTAGCCACTCATTGAGTTAAGAGTTTTACTCTTGACTCCTTAGCATCCCTAGGATATCCCGCCGCCCCAAGTACGCAATCTAAACCCAAGTTTTCTAGGTATCTTCAATCATCTCAAACTAAGTCTTGTGACCACCCATATGATGTGAATTTTGAGAGAAACCATGTTTCTCCATAGGTTCACCCCGTCGTTGCTTCAACAAGGGACCCACGTTGCCTTCGTTGACTATTAATGGTAAGAGCAAACCCTAATGCCTCTCAAATTGCCTTGATCTGGAGTGAAACTTGTTTCCTCCTTTGATCTTGGTCAATCTTGAAAGTCAACTAGGGACGTACGCTCTCCCTTTTGGCTAACCCACAACATGTAATTTCAAACCCTAATCTAATACGAGTAACTAAAGAGGGTGTCGTGCCCTCCTATGACCAAATCACCTACACTCTAAGTGTCCCTTGAATCCATGAGCCCCACACACACCACTCGAACTACATAGACTTTGATCCCTACAGTGGGGTACGTAGGTCCTAGGCTCTCATCCTAGGTCAAGTTCGCCTAATTAAAAATCAATTAAACTCATGTATAATCAAATAAGTGGAAATAAAGGCTAAAACTAAATTATCATTTTTATTTTAGGGTAACATTCCTATGGACAAGCGGCAAAGGGTGCCTAAAATCTTCCCCTTACCTTAAATAGACTCTCGAATCCTAAATTTGGTTCAGATAGTAAGCTTTATCTTTCATTTGAAAATTATTTTTGAAACCTTTTTCCAAGTTTTATATAAACTTGATGGTGACTCCAACATTTTCAAAGCTTAACCACCATCGAGAAAATGCGGTGGGCCTCCCAAAAAAGGGAGGGTTGCAAGGAAGCCGATGATTGGAACAATTTGCGAGTTGGTCCTGAATCGACACCAGTACTCGTAGAATGTCCCATTCGGGTGCTATTTTATAAAGGCCATCTCCTTCTTGCGACTACAGCTCTAGTGGAGGGGAAGTACTTTTTGAGAAAGGCTCCCCGAAGGCTCATGTACCAATCTTTAGCTTTTCCCTTCAATGTCAGGTCGAACACTTTTAGCATAACCTCCTCAATCTTGGCTCCTACTGGCTTCATAGTCATACAATGCTGATAACACTCATATTTACCCTTTTAATTTATAGAATTTGGCATGGTTTTATTGCATTAAAATAGCCATAATGCATGAATAAAGTGATAATGTAGGGTAAGGAGGGACCAACATGAATAATTGCTAATTCTCTTGATTTATAGAGTAAATTGTGTTAATTCCATGTTTTTAGCATAATTGTAATTCTTGGTTTATGATTTGAATTTTCACATTTACTCTTGGCTAATTTTAGGGACATCTAAGCAAGGGAAAGCAAGAAATCACACTCTTCAGGACCTAATTGGAAGCGTGGAAAAAGGACTTAGGGAGAAAGTGTAAAAAAAGAGAAAGCTGAAAACTTGGAGAAGAAGAAACAGAGCTGCCCGCCACTCACGTCGCTAGCAGGTGGCCCATGGGAGAAATCTTGGAGAGAAAGTCACTCCGATTTTGGGCCAAGACCATCACCCATCTCGGAATTTCTCCCACTTTTTCACTAAAAGTCTCTCTCTCTCTTACCATTTTGACATAGCTCTCATCTCTATCACCTCTCTACCTTTGGGGAGGCTCTTCTCTTTTCTTCTTTTATTTTACTTTTTTGCATTCCCTAAGGTCCTTACTATCCATGGAGGACTTGCCTAGTGCCTCCATGAGCGGCTAAGAAGTCACCTTGCCTTGAGGGAAGATCGATGTATAGCTTGAGATCTGAATTTCGTGTATGTATTTATGATTTTCATTTTGTACGTTGTTTTCATCACATTACTATCGTAGATCAATTTGGACTATAACAGCTAGATTCTAACACGCAATGATTAGTTGTTTAATGTCGTGACCTTAACGTGATGATAACAACAAGGATTTATGTTTGAATATAGAATTTTAATACATTTATATTTTCTATTTACATTCATATTGATTTAGATTGTTAGATTTATTTTCGATTTGATTGTTTAGCGATAATCTCTAATAGTAAATATTTATTTACTAAGTTGAACCCTTGATCCATTAAATCCGCCATTCGCTTCATGAAAAAGTTGATTAACCGCCTCGTTTAGAGCTTGATCAACATACTTGAATCTTAGTCATTGGACATATATGCAAGGCAATGGACCTATGCTCTGCCTGGAGTTGTTTAACGCGGCATTTTGACACCAGCTCTTCAGCCTCAAGAAGCCTACTACAACACTCTGATGCATGCTTCATAGTTGTCACAATCTCTTTCTCTGCCTTTTGCAAATACTCCCTTAAAGAGGATTCCTCCTCCTTCCACCTACCGGTGTCTACTTTATGCACTAATAGCTCAATACGATTCAAGGTACGTAGGTCAGAACACCTTGCATGATCATGAAAAAACTCTGGTTGTGCCTTCCTCAAAGTTGTCAACTTGGAGAAAACCTCCTTAAGCCGTGTGAATGAGTCCTTGTTCCTCCTTGACCACTCCATAAGCTGGACCATGAGATTGTTGATAGTGGAGAAGTTCTCTTCCCTCTTATTCATCTGTAGGTGTCCTTCCCAAATTATGCACAAGCCTAGAGAAGGAGGAGATGATAGAAAACCCTTTACCATAGCGTTTGACTCCTCGCCTTTGCGACGAGCGATCTCCATACTAATCCTTGCTGTCATCATCAGAGGAGACAACTAACTAGTCATCCTCATGGCCGCTATCATCCCCTGATCATATGTGAGATTGCCCTTCTAATCGATCGCCATCTTGATCTTTGTTCAATCAAGGGCGCTTTCTCGTTGACACCTTGGCACCTTCCTTGCCCTCTGAATTGGGACGAATAGCAACAACAATGCTTTGCCGCCCTCTTCACCTAGCACCTCAAGCGGGGTAAGAGAAGCAGATTGATCGCAATTGAGGTGGTTTGGACCTCACCAGAAGTGCCCAAGTCCACCACCTTCATGGAAGACACCAGCATCACTACTTATCCAACAAAATTATCAGCTCCTACCATACTCGCCTCCAGCAAAAGATCCATAGTAAAAGAAACTGGAGACGATACTGCCTCTGACAATGGCATTACTGTAGCCTTACTCCACTCTACGAGTGTTGAGGGTACCTTTAAAGAAGCTCTCTTTCCACTACCAACTTAATCCAATCCACGTCTCCCAACATGGCCACCGTTGTGACCACCACAAAGAGGCGAGAATTTTGGAACAGGGTGACCAATAACACACAAATATAGAAACCCTAGGGACACCAATAACTAGTCAAGACCATTAAGAAAAAAAATAAAAAAGATCCAACAAAGATCAGGCAAAGAGGCTTTCTCGACATTGCACGAAGAAGAGTAAGAAACTTGTCTGAAATCTAATAACCCCTCCACAAAAGGGCGGTTACTAGAAACTCAAATGATGGAAAGGGCACCTCCTAAGGCTTAAGTATTTAAATCACAATAAAAGACCAAGAGGCCCTATCACATGTATCAACGTGCGCAACCTATCACTAACAACACTTTCTCGAGCCTTGCACTCGACTGTCAATCGTTACGTCATTATTGTTCCCTCTCTTTGAAGCTTCAGAAGCAAGCAACACTATAAAAAGACCACTGGATCGACAACACGTGGTTGGGGGACTCACTGCCAAAAACACCGCACGTGTAAATAAGCTTCTATAACCTTCCAAATGGGTTCTTCAAAAACGAGCAAAATGGAAGCTTCACCCTAGATAACCTTGCAAAAAGAGTTAACCTTGGTAGAGCTTTTACCCCCAAAACCTTGGCTCAATCCGTTCGAGGAGAGTTTTCGCCCTCATACATGAGCCATGAACCTAGTTCCTCTATGCTTAACCACTACAAAAAACAAGCTTTTAACGTCGGTCATCTAGCCACGGTTGTTTTCAACCGTGGCTAGATGCAATTGGGTTCATTTTTTAACCATGGTTTACTTACCCATGGTCATAACCGTGGGTAAAGTGAAAAGAAAAATCATTTTGGCACTCAATATAGGCACTCTTTTTTTTTTATTTCCTATACTCACCACAAGGCTCTTCCTTTCTTTCACTTTACCCGTTTTCCCTTAACCCATTCCTTTGTACAATGGTGAACGACAACGGTGCTGAAGGCAGCGAGTTAGGTCTCTAGATTATATTGTATTAAACAAAAACTCTATGTTCCTCTTGTAAGTATGACTATAATCTCTGCGGTGCTCTTGCGCTAATGGTTTTATACTTTTTCTTCAGTTCGCCAAGTTATTTTGGCTTCTCCAATTAGTTCTTCTTCATTTTTGTCCTCCAATTTTTTCTACTTACAGGTTCGTTTCTCTCTCTCCATTTATATGTCTCCAAGTAGTTCTTCGTCATGATTATTGGTAGAGAGTGCTTGTGACTTAAAATTAAAATTTTTTGATTCTGTGTGATTGCCTAATAATATAATTGATCTATTTGTGCTGAATTCCATCTTTGCTCTATTATATTTGCTCAATTCTCAAAAGACTAGTGTTGCCTTGGCCTCTACATGCAGTTCTTTTAATTTGTTTATTTTGGTGGTGAAGCTTTACTTTTATTATTTCTATGTGGTTTGTTGTTATTAACTGTTTGACTTTGTGTTAAAGGTATTCTGGACACTTTATGTGCATCTAGCCTGTGTTAGTTATCTTTGATGTATGTTCAAGACTTTGTATTGCACTCCTGATCGATTTCAATATATCTCGTATCTTCACAAAAAAAACTTCTAGATTAAGGTTCATATGTATATATATATATATATATATGCTTATTAGGTTTATGTAAAAGAAAAAAAAGTGGGCAAAAATAAAAGCAGGGGACAAAAAAAATTCTTTACATTTAGTGATGGTCATAATCGTCGCCAACTAGCGACGGTTATCACCATCACTAAGGCCATGATGAAGTTTGATTTTGCAAGGCCACGGTTACAACGACAGTCATAACCATTGCTAGTTGGCGACGGTTATGACCGTCGTTAAGCAAGGCAACAGTTGCAACCATCGTTAGAATTTGATTTCGCAAAGGTTGAAACCACCGGGAAAGCACAACTCCTGGAATGCAACGCCACATTTTACCGACAGTTGTCAACCGTCACTAGCACCTATCAGTGGATAACGACGGTTATGCCTGCGGTTGCATTGACCATCGCTAGAAGCGACGCAATGCTGCACTTAGCAACGGTCATGTCAACCGTCACTAATACCTCTAGTGATAGTTATGCACTTAACAACGGTCACGTCAATCGTCGCTAATACCTCTAACGATGGTTATAACCGTCACTAGAGGAAATATTTGACCGTCGCTAAAGGCTTTTTTTTTTTTGTGAACCAAGGGCACTCTCTTTGACAACGATAATTGGGACTCCTGCATTCTGTCCCAAAACACCCGTCAGCTTTGTTTGTCCACATCCATAACAAAAGACTATCATTCGAAGAGTCGCGCTCACGAGTGTCTTCACCCTCTCGAAGTATAGGTGGTTACCATGGGCGTGCACGCCCCTAGACTTAGGGGACTTATGATAATACCAAGATTGACCGGTCCTTTATTGGGCACACATGTCACTCTCCCATAAGAAAATAGATTAAAGCGTCTTGGGCTCCCAGCCCATGATTCCACCTTAACACTATAAATAAGTGCGTCAACATGAAACCCTAGACAATTACACCTTAAAACCTCACCACAACTCCCAAAGTCAATTATCCCACTCTCAGCATTACGATATTCTCTTCCTCACACTCGCACACAATCTCTACAACACCTTCACTCATATAACATACCCTACGTGACCTTGATGCATGCCGAGTGCAATCAAACTAATACAAGAAATTAATTTCTTACTTTCACTTAACACAATTTGTATATAGAGTAAGTAGGGTCGAACCCATGGGGATTGGAAGATTTCTAGTGATTTTTAATAACCAAAACGTAGTAAAAACAAGTTAAAGTAACCAAGGGGGTTTTGAAATTGATTAAGCAGAATTAAAATGAGAATTAAAGTGAGAAAAAATTAAATTGAATGTAATCAAGTCTTAAGAGTTCCTAAGGTTATGGCTAATCCTAACACTTCAATTTTGTTGTTTGGTTCTTTTCAACAGTCAAATTCAATATACCAATATTAATCTTAGTCCCGAATATCGTTGTATGGTCTGTCGATCCTATACAAGCACTAACTCAATACTAACCTTTTCATATGTCTATGTAGAAAATCAAATATAAAGTTGCATTATTCAATCAAGCTAAATTCGTCTCCGTTAGGCCCTCAGGTATATGTCTATCCTTCGAGCGAATCTAAGCAATTATCCGATTAATTAACCTAGATCTAACGGTATTCAATTCTAGGACTAAATCTAAATGCTTCTTTCAAGGTCACTTTAATCCTCCAATTTACCCTAAGTGTTGGTCAGACAATCAAAGTTTAAGTATAAATTGAATAAATACCGAATACATTAAATTCAACCATTAAAATTGTCAAACAAACATAGTATCCATGCTAGAAAACTATAACCCTAGGATAGAAGAGTCTAGCCTAGCATTGTTATAATAGAAATCACAATTCTAGAGGTAAACATCAGTAAAATTCAAAAAGAATAGAGAAGAAAAAGAGTAAAAACTCCATTTCCAAGCTAAACTCGACTCCTTTCTCGATCCCGAACCACCAAAATTACTTCACGAGCTTGTTTCCCTTGAACCCTAGCAGAGCTTCACCTTCAGACTTGAACTATGGCTTCGAATGGATGAATTCGCGTAGCCAAACCCTATTAAATCAGTGAAAATTGCGAATTTCCGTACATGAACCTACAACCCGGCGCTTTAGCGCCCACTTTCTGTCAAACATGACCTCAATTCCTCTTTTAGACAATAGTTGGGTGTTGGAGCGCCCAATCTGGCGTTGTAGTGCCAAAATTTTCAGTTTCTTGTAGTTTAGTCCTTTTTGCCCCTTTCCTTGCTTTTAACTTGCTTCCCAAGTCTTCCATGGTATTCTGAAATCACTCCTTTACACCTTTAGGCCCTGAAAGATAAAAATAAACATTTCTCAGCCTCTGAAAATTAATTAACTACCCTTTAACTTATCAAAACAAGATCTACATTTATTAAAATCCTATCAAAACATGACTTGACATACAAGCACCCGAAATCATACCAAAACTAGTCCAAAATGCATTTAAATCACAAATGAACATCGCAAATCAATGGGAAATGAGCCTAAATAACTCTATTTTCATAGAGTTATCAGACGTCCTTCTAGGGAATACAACCCTCACTACCGTGAATGCTTCCATCCGATTATGGCACATTGCTACCTCCATAGGCCTTCGCGGTCCCCCTCTGGTGACTCGCTCACCATCCCCACATCCTAGCTGAACACAACTCATATTCTCAGGTAACTCTCTTTACCTAACAGCTACCGCTAACATCTCACAGTCGAACTTCATTGATTTCGATCTCCCAAATGACAAGTCCCCACATACCCTAAATTTATTTACCAAAAATGGATTTATCATATTATATATACGCATTTTAGCCTTATAAGTAATAAGCTTGGAGGTACCTACACTATAAAAAATATGAGTATTTTTAGCAATCAATATTTCGATAGCCACTAAAAGGTAATATTTTCAACAATCAAATTTTAGCCGTTTCAAATAAGTTGTTCAAAAAAGATAATAATAATAATAATAATAATAATAATATCTTCGGCAGTCAATAATTGTCAATAATACTTTTTTGACAATACTTTTCTCAACGGTATTTTTTTCAACGGTTGTCGTTGACAAATGTGTTGTCGAAAATAATATTATTTACAAATATCAACAATTGTTGACCGTCGAAAATACTAT
Organism: Senna tora; assembly: GCA_014851425.1. Classification (NCBI taxonomy): domain Eukaryota; kingdom Viridiplantae; phylum Streptophyta; class Magnoliopsida; order Fabales; family Fabaceae; genus Senna; species Senna tora. Next base: position 7,763,754 of record CM026260.1, read on the forward strand.
CATTGACTTTTTTTAACAACTTGTTTCGCCAACCAAAATTTAGTTGTTGGAAAAAAATATTTATTTCGACAGTCAAAATTTAATTATTTAAAAAAGTACTTTTTTTAACAATTATTAGTGACATTCAATATATAAATTGTTTAAAACACGCATTTTTCTTGTTGTTCTATTTCTAGTTAGCCGTAGACAACTTACATATTTTAGAGGAGGCCCCTCTTCTACTTAGGAGAAGACACCACTTCTTTGAATTAAATAATATAAATTTATCAGGAGTTTAATAAAATAAAATACATAAATAAATATAATAAAAACTATGTCGGAACAAAGTTGCAATCGCTTTCTCTTTTCTCTCTGCGTTCATTCTTTAATCAGCTTCTTATTTTTAGCAACCCCTCCTTATTTTTCTTTTTTGTTATCGTCGTTTCATTAATAAGGTAGATATAGTCCCCAATTTTGTTAGTGATTTTCTTCCTGATTTACTTATGGTTTTTTAGTCCTCTTTTGTGAGAGTGTAATCTTTCATTTTTAGATCGATTCAGATCTAGCTATAAGTGGAGTTTGTTTTATTTTATTTTGTGTATTTTTTTCCTTTGTGAATTTTTTTGACAATTAGGTGATTCTGGATGATTCAAGGTTTGTTATAATCATATAAAAAATCTACGAAGAATCTATGTTAAAAAATTTTAACTCGTTCATCATGCTGTTGGAAAAGCGTACAACAATTTCAACTTTGAAGATTACTTCAGATATGATATACAAGAGATATAAGAGTAACAACTTTATTGACAAGACTAAAGGACGGTGAGATTTTTCATCCTCAAAAAATATGATTAGATGAGCGTGCACTTTGTTTACCTTGTTCAACAATTGTCCAGTATTAGTAGATTAGAATTTTCTTAATTATTATAAGTGCCTTTTGGTTTTTTCTAATATAATGAAAAATTAATGCCTTTTCTGAGAAAAAAAAGTGCCGGAACAATGATTATGAAATTAAATAACATTTTGTTTCGTTTCACTAAAAAAAATCAAATTTAGGGTCAATTAATGCATTTTTTTAATAATTGACTAACTTCATTCGTTAATAATATTATTTATTAATTTAGTTATTATAATTGATGTAAAAAAAATACTCTCAATACAATTTTCAGCATTAATTGCGAAACTAGCATTAATCCTAATTAAATTTGGCATTTCTTTTTCTTCTAGTGTTTATTTCAAGTTATTTAATTGTTTATGACTGATATTAGATTTTATTTTTATTTTTTTTATATGGACGCCTGTTTTTGTTTTTCAAAAGTAGGATTATCTTTTTTTGATAAACAACAAAACAAGTTGGGAAGGAAAATTGTGAAAACTTCACCTAGCAGCTGGTGGGATATCACTGACATTGGAGGCTTAATCTTTGAAAAATTGAATCCTAAAATATTCTCAATGGAGAATAATGGTAATTGCCTACCTATTGCTTATTGGTGATGATAAAAGCCATAGAAGCACTTCACTCTATAATGCCCATGAAAAGCCTATGATTAGGGTTTACGCAAATAAACTCATTATTTTCATGCATTTTAATTGGAGGATATGAGCTACCTACAAGTCTCTCTTTTTCTTTTTTCTCTTGGTGTTTTTCAAGAATTCAATTTTCGTTCTTGAAAGATAAAAAATGCCAAATTTAGTTCTTGAAAGTGAAAGATCCAATTTGTTTCAATTTAATTAACTCTTCAAGGATGAAAATATCAAAATTTTAATTTGTCTCAATTTCGTCCTTGAGAAATTTTTTAAGGATTAAAATGAGACAAATTGCATCTATATATTAGGGAATGGAATAAATATGACATATATATCAATCTTTTTTTGATTAAATTGAGATAAATTGCATATTTTAAAAATTATATTTTAAATTTTTATCTTTCAGAGACTCAATTGAGACGAATTACATCTTTGAAAGACCAAAATGATAATTTATTCTATTTTCTATATGGATTTTTCTTCAATTTTTTTTGTTTCTCTCATAGTATATATATATATATATATATATATATATATATATATATATATATATATATATATATAATACTCTTGTTGGAAGCATTAATTCTATTCAAAGTATTATTGGGTACTACATGTAAAAACCTCCTCCGGTTGAGATACTAACCTAACCTTGATTTACCACTTTATAACTTCTACTAGACTCAATTCTCCATTGGTTTTTTAGTTTTCTTTGATTAATCTCATCTCATCTCTATGTTCCACTAGCTATATATATATATATATATATATATATATATATATATATATATATATATATATATCCTATTACTAGCTAAGATTAAACAATCTTCACATTAAATGATTTGATCGTCACCGTTGATCATTACTTAACCCTCTTGAGACAAGTTTTTTAAAAAAAAATTGAAAAAATGTAAAATGTTTATATAGTTATATAAAATTTAAATTTTCAGATTTTTCAAGAAAATTATAACATGCATAAAATTTAATTGATTGAAAAAAAATAAAGTAATAACATAACCCTGATTTGTAAAAAATTGTAGTTTAATTTGTCTTGATTAATTATTTCTCTTAATAAATACTCGAAAATCCACAATTAAATTATTGTCTAATTTAACAATAGAGTCAAAATTCGCAGGCGATTAGTTAGTTGATTATTCTATTTCAGGCTTACCTGTTGCGATCAACTTTTGACAAGTTCGAAAAAATCCTGTAGAAATTATTTCTGACGTTTTTTTTAATTATATAAATTAAATTAATTAATTTTCCGGCTCTACGTTGGCCCACTCCCATGCATGCAAGAAAATAATAACTTTCTACGTACGTATTTTAATTTGTATAAAGCCCTAGAATTTGTCTTCTTAATTAATTAATTCATTCATTCATTATTTGACTGCATGAATCAAAGGGACAACTTTGTGTGTGTATATATATATATATATATATATGTCAAAATTTTAAATTGGTCCTTTATGTTTGCACGAAATTTTATATTGGTCTTTTATATTTCAAAGAGTTTAAATTGATCCTTTATGTTTACAAGAAGTTCCAAATGGGTCATTTTGTCCACTTCCGTCAACTTCTTAAGTTAAGTGTTGACGTGGCGTGATGACGTGTCCATCTAAGTTGACTTGTCATGCTACGTTAGTGCCACATCATCACATATGATAGTAGATGATGACGTGGCATGACACGTCAGCTTAAATGGACATGTAAGAGAAATGATACGTCCACGTCAGCACGCCGCGGAAGAAATAAACGGACTTGAACGGAAGGACTATAATTTAGAACTTCTTTAAAACATAAATGAGTAAATGATCAATATAAAACTTCGTGTAAACATAAGAGATTTATTTATATATATATATGTGTGTGTGTGATATTTCATTAATTTGTTGTGTATATGTTTGGTGGGGCCACGTGATTAATTAGAATATAATATATAGAAAATAATATTAGATGATTGGTGGGGTAAATGTCCCTTTATAAATTATTATTTGAGGCCAAGTCCACCCTACAGGTTACTTCAAAGCTATATAGATGTCGCGTCCTATGCCAGCTTTGATATAATAATTGAAGTTTAATTTTATTATTTTCTTTAATCTAAAATTTGAATTTAATCGTTGCATGATTAAATATTATATTGAGGCATGCTTTTTAGTATTAATTATTTGACTATCTCGTGTCTCTTGTCGTTTATTATGTTTTGTGGGGAAGGCTTACAGCTAGCGGATTCTTCTATTGTTTAAGAATTCTAGGGATAAAAGTTCATATGCATATATCAAAAATAATTAATTATTATTTGATATATATATATATATATATATATATACTTTATAACTAGAGGTAGAGGAAGACCAAAGAAAACAATAGGAGAAACGATTAAGAAGGATCTATCCATAAATAACCTAACCATAGAAATGTGCAAAGACAGAACATGTTGGCATCGCTTGATCCATATAGCCGACCCTACCTAATAAGAAAAGGCTTTGATTGTTGTATATATATACTTTATAAACTTGTTCTAGATGGAATTAAATTTAGGTGTGCGGCCTACGTAAAAAGATCAAAGTCCACGTAATTCCTAAATGATCTTATATCCGTGGTGGTTGTTCAATTCGGTGAGATGGATCATACATACCTAAGTATATTCACTGTGCGTGGCTGAGACGTGTCGGTCTGTGAGTGGGTCGCAGAGAGAGAGAGAGCTTTTGGAAGAGGGTTGAGGAGCTGTGGAGGTATTAGAGAGTAGGAGTTGATAACGTGATGGTTGAGCGTGAGACCTTCGATATGAGAGTCAGAGATATTCTCCTTGTGTACATATAAAGGCTACGTTTGGTAAGATTACACCAAACAGTATAATCTATGTATTCTCATCACTTTTCTCTACAACTTTACATCCATTCTCTTTTCATTCGTGCATTTTTATCAAACGTAACTAAAGTTAAGTGACACTTTTATACTTTGTGACAACCTAGGACTGAGGGCCTAATAAGAGAGAAGCGAGGGGCCTATAACACGTATAATCTTAATTAAGTTAAGATGAATCGTAGTATTATCAATACTTATTAACAATGAGGTTTTGAAAACATTCTTAATATTAATTAAAATTATTGATTTTCCTCTCATCAATATAATTAATATGACCCCTTTTTTTTTCAAACTTCAATAATAGGTCCTTTGACTGATTACATTACAAATTTATACGAAATGGATTCCAATGGTGGGCCATATTGATCGACCTCTTTATGTTTGTCTCATATAGTCTAATCCCAGTACCTAAGCTACTCAAGTCACTTCCACAAGTATATATGACATGATTTTTAATTAATTATAATTAGCAGCTTATTATTTATTCTTCCCGAAACAATTTATTCAAACTAATGAAAGTCTAATAATCTAAATTTTCTTTTTAAAAAAATAAAATATTTAATTATCACTCTAATCCATTATTCCTTAGCTGATAAAAATGTATAATTGATATCTATGATTAACCAACTGCATGATGTTAAGAAATGATTTTATACACATAGGGCTTTACTGACCCGGTTCTATCACAGGGTATCATTAGTATTTCATCTGATTGATTAATAAATTAAATATTAAAATTTTGAGTAAATTATATTTCTTTTCTCTTGAGAGATCCTACATTGTTTTACCTTTTCTTTTGAAAAATTATACTTCCTTCTCGATAAAAAAAAATTATAATTTTACTTATTTTCACCAAAACACACTTATGTTTATCATTTATATAATATGTTTTTGATTGATATAAACCATTATTTTTTACACTTCCTATTTACCAAGAAAATACTCTGCTTAATCGTTTTTCCCGCTTTCCGCCTATATAAAGGACATCCTAAAGCTTCTTGATGCACACATTATTCTTGGCCCCTAGCACATATACTCGCACACGGTTTTTAGTTTGTATATTTTCGGGTTTTCATCAACTTGAAAGTATTTACCCCTCGTAAATTACGGGGACTCTGATCTCGCATTTTAAGTATGTAATAAGCTTTTAAGTCCTTGACCTGAGTCGAGTTTAGTTCCTTCAAGCCTCCATTCTCTTTCGGCCTTGACCTCTTCTAGGTCTCCGAAATATCAAATTTTAACTAAAAAATAATAGTGAAATAATAATTTGAAAATTAAATAATATTTTAATAAATTATCATTATTTAAAATTAATTATATTATTAAGGATATTTTAGTCAAAAATGGCGAAACGGTAAGTTTTTCAATCTTTCAAGAAAAGATAGTGTAATTTAAGGATCTCTCTAGCTTGGAAGGAAAGTGTAATTTATTTTAAATTTTATTCATTTTTACAAATTTTAAATTTTAAATGTTCTATCAATCAATCCAAAAAAAATCTAACCAATTTTATAAGATACTCAATAACAAAACTCTTATATATCTTATAACAGGAGGCTTCACATTCACGTACGTACATGTCAATTTTTTTAAAATTTACAAAATATAATATAAATTATTATTGTCATTATTAATTTTAAAACAATAAATTAAAAATTAAGAAGTTATTTTCTTTGATACTACCACTGTCGTTATCATTTTTAAAAAAAAAATACTATTACCACTATTCTTATTTTAATTTCTCTCTCCCATAATCTTCTCACATCATATTTTTATTTTCTTTTTAATTAATTAAATGAATATTTTAAAAGACCATTAACAAAAATGATCTAGAGCTATATAAATATAGATATAGAGCGTTTAATTTGTATATGTTATACAAATGAACACGCAATTATAATGAAGATGAACGTTGTGCCCTTCTATCATATGAAATGATTGCTAATTAATTATAATTAACATATATTTTTTCAAAAATATTAGTTGATTGTAATTAATAAAAGAAAAAAAACTTAGATAAAGTTCTTTATATCTTTGTTATAAGGTTTCTCCAATCACATGTTTTATTTATACTCTTTATCTATTGTAATTGATCATTCAAACATTTTTTGTCATATATCTTATTTAAATTGGATAACCTTATAGCAAAGATATAAGGAACCTTACCTTAAGTTTAGTGCTTAATAATAATCTCTTTAGCTAAAATTTCTAATTTTTTATTTAAAAGAAATAAAATAATCATTGCTCTAATCAATTATGGCATAGTTGATAAAAAATATACAATTATTGAATAAAATATATAATAATTTAAAATTAAAAAAAAGTGAGAAAATATTATGAACCAACTACATGATATATATATTTTTAATTAAGAAATAATTTTATATATAGGGTTTTATTGACCAGTATTGTTTTAAGGCATTAATTAAGATTTTATGATCTAATTTAGTTGATAAAGTTTTTGGACATTAAAAATTAGGGTTTTGCTAATAATTAACCACTGCCCCAACATTTCTTCTCATTGGTTAATAAATTAAGAATTTAGTGATTTAAACTCTGTAAAAAATAAAAAAAATAATAAATTATTATATCTAAAAACTCTCTTTATTGATTGAGGAAAAAACACTTAAAAAATGCTATTAGGCCTTGCTTAGCAAACTTGAGATTTTGCTAACAAATATCTATATGGCACTACTTTTTAAGGTGTTTTTCAATCAATGAAAGAGTTTTAGGTATTTTTTATTTTTTTTTTAGTTTTTTACCAAGTTAAGTTGATTTGTTCAAGTCATTAAAATCTTTTACAGCCAATAAGAAAAAACCTTAGAGTATGCACTTAGGGCATTTGTTCACAAAACTCAACTCTTTAATATAACATGGATTTATCTAATAAGTACTTAGCTCTGGACACTTTTTAAAATTTTCTTTAATTGATTTATTATTTTGAACTTGATAAAAATATAACAAAACAACTTTGTAAAATCTCTCATTAATGAAAACAATTTTCAACCATTATCTTAGAAATATTAGGGGGTATTTGGTATTACTGTCAGTTTTTAGATTTTTGTATTTTGTTTTATATATTCAATTTTCTATATTAATAAAATAACAGAAAATAAATATTTATGGAAGTTCAAAATATACTTACGTGGATGTTTTGGGAGTAAGAAGATTCATGCACATTCATGGTGGGTGGTGGTTGTTGGTGGCGGTGGTGGTTGGTGGCGGTGGTGGTTGGTCGGCGGTTGGTGGTGAGTGGGTCGGTGGTGATGGTACACAGTGGTGGTTGGTCGGTGGTGAGTGGTGGTGGTGGGTGGTGGTGGACGTGGTTGGTGGTGGTGGCAGGTGGTGGGTGATCATGGTGGTACGTGGTATAATTGATGGTGGTGGTGAGTGGTGGTGGTAGGTGGTCATGGTGGTGGGTGGTGGTGGTGGTGGACGTGGTTGGTGGTGGTGGTGAGTGGTGGTGGTAGGTGGTCATGGTGGTGGGTGGTCGTGGTAGGTAATGAGTGGTCGTGGTGGTGCGTGGTGGTGGTGGTGGTCGTGGACGTGGTTGGTGGTGGTGGCAGGTGGTTGGTGGTGGTGGGTGGTGGTGGACGTGGTTGGTGGTGGTGGCATGTGGTTGATGGTGGTGATAAGTGGTGGTGGTGGGTGGTGGGTGGGCGTGGTGGGCGTGGTTGGTGGTGGTGGCAGGTGGTGGGTTGTGGTTGCTGGTGGTGGTGGTGGACGTGGTTGGTGGTGGTGGGCGGTCGTGGTTGTGGGTGGTGATTGATGGTGGTGGTGGGTGGTGGTGGTGGTGGTGGACGTGGTTGGTGGTAGTGGCATGCGGTGGGTGGTGGTGGAGGTGGTGGTAGACGTGGTTGGTGTGGTGTGGGGGTGGTGATTGAAAATTAAAAAACTGAAATGAAATTTGTGGAAATCATATTTTGTGGTTTCCTATATGGTATTTTATGTTTTCAAATTAAGTCCAAAATTAAAAATAAAACTTATTCAACCAAACAAGTTTTTAATTTTTTTTTTCAAAATAAAACTTATTCAACCAAACAAGTTTTCAATTTTTTTTTTCAAAATAAAACTTATTCAACCAAACAAGTTTTCATTTTTTTTTTCAAAATAAAACAGAAAACAGAAAACCGCAACAATACCAAACACTCCCTTAGTTAGCAAAAGTCATATAATGAATACGGAAATATAATATGGGCCAAAAAAATACGCAAATATAATGAAGAATGTGCTGATTCGGATCTTTTAAAGTGTAGATCCGGTAAAGTACATGAAGTGCGCAATATGAATCGTTAAATGAAATTATTATAGCACAAACATGAATCTCAATTTTTATTCGATCTAGATTTATACTTCATACACTTTGTATTTTATTGGATCCAAATCCTTTAATCACCTAGGTAATGTCGCTTTGAACTGTTCGAAGATTCTCTTGTTACTTTATTCTGGCAAGCAACCTCTATCTTTTTCGAGAGAAAAAAAGAAAAATTAGACAAGAAGCCATATTGATATATATATACATGTCTCACATTAATTGGATAACAATAACTTTTTGTTTTTGGCCAAATACTCATCTTGGTCAATTCTTGACTTTTCTATTAATTTTTTTTTTATCCTTTAAAAGTTCTAAATCAGTCGTTTATATTTAAAATTTGTTCCAAATCAATCATTTTACGTAACACCGTCTATTTTTTCAGTTAAATAATAACTTGACATGTAAAAACTTTTCTAAAATTATATTTTCACCCCGTCTTCAGCCACAAAATTTTTATTTCAGTCCTGCATGCGGTCCATTTTTTTTTCAATCTCCTCCTCCTTCTCATCATCTTCTTCTTCCTTTCTCTCTACTCTGCTGCTGCTATGGCTTCTTCTTCACACCCAACAATCACCCTAAACCTTAATCATAAAAAAAAATTAGTTCATGTGACCAATATATATGTATATATTAGAAAGTCATCTATATATGTTAATTTCTTGTCATATTGTGCCTCCACCGGCCATTTTTGTAAATAAAACAACCCATATATAAACGGACAAAAAACAGAGATTAGTTCAAGTGGTTTAATTTGACTTTAGTCTTGGTTTTAAAAAAACACTCATGATTAAGGTTTAGGGTGATTGTTGGGTGAGAAGAGGAAGCCATAGCAATAGAAGAGAGAGGAAGAGGAAGAAGATGATGAGAAGGCAGAGGAGGAAATTGAAAAAAATATAGTGCTGGGACTGAAATAAAAGTTTAATTTTGAAAGGGTAAAAATATAATTTTTTGAAAAGTTCCAGCGTGCTACATCATCATTTAACAGAAAAATAGACAGTGTTACACAAAATGACTGATTTGGAACAAATTGCAAAGATAGAGAATTGGTTTGAATTGAAACTTTTGAAAAATAAAGGATCAATATAAACTTATTGAAAAAGATAAGGGACCAAAATGAATATTTGACCTAAATTTTTCTAATTTTTAGACAAAATTCCTTTTCCTCTCTTATATTTTTATGGTTTCATCTTTTGCGCCTTTAAAATACATATAATAAGGTTTTTGATCAATAAAGTTTTAAATAGTAAAATTTAATTTTCTAGTTGAGCTTTTACATATTTCAAATTCTGAAATACTCTATAATCAACCAAGAGAGAAACTTTAACATATACTCTATTAATTAATATTTTTATTCATAATAAATTATTTCTTTCTAATTTTATCTTACAATATTTTTAGAATCAGTCAATTTTATCATATATAAAACTTAACGTAAAAATATTCAATGAAATCATCTTAACCAGTTATAAACACATGGTAGACATCGTCTAAAGTAACTTTTTTTTTATCTGCCTGTTAGATTTAATTGTTTATAACAACAACAACAATAATAATTATAACTATGGATTTGTTACGGATTTTTTCGTAGCAAAAGTTTCTCCAATTTTAGTTACGAATTTTTTCATAGCAAAATTTTCTCCAATTTTAACTACAGATTTGCTATAGATTTTCCTAGCTAATTAGCTACGGATTAGCTAGAGAAAAAAAAATTCTAGCTAATTTGGTAAAAACGTTTGGTGCGAAAAGACAGGAAAATTTTGCTATGGAATAGCTACGGATTTTTTCTGTAGCAAAAGTTTCTCAAATTTAGCTACGGATTTCCCTAGCTAATTTGGTAAAAAACTTTGGCGCGAAAAAACGAGAAATGGAATAGCTACAGATTTGCTACGGATTTTTTCCGTAACAAAACTTTCTCCAATTTTAGCTACGAATTTTTTTTGTAGCAAATCTCTAAATCATTTATTATATGTATATATATATATATAATATTTTACATTAATAAATCAAAAAGTGATAAATGACCTAGTTGTTGGTGTAAATATTACTATCCATAATGTTCCATCTTCGAGTCCTCTTTCAAAAATATAAAGTGGCCGCCGGTGGAGAAGGTCGCCGGAGGGGGAGGTCACCGGCGGTGGTCGTGGATGGGGCTGCCGGAGGCCGGTTGAGGAGGTCGCCGGCGGCCGTCGTCGGAGGGGGCGATTTAGCTAGGGAATTGCTACGAATAAGCTAGGGAATAGCTACTGATTTTCCTTAACTTTTATCTATGTATTCATTCGTTTGTTTATTAAAAATTAGCTAGGGATTAGCTGCGGATTGGCTACGAAAAAATCTGTAGCAATTAGTGTCCAAATACTAGCTATTGCCAAATCCATAGCTACGAATTTTTCTGTAGCTAATCCTGTTTTTTCTTGTAGTGTTGTATGGCTGGACCCCATTGTATTTTCGTTCATTTAAGTTGTTGTCCACATCATCTGCCATGTGTGCTGACGTGCTGTGCCACTTGCTGCAGCGAGTCACTACAAAAAATTAGACTTTCTGTGGCGACTCTTCGGTGGCGACAAGAAAAGTCGCTGCTGAAAAGGAGTTTTCAGCAGAGACATTTGATAGTCGCCACCAAACACCAACTGTCGCCACCAAACACCCTTGCGTTGCGACATTTAAATGTCACCACAAAAGACCCTTTGGTGGCGACGAAAGGTCGCCACCGAAAAACCCTTTGGTCGCAATATTAAGTAAGTCGCCACCAAAGAGTCTTTAGCGGCAACTTTTGTTTAGCCACCAAAGGGTATTTGGTGGCGACTATCAGATGTCGCTACCGAAAACTCCTTTTCAGAAGCGACTTTTCTAGTCGCCATCAAAGAGTCGTCAAATAAAGTTCAATTATAATTTTAATTTTAATTTTCAATTGAAAATGTTACATTTTTCTTCTCTAAAATAATCTGTAATATTACTATTGTTCAAATATTATAATTTATTTGAAATCATAATTTAATTATTATTTTATTTTATCAAAAGCAATAAAATTATTCTTTTAAAAAATTATATTAGTCATAGTAAAAAATTTTATATCTATATTGAAGTATATAATATAAAAAATACAAAACAAAAACCTATAACAATTCACTTTTATATAATTTTATATACAATTAAAATTTTTAAAAAAGTAATTAATCTTTAAAATAAATTTTTATGTAATTTTTAACACTTGTGTAATTTAAGTGTTGTATCCCTTGTTGTATTACCATAGTTTATTCCAATGAAGGTCATCAAATTCATAATGACAATTATTTCATCTTGTATCATTATAATTTATTCGTATGTGGGTATCTGTATCATTACAATAAAATAATACTAATAGATTTGACATAAGCTAAATTGCATGTAATTTTAAAAATTAAGTTTTTAATGTAAACTAATGCTCTATTTTCAATTATCTTCTATCTTGTATTTTATATTGTATAATTTTAGGGACTAAATTAAAAAAAAAAGAAACTCTAAATCATTTGTTATAAGGTCTTCAGTGGTGACCAAAAGTCGTTGCTGAAGACATGTCTTCGGTGGCGAACAAAGTCGCTGTTGAAGACATGTCTCTGGTGGCGACTAAAAGGTCGCTGCTGAACACATGTCTTTGGTGGCAACCAAAGTCGCTGAGAAGACATATCTTAGGTGGCGACTGAAAAGTCGCTGCTGAAGACATATCTTTGGTGGCGACTAAAAGGTCATTGCTGAAGACATGTCTTTGGTGGCAACCAAAGTCGTTGCAGAAGACATATCTTTGGTGGCGACTGAAAAGTCGCTGCTGAAGACATGTCTTTGTGGCGACTAATGTCGCTGCTGAAGATATGTCTTTGAGATTAAAGACAAATACATATAATAAATATATTAGAATGACATTATATAAAAAAAAGTGATATATGGCACAGTGGTTGCTGCAGAAATTACCATGCATCACATCCCGACTTCGAATCCGTCCATGCGCCATTTTTTAAAAATATAAGGTGGTGGAGATCGTCGGCCGGCAAAGGTTCGGCAAACGATGGTCGGCGCCAGTCGGCAAAGGTCCGACAGACGGTGGTCGTTGCTGGCCGGGGGAGGTCCGACCGGCCGATGGAGGTCGTCGCCGGTCGGCGGAGGTCCAGTTGGCGGAAGTCGTCGTCGGTCGGTGGAGGTCGTTGTCGGCGGTTGGAGTTCCGGTAACTGCTTTTAGTGGCGACGAAAGCTTACTACTGAAGGTCTTGTGTGGCGACCAAATGTCGCTGCTGAAGACATGTCATTAGTGGCGACTTAATAGTTGTTGCTGAAGATATGTCTTTCGTGGCGACTAAAGTCGTTGCTGAAGACATGTTTTTGGTGGCGACTAAAGAGTCGCTGCTGAAGACATGTCTTAGGTGGAGACCAAAATGTCATTGGCGGCGACCTTGCAGTGACTAAAATGTCGCCGCCAATGATCATTGGTGGCAACTTTTGGTCTTCGGTGGCGACAAAAGTCGCCACTGAAGACTTTTTTTAGCAGTGAGTGTTTTGGCTTGCCACAAAGAGTTGATGGTTACTTGTTGTGGCGAGTAAGACTCGACTGCCATGGCGAGTGATCTTCTGCTTGCTTTGGCCAGTGAAATTGCTCGCCGTGGTGAATGCTCCATTTTTTCTGTTGACTTGATATCTTTCCAAGGGCTTGCTACAAGTTCTTGCTTGGTTTCCGGCTCTTGTTCTTGGAGTATGTCTTCCCATTGATCCTCGTTAAGCCTGCAGCACTCAACAAACATCAAGCGCACCAATCCAATATTCCATGGATTTTGCGGATAATAAAAAATATCAATAAATAGTGCATTTCGTGGGCATTTTATTGCCTTTTTAGCTCTACTCCTTGTGTCAAATTGTTCAACCTTTTGGTGCAAAATCATATATTTTTATCGATAATTTATGAAATTTAGCAAACTAAAGTTAGGTTGATTTTGGGTGCTATCAAACCCCCACACTTAAACCTTATACTCTTGGACAAAGATGATTTAAATCTAGAGCATTCAAGATTAAGCTAACTTAGAGGGTTAGTGCACCCAATCAGAGATAAGAATCTACCATGCAAGTACTCAAAGTTAATATTGATCCTATGATCACTTCGGCAAGTTAATCATGCATGAAAATTTTTTCAAGATTATTTGGGACCAACAATACGCTAATAGCCTCACCAATATGTTGGGGTAATATTTCATTCATAACATACTTACTCGCTTCTTACCATAGGCTTGAAGAGGATCTCTATCTCCATTGTTTATTACACACAAGTTCCTTGTCAATGTAATATCCGAGATATTTAAATTAATGATTATCATTATTATTTAATTTATTTTTCTTTGTGAAAGAAAAATAAATTAAATTAAAGAGTTAAAATAAGATGAATAATAATAATAATAATAATAATAATAATAATAATAATAATAATAATAATAATAATAATAATAAAATAGGAAATATATTATATTTTTAACAAGTATGGGACCCAAATGAAAGGAGGCTTAAAGAAGTGGGAGAAAAAGGGAATTTACTACAATATTATTTTTTTACTTATTGGTAAAGATTGAGGGCTTATAGCCGTGCCCCTTCCAGCCACTCACTAACAAAAAAAATAGAAAAAGAAGCAGACGAGACGCACGGACCCGAGAGCACGAGAAGAAGAGGGAGGAAGGCACACAGATGGGCTTGGCCGGAAACGCACTGGAGAAACGGCTCCGCCGCCGGAGAGGACCACCGAAACTCATCTTCACCACCTATTGAGTCTTCCATCCGATTGAAACAAGGCAAGAATGCCCCAATCTCTCAAAACCCCAATTTCTCCGATTTTAGGGATTTTAGAAAATCTTCACTCACCTCCAATTGGGACATTCCGGGGATAAATTGAAGCTTAGTAGATGTTATTGAATGCGTAGGGAGGTTGAGAATCAAGGCCAAACCGTAGGATATGGCCGGTTGGGGAAATTATGAAAACTGGGTTAGGAATGATACTAAAATTCGAATTTGCTAGTTTGATGCATGAATAGGCTTGGGTTGGAGTAGTATAAGTGTGGTAATTTCTGGAAATATATAAGGGAATAAAGCCCGGGAAATTACCTTAACAACCGGAACCCAATCCGGTGAGAAAGAGGAATTTTACCAAGCCACAGCGCAGTAAGGAGCTGTGCTGTGGGCTGGACACCTCGGCCTAGTCCGTGGTGGACACCTAAGACCAACTAAATTGGTTCCAAGGCTTTACTTATACTCGATTATATTTCTATATATAACTAAAGAGATAGTAGTTAAGCTTTTACTCGGCAAATAAGGGAGACGGTGAAATGAGTAAGCAAAGGCCTCTTTTGAGCCGTGAATTTATTCCTTTATTAGTTAAATGCTCTTATGAACACATGAAGTGAAGTTTAGATAAATGAGAATCTCTAACCTAAGCTTTTAGAGGTTCTAAATGGCTTGAATGTGTGAAAGTCGAGTATAAGACATTATGGACTTTCAAAAAGAGCAAATAAGACGACGTAACGAACTAAATATCTAGTTCTTGGAAATATCTAGAGGGTGCATGAGCATTAGCATGACACGTGCATGGTAGATTCTTAGTTACACTTTTCTAAGTTGCTTAAGTACATGTGTATAGGACACCATAGAGTAATTGGAGCTTCAGGTACTCCGAGGACTGATCAGGAGGGCCAGCGAGGTGAGGGGCTCTCCCATCCCTTCCTCACAGGGTTGGATGACTACGTGAAAATGTGGTTTGCTATATTTTTATGTAGTTATTATATGAAATATAATTATATGGATGAGTTTGCGGTACGTGTGTATGGTTAGTAAGTAAACAGTGAACATGTGAACTGTATATGTGCCTATTTGTTTAAGCTCAGGTGTATAGGTGATAATGTGGTTTACTGAGCTTTATATGTTACCGTGGGTAGGATTGAGTTGTAATCTCATATGTGAGGGTTCAGTAACATTAAAAACCAATCAAATTGATCGTCACTGTAAAGATTTTGATCGTATGGTATGTTGAGGAAACTGAACATAGGTTGTCAAGCGTGAATGAGAGGGTTGCATAATCAAAAAGGGAGAAAACTAGGCCTAACTAAGAAATAAGCATAATAATTAAGTAGTGGTTCTTAGAGTGTCCTTCAAGATTTAAACAGTCTAGTTGTGCTTATTTAGGATAGTACGGGTAGATCGAGTCGGTCATCCTGGTCGGACAGACGTGATTATGATGTCAGTAAGTATGCCACATAGTGGCCATTACCTTGGTTTAAACTGAGGTCAGACAAGTCGCCGGCTATTGCTCTAAGTGTGACTTGGAGCCAGGAAGTTCCTAGTGTGATCAACTAGGTTCAATCACGGAATTGCCTTCGGACCAGTATTTCTCTTAGCATAAAGCAGGAGACCGAAATTGAATGCCTACGAGTATAGGGATGTAAATATGTTTGATGTGTTGCTTATGAAAATATATAACATATATAATTGTGGATGAATTACGTACGATGTAATAAGTATGTTAGAAGCATGAATTAGGATTATCGCTTTGAACATGAGATATTGACTACCTGGTCATATTAAAGGTTGCGATATAATCCATTTCATGCGCATATGGTTGTGGATGCTCCCTTCCCTCAGTTGTAGTGGTACCCGCTGCTACGCCAGGGATGGGGGAGCTGCTCACTGAGTCTTTTCAACTCACCCCCCTGTTTACATGTTTCAAATACAGGAGGTTCAGGTGTCGGGAACGCGTCCACTTCTTCTCAAGGAGGCGGACAGATCTGAAGACCACACGCTTAGTCCGCGTCGGTAGTTATTTGGTTATGTAATAATGTTGTGGTGTATATATATATAAATCCTTTTTGGGTGTAGCTTTTGTACATATACAACTGCTGTGTATATATATGTTATACTCGAACTCTAGTATTGTCGGCTTCGTACAGGTTAAAGATAGGTCTTGGTGTTTGGAAATTAGGCTATGATTTTGAATATATATATATATATATATATATATATATATATATACAGGACTTCTTTGCAAAAATACTAAATCCTGACTATTTGAAAACTAAGGTTTTTGTTCTCATCCTTCAACCTTATTATAGACACCCCATTTTGTCAGGAATTTTTAAAATTAATGAATGAATAAGGTCAAAAGTAGAGTGAACCCACAATCCAAAGGATTTTGAGGTGGAAAGAACCTAGAGAGGATGAGTTTGGTTAAGTGTCAAAGCAAAAGACGAAATATAACTCATTTGAGGGTGAAATTTTGGCACTAAACGAGATTCAATCATTCAAGTTTCATCATAAGTTGGATGGGCCCAACACATGTTCCATTGCGTATAGGACAAAAAATCCTTGAAAACTGATATCATCAAAAAGTGCTTATAGAATTCCTGATTAGCATCATTAATCCCAAAAGTCTAAAACAAAAGTGAGAATGTATCTACTCTGTTGATAATATCTACACACAAAGGACTCAAAACCTGTGCATTTACATTTATATTTACATCCACAAGAATAGAAGCTGAAAAGCTAAATCCACAAGGAGTCAGAAACACAATCTCATTCACTAAACAGAAATATAAATATGATGTCAACACTTGCAATAATCACAAGGTAACCTGCCCATTCAGCAATGTCAAATAGCAATCATTCACTTAAAAAACTTCTCCCCCACACTTGCAGTAAGCATTGTCCTCAATGCAGAAAGGTAGGACAACGATGCGCAAACATGGGGATCCACAAGTAGAAAATCAATCAATTGCAAAAAGAGGAGAAGAAGGGCGAGCAAAGTAAGCTAAGCAGCTAAATAGATCATAATACATGAAAATAACCTGCAGCGAGCTCTGCATCCTTGCTCACTGTAGCGAGCTATTGTGCTCACCATGGCGAGTGCTCCACTTCTTTCTTGTTTTGTTCTTCTTTTGGGCCTTGCTATTAGTTCTTGCTTTGGTTTCGGCCCTTATTCTTGGAGTATCTCTTCCTATTGATCCCTGTAAGCCTGCAACATTCAACAAACATCAAACACACCTATCCAATATTCCATGGATTTTAAGGATAATCAAGAATATCACTAAATAGTGCATTTTATGGGAATTTTATCCGCTTTTTGGCTCTACTCCTTATGTCAGATATTCAACCTTTTTGGTGCAAAATCATATGTTTTTATCTATAATTTATGCTATTCAACATACTAAAGTTAGGTTAATTTGTGTGTAATCATCCTCCACCTAGTACCTATAGACTTAAGTTTAGTGCAGTGCAATGTGTTAGAATCTTTAGGTGCATATAGGGATTGTCACCTGCCAATATTGAAATTTTGGCAAGGAGTTTAGAAATGGTGCCTTCAGTTCAAATCATTCTCTAAGATCGGACTAGGTTTGAGATATGTCATAGGAAGAGTTGGCTTTGTTTAGGTCTTTTAGGGTGACCCTTGGTCGAAAATTCCATCCCCATGATCACCCATAGTTATGGCGGGAATTTCTTCCCTTCTTTTCTCTCTCCTAGGTTAGTTAAGGTTTGCTTGATTTCTGTGTCTAAGGGGAACAAGTTTCCTTTATATGCTCGTGTCATAAACTAGAGAATGACCTTTTTATGTGCCACACTCACGAAAAAATTCTAATAATAACAACAATTTCTCTGGTTATCGAGGTAGAGGTGGAAGGAAAATAATGGTTTTATAGGAAGAGGAACGAATTTAGAGGTGGTTTTAATGGAGCGAAGACCTCTTGTGATTTGTCAGCCCTATAAAATAGGACAAGGCGCCATGTAACTAGTTGCTATTATGGTTTGATTAGAGTTTTCTTGGTCATCAATAGCACCTCAGTTTGTGCAGCAAAATACCTACAGGTCTCCTGTGGCGTAGGCTATATGGTAGTGCCAAAAACACTCTATGATCCGGTTTGGTATCCAGAATCTAGTTCTATAAATGATGTCAAAACTGATGATCATAATTTGATGACTAGATGATGACACCAAAATATAACACAATAACTGATGTATTTTTGCATAATATTGTTTATAATTAGTATATTATATGATTTAGCATCATTATTTGTACAATTAGGTTGGCAAGAACTAAGTGGTAAAATATGTGTTTAACGTATATTTTGTGATAAAACTATGGTTTTTGGAATTATTGTTATTCGGGTTGAACCAGGGATTTTTACGAATACATTCGGTTGATTTCAGGTCAAATAAGGAAAGAATAAACCACTAGAGATTCAAGGAAGGACTAAAGTGAAAATTCATGAAGTGTTGCAGGGGCAGAAATGAGAAGATACAACACATGGCTTCATTAAATGACGTAGGACTCGCTGTGGCGAGAAAGGCAAACTCCATTTAGGATTTTAATCCAGTCATCAGTCTAGTCACCGTCATTTAGGAGTTCCAAATAATATCCCAATTTAAAATATAAATTCAAGTTTAATTCAAACTAGGAAGATTAGTCATTATCCTCCTTATCGTAATTAGATTAGGATTGTCTAGGACGCCTATAAATAAGGGGCAAAACTAACAGTTGAAGCATCCAATTCTTCTCTTCTTCTCTTAACCATTGTGTGCTCTAAAACATGAGTGGTTAAATTCTGTAGTTTATCCTAGGGTTTTCTATGTAATTCGCTTGATCTATGCATTCTTAATTTAGGGAAGTTAGTTTTGGTCGTTTACAGTTTATCTACCTTTGCTCATGGTTCTGAAACATATCAGTTGACTAGTTTAGGATACATGATTGGATTAAATGGACCTAGTGATTGCAGGTTCGAGTAGATCAACTCAAATTAGATACATTCCTTTTTGCATTTTGGTAAAAATATAATTTGGTTTTTATTAAATAAGTATGTTCCTCTAATTCGTTAAATACTTTCTTAATGCAGGTTTGATATTTCTCGTTTAGATATATACCTAGGTCCTTAGGCGGTGGTTGGGATAACTTTCGGATGCAAAGGTCCAATAAAGTGTTTTCCAAAACTAACTACCCAAAAAAAAGATTTTATTTAGCAGGGATAACGAATTTACATAGGACCCGAAGGATAATCTATTCTTCCTAGTTACTCATTCATATTCATCATATTTTCTAACTTAATCAATGTTACTTGGTTTTCAAATACTTTCTGAATTTCTTCTCTTCATTGATTATTCAGGCATAGTTACTACAGAATTGCTGAAGGTTCCGTGAGAGATCGACCATTGGTTGTGCACTATACTGCATAACTTAGATTTTTATTTGATCATAACTTTACGAGAAGTTAGGGGTGTAAACATGTGCTTACGCCATTCATCAAATTGGTGCTGTTATTAGGAAACCTTTTTGGATATGTGGTAATTGTGTTAGTCGAATTGGGTTTCAACCTAGTGACAACAGGGAGCATTTTGTTTTTATCATTTTCAAAAAAATTTTGTTTAATTTAACATTTTTACTTTCATTCTGTGTCAAGATTTGGGAGGACCATTCGCAGCCGAGGCAAGCCAACCAGATTTTCCTTTTCCTTTTCTCTTTTATTTTTATTTTCTTTCATTTTTCTTTTCTCTTAATTTTGTTTTGGAATTTATTTACTTTTAGTCGTGTAGGTTTAATTAAAAAAATAATGTGTAGCCTGATCCCCTCTAATATAAAATGGCTGACCCTAAGACTTCTGATAAAATTTGTCACTAGGAAAACGTAGAAGTAAATAATCGGGTTAAAAAAGACAATCAGGGAACTCACACAATATAGCGATAATTATGATTAATGAACTAGTGTGTCTTCTGTGTTTGAAACTAATTTTGAAATACTAATAATCTGCTACCACTCACTACCCTGTATTTCATGGTATTTCAGGTGAAAATTCTCATACCCATCTAAATGCACTCCGCTTGCATTGCATGGCTTTTGAAGGCAACTGGAGCTAAGATTGAGGATGTGATGTGGACGATTTTATTCCTATGCCTGAACGGGAACGCAAGGCATTGGTACATGCATCTCTCAAGATATCCCACACGATGCACACCAATCCTGGGCAAATTCTGCAAGGAGCATTCCTTAAAATATACTTTCCAACCAGTAGAGCTACAACATCCAGGAACGAAATTAACTCCGTTAAGCAAAATGGCAGTGAGACTTTTTACGAGTATTGGTGCCAATTTCAGGACATATTCATAAAATGTCCAACCTTCAGCTTCCGGATGAGCTTCTGACCCTCTTCTTCTACAACGGACTCTTACCTCATGATTCGTGACATATTGACCGCCTTATGCTAAGGGGTCTCTAGAAGATCGCAATCCACAGAAGCTTGGGCACTTGTTAGAAAGCTATTTTCCCTTGAGCCGGGTAGCATCAATCCTGGGCAAATATTTGCTATCAAGAACGTAGAGATAGCTGAAGAAAATTCTTATTTGGCAAAAGTAGTTGCGTGTATATTAGAACAATTAAAATAGTCACCAACCCGCCCTACAACTCAACAACCACAAGCACTTCTATGGTTGCTTCTAGTTGTAGGGATCGTGGACTATCCATGACAGGATGTATGGTTACCCAATTCAAGTTAAAGAAGTTTCGGTCACATTTCAACAAAAGCTGAAACAACCCCTGATATTGCACAATCAGTTGGAAGAAACTAGAAGTCATCATACCTTGCCTGGTTACTACACAAGCAATCAAGAGCTTTTACCTGATCCCTCACAGAAGCAGGCTGTACAACATATAATAAATGCACTCAATTAAGAAATTTCACGACCCCCGTTCGGGGTGTACACGATCGGAACAGACCAAAGTTGGGACCCCCGGCTTGTAAGCCTACCTATTCTAACATGTGAACTAATTATGCATGCAACAAAAATCCAATTAAACGAAATAGAAATTTTATAAACCATTACAAATCAAATGATAATCTTTTTACAGACGCATGATTTTGACTCTAGAATAAGGAGCCTACCTCTAGAGTTTTACCTTAACTTATGCAAATACAAAATAAAATACCAAATTAATACACATCACATGAACAAAAGGTGGCCCTTGAGCTCTTGCTAACTCGAGACTGTCACCTATTCTGAACTTGTCTTTGAAAAAATAGCGAACGAGGGGTGAGTCATACGACTCAGTGAGGGACTTGTTGGGCCCCGCACAAAAATATAAGGAAAAGAGAACTAGAGCACACAAAAATTTTAACGTGGTTCGGTGCCTCAAGACATACTACCCCGACCATCACTGGGACAAACTTTACTACTTGTACTTTTGAACAGAAAAATGACAAACCCTCCTCAATACATAAAATTACCCCAAACCCAATACACCAATGTTTATAGGCTAGTATTCTTATGTGTGTTGGAACCTATATAACTCACACCTATTTATATCAGCTCCTCACCCCACTCACTCCACAACCCCACCAATGTGGGACTTTGAATTATACACACAACAAATCCTCCCTTAATCCAATGTCCTACATTATTTCTCTCTATAAAAAAAAACTAAACTCTCCTACTAATTTTCTGACTTCTTCTGCTTCTGCAACGATCATCGCTTGCTGCAGAATCCTCTAACATCCTCAGATTAACTCATCTTCATAAGAAACCACATTAGCAGAAGAAGCTCCCTTCGATCTGCCCCTTTTCTCCTTCATGCTCTGCAAGTCCTCCCTGAAGTCTGGACATCTCATTTGCATGTGACCCAACTATCCACAGTAATGGCACTCAACAGTGCTCATGTCTCTCGATCGATAATTTCTTCCAAGTTGATCACCCTTTTTCTTCCTGTCACTATCTACTGCTAGTATATGACTGTCCCTGAAAGAATCTTCACCACCGATCATACTCTGACTCTCCTTCAAGGTACTCATCACTTTATCTAGTTTCAGTGTGCTCTTTCCTACTAGCATTGACTGGACTAGAGGCTTGAAGGATTTTGGTAGTGAAGCCAAGAGAAGCAGCGCTTGCTCTTCATCCTTAATAGTCTCCCCTGCATTCAACAATCTAGATACCATCTCATTAAATTTGTTAATGTGATCAGTCACATTACCTCCCTCTTCCATCTTCAATGAGTACAAATCCATCTTCATCATCAATCGATTGGTCAATGTCTTCGAAGCAAACTTGCACTCCAATGTGTCCCACAACTTCTTCGGTGATGTCTCCTTCAGCACAGTCACTTTTATCTGTGGGGCTAGTGCCAACCGAATTGTACTAACAGCCTTTTTTTGAATTGTACTCCAATCTGACTCTTTCATTTCACTCGGTTTCTCATCCTGCAATGCTAAATCAAGACCCTGCTGGACCAAATAATCTTGAATCGTGCATTGCCATAGTGTAAAATCCGTTCTCCCATCAAACAACGGAACTTCAAACTTCATGGTGTTCATTGTATTTAACCCAACTCTTGGCTAAATACTTCCCCACTCACACAGCTAACCAACCAGCACCACAAACAACCCAAATTCAAAAAAATTTGACTTGAAAAAAAAGAGAAAATAAGCCAGAACCAACCTCTCTCCAAATTGCTGACTGGATGATGACGACTCCTTCCTCTTACTCTTTCTCCCTTCTTCCTCCCTAGGCCGGAACCAAAGCTCTGATACCACTTGTTGGGCCCCGCACAAAAATATAAGGAAAAGAGAAAGAAGAACACACAAAAATTTTAACGTGGTTCGGTGCCTCAAGACCTACTACCACGACCCTCACTAGGACAAACTTTACTACTTGTAATTTTTTAACGGAAAAATAACAAACCCTCCTCAATACATAACTCACACCTATTTATAGGCAAGTATAAATAGGTTAAGTCATCATACCTTGCCTGGTTATTGCACAAGCAATCAAGAGCTTTTACCAGATCCCTCATAGAAGCAGGTTGTACAACATATAATAAATGCACTCAATTAGGAAATTTCACGACCCCCGTCCGGGTGTACACGATCGGAACAGACCAAAGTTGGGACCCCCGGCTTGTAAGCCTACCTATTCTAACATGTGAACTAATTATGCACGCAACAAAAATCCAATATAAAATGAAATAGAAATTTTATAAACCTTTACAAATCAAATGATAATCTTTTATACAGACGCATGATTTTGCCTCTAGAATAATGGAGCATACCTCTAGAGTTTTACCTTAACTTATGCAAATACAAAATAAAATACAAAATTATATAACACTCACATGAACAAAAGGTGGCCCTTGAGCCTTGCTAACTCGAGACCTGCCACCTATTCTGAACTTGTCTTTGAAAAAAATTAGCGAACGAGGGGTGAGTCATACGACTCAATGAGGGACTAACCCATCTGAGGCGTGGTAGGGGCACCACTACGATTAGGAAGGGGTAGCAACCACCTGCAACATGCCTCATGCATATCATGTATTATATAGCATATCCAAAAGAATGTATCATACAAATCATGATATATACATCAATCGTAATTCATTTTTCATAGGTTTCGAAGCACACGAAAGGTTCACTTCAAACTGTCATCTATACCAAGAAGAAATGAATCATAACCAAATATAATCAAATACCTTCCAATCGCAGATAGCAAGACATCCCATCGTTCGAATGCAATACAACGCATACCATTATACATAACAATTAGCTCAATCATTACACATCATATTATACTTACATTCATGGTGGGATGTTGACCATGAGTTTTGAAAAGTCCTTGAACATCATGGGTAAGCAAAGAAAACAAGTTTGAAACTTTCTTATTTCAGAAAAACCTGTTTTCGCAATCAATGTCCAAGGTTTTTACATGTCGCTAGAGGTTTGTTCATCGCGTGAAAACATTTAAAGAAATCATTTAGAAATTGTAATTAAAGTGTTTTTGAATTTTAACAGGAAATATAAATTTGTTGCAAGAAGAAAGGTCTTTGAAATTTTACCTCTGGGTTTTAAAAAGGAACAAGTTTAAAAGTTTGTTTTGCAAATCAAGGAGGCATTAGGGGAATTTCTCAAAACATGATCTTGTAGAGGTAGTCCTCCATAACCTACCTCTTATACTTTAAAATGCCAAACCATTTAACAAAACCTTATTTACGAAAACCCCTAATGAGTTTAAAACCATTTTGAAACTCCTACATAGCCAACATCCCTAGCTTGTCAAATATATGTCATAACAGGAAGGGGTTGGCCCAGTCCAATGGGGAGGGCGGTCAAACCAAATCATGCTAGGGATAACATCCTTATCTTGTCAATTATTCGTCATGACAGGAGAGGGATTGACCCAGTCCAATGAAAGCGCGGTCAAACCACCTCATGCTCAGGATAACATCCCCATCTTATCAATATCCGTCATAACAAATGGGGAATTGAATCGGTCCAATGGGAGCGCGGCAAACCACCTCAAGCTTGGGATAATCGAAAGTTATGGCCCTTGTTCATAAGGATCCAAATCGAATATACAAATTACTGTTTCAGCCCACTCATTTGCTACCCACCAGGCCACATGATGGTCATGACATAACGTCTGAAACTTGGCCATTCAATATAAGGTTAGGCTACATGGTTTTCCATTGTCCTTCCCATGCACTTTATTTGTTTCTTATCTTGATCAAACACATTCACATTAACAAAAAAAATCAAATTATTTCAAATACAACAACTTACAATGGCTCTATGCCTCAACATTCATTCAATAGCAATCCATGCCAAATAAACACATCCTCAATTGGCATCATGCCTTAAATAATCAATCACGAAACATACCCAACGATTATCTTTTGTCAAAGTCATTTCGTATTCGAACATATCCTCACAAGGCATATTCACAACACTTAACAAGTGATCGCACCCAAAATCAACCTAAGTTTAGTGTGCTAAATAGCACAAGTTATAGATAAAAACATATTATTTTGCACCAAAAATGTTGAATATTTTGACATAAGGAGTAGAGCAAAAAATGTGATAAAATGCTCATAAAATGCACTATTTATTGAAATTCTTGAATATCCACAAAACCCGTGGAATATTGGATAGGTGCGCTTGATTTTTGTTGAGTACTGTAGGCTTAACAAGGATCATGGGACGATATAGTCCAAGTACAAGAACCAAAAACCAAGCAAGAGCTCATAGCAAGCTCCTCGAAGAAGATAAAGACAAGCAAAGAATAGAGCATTCACCATTACAAGCAGAAAGACTCGCCACAACGAGTACAAGGACACTCTCCATGGTGAGCACAATTGGCTCGCCACACTGAGTGGCACAGCACACGTAGCAGATATCATGGACAGCAACTTAAGTGAACGAAAATACAATGGGTCCAACCATACAAAGAGTTGGAGATACACTCAAATTGGTTTTAATTTAAAAGTCAAACCCCATATCAATTACCACTTATCTCCATACCAATCTGAATGAAATTGGGACTCTCTGAGCAGTATAAATAGACGTCTCATCAAGTTGTAATTAGTTCAGTGAACACATTACTATAGATTAGAGTGTGAAGAGAATATGAGCGGCTAAGTTCTTCTAGGGTTTCCAAGAAGAACTAGTGTAGGTATGAGCAGATGGCTCTTTTTATTTATAAATTGTGTTTTGCTTCCTAATCTCATGTCATTAGTTTATTAAATTCTTCCATGAATGAGCATGTACTTAGTGTGAAGACCGTGCCTTCGACGAAGTCGCCACCAAGTTTTCCATGAAACTTGGAAAAAGAAAAATAGATTTTAAAGATTAAAAAAAATGGATTTTAAAATGTTTGGGTTCGGGAGTCTGCTTGAGATGAAGGGAAGGTGTTAGGCACCCTTCTTCCCACGTCTGAAGACGGTTACCCTAAAAATTAATTATTCAAATTATTTGGCCTTACAAATTGGTAAAGGATATGAAATCAAAACAAAGAATAAAATAAGGCGGGCTTGAACTAGGATAAGAGCCTAGGGCATACATACCCTCAAAGAGGGATCAAAGCCCACGTAGTTCGTGTGGCATACAAGTGTGTGAGTGAAGGGGAAATCCATCAAGCAAAAGCCCAGATAGTCTCCCTGTACAATGTGCCTAAATAGGTAAAGGCCTCTCGGCACCTATCTACCATGCAAAATTTCCACACAATAACAAGACAAGAAAAGTACACGTGTGAGAGCTCATCAAGCGGTATACCCAAATGGCGTGAAGAGTAGTACTCCTATAGAGGCAAGGGCCTCTTGGTGGTACTAGGTTAAAGATTAAATGAAAAGTGTTTAACAAGTAAAATGAAAATAATTTATGCCTACCAAGGGCAGGGGGTCGCGACGTATAAAACGATACGTCGCGACCTCTAGCTTCTGAAACAGGGGGGTCCCGACGTATAAGACGATACGTTGTGACCCCTGGTTACTGTGACAGGGGGTCACGACGCATAAAATGATGCGTCGCGACCCCTAGCTTCTAAAGCAGGAAGGCTCGCGACGTATAGAACTACCCATCGTGACCCCTTCTCGATTTTCCAGAAAATCAAACAGTAAAGGCTTTGGTGCTCAAATCAGTAGAAGGGTTGTAACGCCTACACCAGGGAGTTACAAGCCGTTTCGAAATATATGTATAAAAAGAAATGGAATGAAGTTGAGAGGAGTGAAAAATTGGATGTGAGTTGGTAGAGTTGTATGGGCAAGTAGGAATATAACAAGTGGTTATACCTTTCGTTCTTGTTCTCGTAGCCTTTCAGTCCTCTTAATTCTGGTCCCCTCAACTGAAGGGGAGCCTTCAATTTATAGGGGTCGAAAAAGGGTCTTTTCCGGGAAAGAAATCTGGCCATTTATTACACAGGGGATCGCGACGGGAAGTCTTCTAGGTCGCAACGAGTACCCAATCTCGGATCTGATTAGATCCGTCAGGTTTGCTCATATGGCTGGGGGTTGCGACGTATAGGCCTATACGTCGCGACGGGTCCTTAATTGAAGATTTGATTAGATCTGCCATAAATTCCATGGGGGTCGCGACGTATTGTGTTCTACGTCATGACGGGTTCCTAAAAAGAGGAGGGGGTCGCGACCCCTGGGGTTGACATTGAAAAACTACGCTTTCCCTGTTCATTTTTATTGCATGATAAAAAGACTAACAAAAACTTTAAACAGGACGAGGAAATCCTTGAACTCTTAGATAAAGTATAAGTAAATGTCATTAATAGAACTAATTAGGAATGTATCTAAGTATGCCAAGGTTCTTAAAGAACATTGCACGAACAAAAAGAAATTTAAGCCTAGTATAAAAGTGCCACGAAGTTCAAATGTGTCTGCCCTTTTCAAACCTAGCATACCAGAAAAATGTCGTGATCCTCTTATTTGGGACGATAGAAGTAGTTTTTTCTGTAACACTATGCCCAAACAGTAGCCCAAATTGATTTATCCCTAGTGACCCTCTTTGAGGCTAAACAGGTAAGTCCATGGGTAAGTAAAAGAACCAGGGCATTGCCATTTATTTAAATTCCAACCTCCCTTAGTGTTTGAATTATTAGAGAATCTAATAGGTCCCAAAGGGACTTATGAAAAATAGAAAAATATATATAGTGAAAAGCTTGATGAAAAGAAAAAGAAAAGTAAAGAAAAATCAAGAAAAGCATCAAAGCTTAAAGATTCTCAAGAAAATGTTGAAGGTTGGAATTATGCTTATCTAGGGCAACACCTTGGGGATTTCTATATCACCCTTGGATTTGCAATTTCTATATCACCATTGGATTTGCAATTTCTATCTTTCTTTCTAAACAGGATGAAAATATTTGGCCTCCATCAGCAATGTTACAAACCTAAAAGACCTCCTTACTGGGGACTTGTGTGCAACAAATAGTGGAGATAGAGACTCTCGTCAAGCCTATGGTAAGAAACATGTAAGTATGTTATGAGTGAAATATTACCCCAATATATTGGTGAGGCAATGAGCATATTGATAAATTGGTCCTAAATATCTTTGAAGAAATTCTCATGCATGATTAATTAGCCGCAGTGACCCTAGAATCAAAATTTACTTGAGTACTTGCATGGTAGATTTTTATTTTTGATTGGGAGCATTAACCCTATAAAGTTAGCTAGATCTTGAATGCTCTAGATTTAGATTTTCTTTGTCCAGGAGTACAAAAGTTTAAGTGTGGGGATTTGGTCGCACCCAAAATTAACCTAACTTTAGTGTGCTAAATAGCATAAATTATAGATAAAAACATATGATTTTAAGCAAAAAATGTTGAATATTTTGACATAAGGAGTAGAGCAAAAAATGTGAAAATGCCCATAAAATGCATTATTTATTGATATTCTTGAATATATGCAAAACTCGTGCAATATTATTGGATAGGTGCGCTTGATGTTTGTTGAGTACTATAGGCTTAACAGGAATCAATGGAAAGATATACTTCAAGTACAAGAACCGAAAACTAAGCAAGAGCTCGTAGCAAGCTCCAGGAAGAAGATGAAGACAAGTAAATAACGGAGCATTCACCATGGCAAGCAGAAAGACTGCAGTGAGTACAAGGACACTCGTCATGGCGAGCATAATGGCTCACCATAGCGAGTGGGACATCACACGTCGCAGATAACGTGGATAGCAACTTAAGTTAACAAAAATACAATGGGTCCAGCCATACAAAGAGTTGGAGATGCATTCAAATTTGTAATTTTAATCCTTAATTTATGAAATATTAATTTTAGTTCCTAAAAAATACCTTGTCATGCAATTTTAATTTGTCCTCGCATTATTGGCCGCGGGGCCATTGTAATAGATTTAATTTGTAAATGAGACATTAACAAAAGCACACATAACTATTAAATGTTATGTCATCAATTTGATGAGTCAAAATTAATATTGATTTATCTAACAAGTGCCTCTAAGTAACTTTTTAAGGTTTTCTCTCATTGATTGAGAGAGAATTTGTTGTCTTAAACTTAATGAAAAGTCAACAAGAATAATTTTATAAACACTCTAATGATACAAGGTATTTTCGAGCATCAAATTTGATAATTTCAAATTTTAATAACCAAATTGAGATAAGTGAAATATTGTAGGGACTAAACAAAAAATTAGTCAATTAATGATGCTATTAATGATATTTTAGTCAAAATGGACCAATTAAATCATAAATTTGTTAATCTTTTTAAAGAAAGGAAGTGTAGGTTCTCATAATAAAATAGAGGGAAAGGACTGTTGTATTCTAAAAATATTAATTTGTTAAAATATTGATGTCATCAATTATGTTTTGCTAAATTATTGAAAAAATACTTGTAATTTCTATTTTGAAACTTAATAGCAATTGTAATTCCATAATATTTTTACCTATGGACACGTGACTCTAGTCTTCTAAAAGTACACCAGGCCTCAGATAAGTGCCACGTGGCACCACTCGATGGCTTTATACATATGGTCTTCACCCACGCTTCCCCTATACTCTCCCGTAATAGAGACTTGGGGGAAATTCAAAGAATATGGGGTTGAGCACTATTCATTACTTAGCAATATAACTTCTACAGGTGGCTTGCTCGCCCGGAGCAATACATACGTCCTAGCTGCACACGGCAACCACAGGTAATATTCCTGCCTAACGGATCTTATGGACGTTTTCTCTTCGAACTACGTGAACTTTGATCCCTTAACAAGGGTACGTAGGCACGTAGGTCATCACGTAAGGACAAGTCCCCCAAGGTTAAGATTCCTTGCAGTCCTTATTTTCAATTATGAATTGTCTAAACAAAAAATAACAGTTACAGTAATTATCTAAATATTGTATTTAAAATTTATGTGTAATAAAAAACCCTATATATTATATATATCTATACTAATATGGTAATTAGTATCACAAAATACATATAAATGGTAAAAACTACAAAATAAAATGGTTGTTGGGTCTTCTGATCATTGGTGTCACAAAATACATATTTAAAATAAAAACAATATATATAGGCAAAATGGTACTTCTAGTCCCTTAAGTTTAAATGGAGGCATTTTGATTCTTATATATATATATATATATATATTATAAAGCATTAAACCTCCATTATATTATAAACAAAGTCAAATGGCACTTACAATAATTTAGAAAACTCCAATCTAATAATACTGAAGAATAAACCCAAACAATTCTTAAACTAAGTAACAAAGTGTAAACTCAGTTGACCCTATTTTTCATGATGAAAAATCTCATCTTTCTTGTTATTGTCAACAGAGTTGTTACTCTTATACCTCCTGCATTTTATATCTGAAGAAATCTTCAAAGTTGTAAGTGTCGTAGATTCTTCCAACAACATTATGCACGGGAAAATTATTTAACATAGATGATTTGTTGATTTTAAATATAATTATAACAAAACTTAAATCCAAAATCATCTGATTGTAAAAAAAAATTAGAAACAAAAAAATACATAGAATAAAATAAAACAAGCTCTACTCACTATATCTGAATCGATTTAACAGAAGAGGACTACACTCTTATACACGAAAGGACTAAAAACTAGAAGTAGACATAAAAAATTATAATGTAACTAAAAACAACAGCCATATTAATACAAATTTTCAATTTGTAAGAAATATTTAGGTACTGTGTGTTGAATTCCCATATATGTTGCAAACCAAATTAACTAATTAATTAAGCTCGCAGTGACCATATGTTGACATCTCAACTCTAGTACGACCATCCTAACCATAAAATTAGAACACCAACTACTATATATATATTATATATATATATATTATATTATTTATATATATATATATATATATATATAATAAAAATGTTGCTTCCCATGCAAAATACCCATCCATCTCTTTCTCTAATTTCAAAATCAATAATTTTCATATATATATATATACATATATATATATCAACACCAACTTTTCATAATTTAATATAATTAGAATTTTGATATCATAATATTATATAAATTCAGTAATTCATTATATATCACAAATTAAAAGTTCGATATAAATAATTCCAAATTAATATAAAAGCATGGTGTTATATATATGAGTAATTAATTGTTCAATGAAAAGCAAAAACAATAATAAAAAACTCCGAACTAATTAATTATTTAATTAACAATAATTGTGGTCTCTCTCTCTCTCTCTCTCGTTTTCATTAGGGGATGTTGTCCCATTACTAACTACCCTAACAACGGACACTTGAATTGTGAAATTTAAGAATAAAAATTTGAGAGTCTAAAGTGCAATTAATTAGTGTTGGCGGCAGAGACTTAATTATATTATATACGAGATCCATTGAATGTTCAGATGTTCGATGGTATGATAGTACTAAATTTTAGCATATTCCTTCAATCAGTAGGTTCTTAAATTATTTACGGTAAATCCTTATTAATATGGATTTATATTAATATTAACAAATATCTCTACATAATTAGAGGAAACATACTGACGATACCATTGAATTTTTACGTTCATTAGAAAGAGCCACAAATAATGACGTAAACCATATATAGAGATATATAGTGCAAGATAGATATCTACCTTGTAACAACCTATGCAATTAGTAGCTTATCCTACTACTACTTTTTTTTTGTCCTTAACATTATAATGTGGTAAACCATTCTTTAATCCTTGAATTATTGGTTAAATTATTATTTAGTCCCTAAATTTAAAATAACTGTTTGGTCCCTGAATTTGTACTCCCATCAACTACTTAGTCCTTGGACGTTACTTGTTAACATCGTGTGACGTGGCTATTATGTGCTGACATGACACCTTTAATTTTTCATTATAATGCCCTTAGCTTAGACCTTACCCCAATATCTAAATTTTAAAAGTAATACTAAATAGTTTATGTATTGCCACTATGTTACCATTTTCACTAATACATCTTATTATTTTTTACTAAATACAAGGACTATTTAGTGTTACTTAAATATTCAGATGATATCACATGCTGAGGTTGGCAATGTGGTGATAAATTAATGATGCCACGTTAATACATAATGGCCACATCACACGTAACTTAACAGTAACGTTCCAGGGACTAATTAATATATAGTTCAAAGTGTAAATTTAGAGACTAAATGGTCTATTATCAAAATTTTGGACTAAATAGTAATTTTTCCAGAATTCAAAGACCAAAAAAATAGTTTACCCCCATTATATACATACATACACACACACATATGTATATATATATATATATTTCTTTAATTCTTTCTCCCTTCACTCTCCTCTTTTTATCTAATTTTTCCAGAGCCAATTAAGTGTGTGTGCAGGTCCCATCTCCCACCATTTTCACACTAGATCTTCTACAATGGTTCATGATTTTAATTATTATTTAAAATATAATATTTTTTATTTTCTATTATATTTTAATAATTGAGTAAAATAACATTCACTTCCCTAATTTAAGTAGGAGAGGGGTGCAATAGATAGGCAGAAAACAAAATCTGGCCCACAATTTATAATCAGGTAGCTAGATCTTTTTTTTTCTTCCTATCTCCAAAATACACACATATCACTACAAAAATATATAATTTTTAAATTTAGTTAAAAATTATCTTTAACTGACAATAAATAAAAGATTAGTATAAGTTCCACAACTAACGTTAATGATTGTGTGGAGAGCATCTTAATCTCATTTATAATAACAAAATTAACAAATAGTTATTAATATAATGAATGACGCTAGTGAATATAACGTCAATCATTAATAATGACATTAAATAATTAATACTAAAAATGATATTTTTTACAGTGAATATACATATATCTCATAAACTTCTCATTGAGAATTTTTTTTGGCCAAGTTCTTATGGGAGAAAATAAATCCTTAGGTTTCATAATTCAAAATATCAATAATAAACCCTACCCAATAAATGTCAATAATAATGATGACCCTAATTACCTAAGAACCCTTAATTCATTACTTAAAATTTTAATTTTTCCTGTTAGCCATGGAAATATATAGTGGCATATATATATATATATATATATATATAATATATAATATAGTTAAGATGGTTATTTTTTCTCTCTTTTTTTGTAGATGTAATCATGGTTATGATTAAGGATTACATAAGCTTAACCCAAATGCCCATTAATTTGAACCAAGTTGCTTTGCCTTTAACTAGCAACTTAATTAGCCAATGAGAATTAATTATATATAGCTCAAAATAATATATACCATATTACTCTAATTAGTCTTCATTGATCTTTCTTTTCTTCTTCTTTCTAATGATGCCATCAACCTCCTGTTTAATTAATTTCCTCTCACTTAACAAAGAGATCTAAGTCCTTTTTTAAAAAGTTTAATAATATTTAAGTCAAAACTCCAAATTGGTCCCTTATGTTTGCATGAAGTTTCATATTGGTCCTTTATATTTCAAAAAGTTTAAATTGGTCCTTATGTTTGCAAGAAGTTCCCAATTCGTCCTTCCGTTCACTTTCGTCAATTTCTTAAGTTAAGTGCTGACGTGGCGTGCTGACATGTCCATCTAAGTAACATGTCACGCCACGTCATCACATATGATAGTAGATGATGATGTGGCATGACACTTCATTTTAAATGGACACGTAAGAGAGGTGATATGTCCATCTCAGTACGCCACATCAGCACTTAACGGAAGAAATAAACGAACTTGGACGGAAGGACCAATTTAGAACTTCATGCAAACATAAAGGACCAATTTAAACTTTCTGAAACATAAAGAACCAGTATGAAACTTCATGCAAACATAAGGAACCAATTTAGGATTTTGACCTAATATTTAAAATTAAAGAAGATATATTACAAAACTCAGGTTTAATTACGTACATTTTGGCGTCAA
Organism: Senna tora; assembly: GCA_014851425.1. Classification (NCBI taxonomy): domain Eukaryota; kingdom Viridiplantae; phylum Streptophyta; class Magnoliopsida; order Fabales; family Fabaceae; genus Senna; species Senna tora. The sequence goes on from CM026260.1 coordinate 7,798,118, forward strand.
AAAATTAATACACTACATACAGAGTGAAGGCGCCACCAAGAAAACAAAAGTACATACATAAAATTTTATCTTTAAAATTAAATTAAAGTAAATTAATAATTAGAGACAGAAAAGAAAAATAAGCTAGAAGTTTAAGTACATATATATTATATTGTGAAATTAATGAAATAAAAAATTAAGAGAGGAAGAAAGGGAGTGGAGGCGGTTAGTAACTAAAAGTGGTTGCTCCATCGTTTATCAGACAAAACTAATGATTAGAGTCAAGGAATTTGGAGCATTTAGGATATCATTAGTGTTGTGACCTCTAGGCCTTTCTTAACTAATTATTTTATTTTCTTCATTTGCCCACTAATTCTTACTCGATCCAGTTCACAATATTTGTTTTATTAAAGGTTTTTACTTATTTTAAAATAATTGTTGTTTTACAAAATTAGAATAACATTAATTATTTGTTTACAATTTTATCCCCATTTAATACATATTCCCAAGATAAGATTCATGGAGAAAGAGTAATTAGTAGGAGTAATTTAGTCTTTTTATCTCATTTTCTCTATTTTTTAAGTAAACTAATGATTTTCTCAGTCTGTACGCACCTACCCAGCGAAGCAGATATTATGAACTTGAGGGAGTAATTTTTTTTTTTGTACAAAGGGACTAATTATTAGTTTATACATACACATACATATATTTTAAATTTGCTACATTCATTAATTAGCTTCTCTTTAGATTTGTCTAATTTATTGTATAATTAATTATATATATGATAATCTAATTAGTACCTAGATCTAGAAATTTTGTGTTAATTTGTACCTACTAGCTCAATGACTTTTTTGCTAACTTTAGTATTAGAGGTGCAATTGGGGCACTACTCTACCTCTGCAGTCTTTTGGTCACCTTAGTTAAAAAAGGTAGAACTAAAATATTGGTTCAGCCCGATCATTAAGATCATGGAACAGGGTAGCCCGTGGGCTTTTCTCTTTTCTTTTTATGTATATTTTTTAAAAAAATATTTTGTTTGAGTTTGTATAATCACATATTAGTATACTATGAAAGAATATATTACAAATTAGTTTATAAAAATAATTATTAAAAAAAGTTTTGACATAATTTATTCTATATATGAACCTATTATAAATCAAAATTATAAATTGACCTACTATTAGCCTATGACGTTCCATATGACAAAATATTTTTAAAATTGGGTTTGGTTCAAGTTTGCTTTCGGAAGTTCGAGTTCAGACTTAACTAAAGCACTGTCATATCCTTACTTTGATCAACACAGAAGCAAACTCGGTGTGACTACAGTCCCTTCTCGTTTGAGGGGGATGTTAAGACAGAAGCATAATATAATACTGGTTTTGCTTAATATAATTATATGTGAGCAGTAAGTTTATGTAGTCTAAGTTGTTTACACGTGTACAGTGCTGATGTATTTTCTTTCCTCTCTTTGTAACGGTTTACCCTAGTTGTAGCCTATATAAGTCAGTGTGTACTATTCATCATTCATTCAATACAAATCATAAGAATTCTTTCTAGTAGTAAGAAAAGCTAGGGTAATATCTTCTGTATAATGAGCTGAGGTGAGAATCCACACTCTCATACTATTGCTTATATATATTAGTGTATAAAGGAATATTGTTACAAAGAAAGTTCTACACACTGAACGTAGGCCCTAATAACAGCTGTACACCACTACGGAATACACTCAGCTAATTACATATTAATCATTGCTTGACCATACTACTTGTCTTAACATCCCCCCTCAAACGAGAGGGTGAGGATGTCGCTCTGAGTTTGTACCTGCAGGCTTCAAATTTAGTTTGAGTTAGAGCTTTTGTCAAACCATCCGCAGTCTGTAGCTTTGAAGGAGTGTATCTAACATCAATAAACTTTGACATTACTATATCTCTTACAAAATGCACATCTATTTCAATGTGTTTGCTCCTTCCGTGTTGAACAGGATTAGTTGCTAAAGTCTTTGCACTTAAGTTGTCACACCATTAACAGAAGTGGTAGGAGAAGGCCCCCAAAGATCAGTATGAACAAGCTCTAATGGAGAGGAAGCACGAGAGAGTGACTTAGCAAATGGCAGAAACTTTGATTTCCCATATTGAAATGCTTCACATATAACCTTGGAATTGAAATTCAAATTATCAACATTACAAATATGTAAAACTTGCTGTAAAACTCTATCACTCGGATGTCCGAGTTTTTGATGCCATAGTAAGTATTCAATATCTTCTATATTCTTCTTCTTTTGTAAGCTACCAGCTTCTTCTTCTACCGTGTTTATTCTTGCTTGTTGTTCCTCACACCTGTCACCCACTGCATACATTCCTCTGATTGCTTTCTCGTGCATTACCTGTCCCCTGTCTTCTTGTCCTTCACAACACAAGATTGATTAGTGAAGGAAACATTGACATTATTGTAAGTTGTTAATCTGTTTACACTCACTAAGTTTTTGGTTTTAGTAGGTACTACTAAGACCTCTTTTAAGTGAAGATTAGTATTACCATCATTCAGAGAAGTTGATCCAATCCCAGTAATTTGGACCTTATCACCAGTACAAGTACGGAGATGATGTGACTTACCAGTAGGAGTATAATTCTCAAGCTTATCTGAATATGGTGTTACATGATGAGTAGCACCACCGTCCATGTACCATGTTGCATCATCTACTGTCTGAGGAGTTGCAAAATAAGCTTGAGGAGTGGAGGAGCTTCCAGTATTGGTGTTAACCTGTTGAAAATCCTTTTCAAAGCGGTGCCAATAAGCTCCTACGGTATGCCCCATTTTTCCACAAAGCTGACACTGTGCTCGAGGACTAGAATTGTTGTTACTGGTGTTGCTGTTCTGGTTGCCTCCTCTGCCACGACCACGTCCTCTACATCCACCGCGAGCATTCTGATTGCCTCCTCGCCAGGTGGATGTATTTTTTCCTCTCCCCTAGCCATTGATGTTATCACTTCTCTGTGCAACGTTTGCTGAAGGCAAGATAGTAAGAGTAGAAAACTGATTTAATTGCTCCATTCTACTCTCAAAATTCATTAAAGCAGTGTGAGTAGAAGCCCAAGTCAGTTGGTCAGATGAATTAACCAAAAGTGTGACCACAGAGTTGTAGGTACTGTCGAGACCATTCAGAGTCTGCATTATCAAATCTGTGGAGCTTAACGGAGCTCCGGCAAGACTCAATTGATCTCCAAAACTTTTCATCTTAGCTAAATAGTCCTCCATTTTGAGAGATTGCTATCTCATTTGTTGAAGTTCACCTTTCAGGTTCAGGACGCGTGACATCACCGATGCAAAGGTCATGTCTTTGACTTCCACCCAAAGTTCTCGGGCTGTTGTGCAATGGAGGAGCTGGGTGGCTATATTGGGTGTCATAACACTTCTCAGCCAACCCATGAGGAGTTGATCTGTTATATACCAGCTTTTATAAGCTGGATTGGGTTTCAGCCTAGTTCCTGCATCTCCAGGAATCAACGGAGTTGACGCAACTTCGGACCCATCGATATGAGCATCGAGTTCATTGTCGCGGATCAATGGAAGAACCACAGACTCCTAGAGAAGGTAATTGGTGCGATCAAGTTTGAGTATTGCCATTTGATTCGAGCTGCTGAAAAGGGAAAACGTCTTCGGAGCATAGGAAGAGCTCGAGCCCATTGATGATGAAGAAGCAATGGAATCCGTCGCCGCCATAATCGCCTCAGTGCTCTGATACCAAGTAAGAAAAGCTAGGGTAATATCTTCTGTATAATGAGCTGAGGTGAGAATCCACACTCTCAAACTATTACTTATATATATTAGCTGCATAACGGGATATTATTACAAAGAAAGTTTTACACACTGTACACGTAGGCCCTAATAATAGTCGTACACCACTACGGAATACACTCAGGTAATTACATATTAATCATTGCTTGACCACACTACTTTCTTAACACTGATACTATTAAACTTTTATCCCATTTTAATACCCTAGCTAGCTGCATCATCACTGTATAATTAATTTTATTTTGCCAGGAATCACTACATAATTAAATTAATTTGTGATTAGTTACTCATCACTTCAACACTACACATACATCATGCGTCAAAATCCTTGTTTCTCTAATTATGCTATGTCAACACACACTCATACACAGAGCTGTCAAAACGGGTCTGATCCGCGAGTTCATTTCGTTGACCCAAAATTTTTAAAGGATTGGGTTAAAAAAAATTAGTTCGTAAAAAAAGTCCCGGTCCGTTTAGCCATCTTTTTTAAAAAAAAAATTAAACAATTATTATTTTTTGAGGAATATGCTTTTATCAATATTAAAGTTATCAACTGAAGACCCAAAAATTTTTATATGCTTCACGCCTTCACTTCTGTTTGCTCTTTTTCTTTTTCTTTAGGTGTTAGATTTATGATATAAGGGAATTCTTTTAGTCTTATAGGATTAGGGCTCACAATTTGACATTCCAATGTGTTTGTTCTATAATAAAATTTTCAACTTTGTAATGCTCACAAACACATCATATTTTGACAGAAATGAAGTTCACATATTGCTACATATATGAGCTATTAAAAAAATTTACCCATAAAATAATAGAAAAAAAAACGTTAAAAAAAATGAGAGTTAAAATTAAAAAAAAAAAATATGGGCTGGCGGGTTGGCCTCTTTACCCATCAATCTGCCTTAAACGAGTTGGGTTGATATTTTTCAGGCTCGTTTTAAAAGTGACCCGGCCAGTCCGACTTGTTTGAAGCCAACCCGGCCCCGACAACCTACCTTAAACGAGTTGAGTTGGAATTTTTTTGGACTCGTTTTGAAAAGTGATCCGGCCTAGCCTGACTCATTTGAGTCCAACCCGTATGAGCCGAGTTGACCCTTTTTGACAGCTCTACTGGCATACATCCATATATATAGGTCAAAACTCTAAATTGGTCCCTTATGTTTGCACAAAATTTCATATTGGTCCTTTATGTTTCAAAACAGTTTAAATTGGTCCTTTATGTTTGCAAGAAGTTCCAAATTGGTCCTTCCGTCCATGTCCGTTTATTTCTTCCGTTAAGTGTTGATGTGGCGTGCTGAGGTGGACATATCATCTCTCCTATGTGTCCATTTAAGCTGACGTGTCATACCATGTCATTTCCACGTCATCGCCTATTATCATATGTGATGATGTGGTGCTAATATGGCGATGACATGTCCGCTTAGATGGACACGTCAGCACTTAACTTAAGAAATTGACGGAAGTGGACGGAAGGACCAATTTAGAACTTCTTGCAAACATAAATGACCAATTTAAACATTTTGAAACATAAAGAACTAATATAAAACTCCGTACAAACATAAAGGACCGATTTAGGATTTTGACTATATATATATATATATATATATATATATGCTTCGTATTTTGGAGTCTTCTAGTTTCTTTGTAGAGCTTGCTTGTGAAACTTGTTGACATGTGATATATATTTTAAGCTGACATAGCGTATGATTGATATTTGAAACTTAATTATATTAATGTTGAAGATGGGGTCTTGGCGACTATACGTGGAAACTTGAAAAAATTGGAAATTTAAAACTATATTTAATTAATATTAAAATATATAATAGTATGAACTAACTTCTAGAAATAATCATAAAATAATCTACAGTTTCGGTAGGTTTCAGTTTCATCCTAATTAATTAATGTTTTCCACATTCTCTAACTGACAAATATGACTTTTGTCGGAATTCGTTAGGTAAATATGGATTCTATAAATAATGTAAGTACACCTACAGTTAATTAATTAAATATTTCACATTCAGATTTTGGTATATATTAAATTAGGCAAGAGTATATATATCTCCAAATGTCACATCTATTTTTAATTTCATGTTTAAACCTTTTCTTACTGTCACTTTTATCTTCAAAGTTTTGCTTTAAAATTAATTTCATTCTCAAAGTTTTAAATTTTATCTAACTATAACATTTAAAATCATACAAATTATTATAATAACAAATGATAACAAAATATTATACAAATAATACTAAAACTAATTTATCATTACGAGGTCGTTAATTAATAACTTAAAATGACATCGCTTATTCATATTCAAAAGAAGAATATAAAGAAAAATGGCGTCATACGTATTGAGCAATGAGTTAACATTAATATTACATGTATGATGAGATGTTATTTGTTGTTAGTAATTTGGACAAATTTAGATCAGTGTTGTTTGGACCGGACCGGCCGGTCCAACTCCTAACCGGATACAAAGGTGAGTCGGTTGGACCAAAAAATCGTTTTACTAGTTGGACCGTGGTCCAACCGGTCAACCGGGTTGGATCGTCCAACCGCTCCAATTTTATTTTTTTTCTAAAATAAAAAAATTGAAAAATAAAAATAAAAAATAAATTAGAAAAATCTTAAACATTAAAATTAGAAACGTCTTAAAAATTAAAATTTGAGAAGTCATGATTATCAAGAATTTCATGTTTGGTGTGATCAAGTTCTTTCAGAGTTTGATAAATCTTGAAAATTAAAACTTTGAGAAGTCATGTAATTTAAAACTTCAAAATTATGTATGTTGAAACCTAAAATTTGAGTGATGTCATTTTATATATTATAAATAATTAATATTTATTATTTATTATGTCATCTGGTTCGACCGACGGTTCGGCCGATTAAACCGATCAGACCATGAACCGAACACTTGTCCGAGTCTTTGTCCGGTTCGGTTCTTACAACATTGATTTAGATGTTAGGACAACATTTGAAACTTTGGAAATGAAATCGATTCTAATAAAACTTTGGGGACAAAATTAACCGCAAAATAAAAAAATAAAATCGAAATTAAAATTTGATGTGAAGTTTGAGGACATAAATAATGCTTTTACTTATTAAATTATTGTTACTACCAAATTTAATCCATTTTCCTAAAGACACACATACTGCATTTACTCAACAAAGAGAGCTGATGCCATAAGGGGTCCTAAGCCCATTAGTCTCACTATAGCAATATAAATGGTGCTATGCACGAAATCCTAGAGATATTGCCTCTCATATTTTACCTATTCACGAGAGTTGACTCTCTCAGTCATAACTACCCCAATATATTCTTCACCATCGTCGGTCCTCTTCTCTCCTGTTCATGTGATCCTACGTGATCCCTTTACCATCGAAAACACAGCCCTCACCACCATAAGTGCTCCTCGCCATCGTCCAAGGCACTTTCGCAGCCTCTACAGAGTCACCCTTAGCTCCCTCCCCGGCGACCTGCTCACCTCCTACACGTCTTAGCCACACACGAACCACCTTTTGTAGGTAATAATCTTTGCCTAACGACCACCACGAACGTTCTCTTCTTGAATTACATGGACTTTGATCCATTTACTAGGTATGTAGAAACCTAAGTCGTCACTTAAGGGCAAGTTCCCATGGCCACAACTTATTGTAGTCCTATTTTATTTCTTTGTAAATGCCCCGTCAATAAAACCTGCCAAACTAGGAGCCAAAGGAATAGGACGGCTTAAGTATCCGCCGGCATCACAGGTATTGCCACCAACATTGGAGTTGTAGGTTGAACGACCAATGAAATAGGCACATCAATCGTGATCCAAAGCCGTGGGATCACCAACATGGAGATAGGCGTGCCCATTGAAGAATTCAAGAGTAGTAGCCTCAGGGTCCAGTGTCTCCAACATCTATTCAAAATGCCACACGCCTCATGCCCTACTGATGGGAACCAAGGGCAAAACAACCAGCTCTCCAACAATGAAAGTCATCAACTTCAGGAAGAGTTGGCTCGGCTTAGAATGGAACTTGCTTGGCTTTATCACACCCGGCGTTCCAATTCTATCATCCACCCACCCAAGTACCAATAAGCCAGTCCCAGACAGCGATCCTCTATCCGGCATAAGGCCAGACTAGTTCCATGCTGAACAATATGGGGAACCCTCCCCCACTGAGCATATTTCCACAAGTGGCAAAATCACCTCAGACAGTCCTACCTCTAGACGTACCAAAAGTTCCACAAGTTCCATAGCCCCCAGGTAACCCTACCTTCAAGAGTATTGCATTTGTAGCCTCCTCAAGCAATTCATGTTGGCACTACACCCTTTAACACAGGTGGCCTCGTCATTTCAGTTCCCCTGACATCATCACCCCATATCCCACAACAACCAAGGAAGTGACTCTAACTGTAGTTTGCCCAGTGGTCCTTGCTAGTTGCTGCAACGTATCCTTACCTCCCGCCTCCACAAGCATATCCCCGCGCAATTGCCTTATACCAACCATGGATCGCTAGACAACTCCCACATTCCCCTTTCTGGACACTACTTGCCCAACCCACTTAAGTGCCTTGGTGAGGGATAGATTTTGCGGCCAAAGGACGTCATCCGTTTGTTTAGGTGATCAAGAGTAAGCACATCACAGTGGGCTTCTAGATGCCCTTTAAGATAGATTTGTATAAGGGAGAAAGCAACCCCTAGGATCTTGTTAATACCTTCAACTCTGCTATGTCCATATTGAGCATGACAAACGGACAATAATGTAGAATATTTTCATCCACACTAAAGGGAGCAGCCTTGAGATGGTCCTCGCTAATCCCCCACCCCCCTACACACACACACTCAATCCATACCTTTCAGCAACTAGCTCAACTTTTCCTAACTTAATTCGCCAGCAGTAAGGAGTATAAGATGAATGAAGACGCTTTCATTAGCTTTCCTCAAGAAGAACGCAAGACCATTGATCGCACCCAAAATCAACCCAACTTTAGGGTATTAGATAGCACAAATTATAGAGAAATATATGTGACTTTACTCAAAAAGGTTGAATATCTTGACATAAGGAATATAACTAAAAATGTGATAAAAATGCCCATAAAAAGCCCTATTTAGTGATATTCTTGATTACTTGTAAAATATACATCGAATAGATGCGTTTGATGTTTGTTGAGTACTACAGGTTTGGCAGGGATCAATGGGAAGATATATTCCAAGTGCAAGGACCGGAATGAAAGCTAGAACTCGTAGCAAGACCCAGAAGGAGAATGGATCAAGAAGGAGCGGAATCAAATTGCAGAGCTCGCTATGGCGAGCAAAACAGCTCGCCACAGCGAGCAAAGCATCCAAGCTCGCTATGTCGAGCCAAATCACTCGCCATAGTGAGCCTCACATGCTTGCTAGGCATGATGACGCGGACAAGCAGCCAGTGACGAATTTTAAGGGACTCTAAACAAATAAGGAGTTGGAGATGGATTTAAATTAGTTTGAATTTAAACATTAAATTCTATACTAATTTATACTTATTCCCATCCTATTGCTAATCAAATTGGAGGTCAGGGAGTATTATAAATAGAGGTTTCACAAGGTTGCAAAAGCATTCGGAGACCCAGAGATTCCACATATAGATTAGAGTGTAGAGAGAATATGAGCGGCTAAGTTCTTAGGTTTCTAAGAAGAACTAGCGTAGGCATGAGCCGATGGCTCTTCATTATGGTGTATTAATTTCATTCTGCTTTTTGTATCAATATGCTAAATTCTTCATAACGAATTAGTAAAGTTTGATTTATACGAAAAGGTACTTAGGTCTTCTCTGTCAGAGATAAAATCTTTTGACGGAGCTGGCCCCTGAGCAAGAGGTGCAAAAGGAAAAGACCCTACATAAATCCAAGAAATGATTGGAACAAAGGACAAACAAGTTCTTTAGAAATTCTCTTAAAACCCTCCAAGACTCAAGGCTCTCTGAAACTTGTTCAAGCTTTTTGGGAATAACTCAACTGAAGAAGAAAAAGAGGAAACAACGCTTTTAAGCAACCCTTCAAGAGCAATTATTCAAAAATTGAAACATTACCAAAATGCCTTTCACAGAGTGATTGCTCAAGTCACAAGAAATTACCAGAGATCCCCGTCACACACACTCACGCCCGGGGACACATCATTACCCTATTAAGCATCGCAGTGAACTAACAATTGTTACATCATTGCCTTTCCCCCTCTGAAGCTTGGAAAGGAAGCAACGCTATAGTGCCACTGCTAGATGCACAACACATGGTTTGGTGACTTCTAGCCAAAATTGCTCACCTGCCAAAGTTACTCGTAAAACCCCAAATAACTCTTTGGAGTTTACAAGAGAAAGCTTCGAATGCTTCACCTTTTCCCAAGCACAAAGGTCTTCCCAAACCTCGGGGCTTGCCCATGACTTTTCTGCAAGTCATTCGACCTTGCTCGAATGCTGAGGCTAATGTAGAAGGGCACACATTTGCAAGGTGTTCCTTTCAACCGATGTCTCTCACCCAGCTCACGCCTTTACAGGCGACTTAAATTCTCGATGAGTCCGAGGCTAAAAGCTTCTCCTGTTTGACATGCCTAAAAATTGTTAAGTCCACGGGTACACACACCTGTAGACTTGGGGGGACTTATGTCACTACCAATTTTGACCCCTTTTTCTAAAGACTTACGTGTCACACTTACTCAGCAAAGAGGGCTAACCCTAAAAAGGGTCGTGCTAGCTCTAAATAGTGCTATGCACAAAGCCATAGACTTGTTGCCTCTCATTCTTTACCTACTCACAAGAGTTGACTCTTACACTTGTAACCATCCCGAGATATTCTCCTCTATCTCTCGAACTATGTGGACTTTAGTCCATTTACAGGGTATGAGGGAGCTTAGTGATGAGACGCGGCCTTGTCGTGAGGCCCGCACCAATTAAAATAATTACTAGAATGTGCAGCTAGTGGCACAACCTAGGTTGATTCTCTCCTGCAGAGCCTATGGACTCTATGGACAATTATGTACAAATTAACACAAAAAGGGATGTCTTTTAGGAATTTTATCAAACACTTGGTGGGCAATGAAACTAAATGGAATTAAATGCAACTAAATGAAACTAGAACTAACACTTTTTGTGTTTTTTTAAGTAAGAGAAAGCTAAAGTATAGTGATGAAGTGCAAATGGAGTAAATATGCCTTGTTGGAGAAATTCTTCGGGCTATCCTAGCTATCAAAAGATATGGAGTTTTAGTGAGTTACCATTTTCCAATTTAGTTTAGAAACCTCTAAACTTAGGTAGATGAAATAGATTATGCAACTAACCAACTGAATAATTAGCAAACCCAATCAAATACCTTCATTAATGCAAATGGGGAATTTAACGTAGACAAGACTTTAACTCAACAAATAACATTGTACTTAGAGCAACTTCCATAATGAATCAAAACTACAATAAGATTTTACCAAATCCAATGTAATCAAACCCACAATGGGAGAATAAAAATGCAAATTACAAGTCTATATCAATTCCTATAATCCACTACAACCAAGTCAAGTTCCACAACCATAGAATCAAGAATCAACACAAACTCCTTAAATTCAATTAGACAATAATGAATCTATGAAGGGAAATAGAAGAAAAATAAGAAAAACTCCCTATTAGATGCTACAACTCCAGCCCTAGAACTTCTCCTCCAAAGCACAATGGATTTAGCCATTCATGGATGAGAGAAATGCTTCACCAAGCTCCTCCAACCCTTTCTTAGCCATGGGTGATGACGAATGTTGTTGAATATTGGTGTAGGTCAGTGTAGAGAGTGGACAAGATGAAGAGAAAGTGCTGATAGAGGCTGAGAAATGGGAAAGTGGCGTGAAAGAGGGCTTGACATGATGAGAGGCAATGTGCAAAATTGTTGAATGAATTAGTGAATATGTGTATTGGTCTCCCAATTAGGTTAAGTGGGTGTAGCTTCAGAATATTCCTTCCTAAGATGCTCCACATCTGGCAAAATTGTTGAAAAACTTAGCCAAAATCAGACCAGCTAAAGAAAATCGCGTTTTTGACTTTGCTTCAGGTCTGCACGTTGGCAAAGTGTTGTACCCTGGCAACGTGCAGCATTAATGAAACTGTGTGTTTTCATCTTCAGCCCAGATTTGCACGCTAGCAACATGCACTAAGCTGCACCCTGGCAGCGTGCAGTCACTCGACATTTTTGCAACTTTGTCCTAGCTTCAATTCTTACACTGGTTTCTCTTTCCAGCATCTTTCCCAACCTCTAACACTTGAATCCTTGCTATTCCTCAACCTAGTTGACCTACAAATCAATCAAAAATAATTGTTAGGTTCTCAAATTAATAAAACTCGAGAATTAGCAAGATTGTGATTTAAATCTCTAATTGCCCTTGAATAAAACTAAATCATGCATAATGACTCATTAAACTTAACAAAAGCTTGTCAAATGCTAAAGATAAAAGGGTAAATATGGGTATTATCACTTATGTCCTCACCTAAGGGCAAGTTCCCGTGACCACAACCTATCGTGGTCCTATTTTATTTCTCTGTATATCTCCCAAGTAAAAATGGATTTAACAATTATTAATCAAAATGTTGGAAACTTATAATATTTTAATAATTTTTCTGCAAAAATATTTTTATTCCACCAAAATTTTATTTTTGTTGTTAATTGTGCCTCTAAATTTACAAATTGCAACCAATTTTGCCCTTCACCCAAATTCCCTATAAATAATTAACGATGTATGCAAATTTGACTGTCCTTGTGGCCTACAATTCGGACTACATTGCTAAATATATTATTTGACAACACAATCAATATTAAGAATTCACGAGAAGAGCCACATTTATATTTACCATTAATTATTTATATGAATTTTGGGTGAATGACAAAAGTGCTTGTAAATTGAAAGTTTAGTGGCACAATTATATTGATAACAAGTAAAATTTAAAGACATCATTGACAGAGACATCAAGACTAATTTTGCCTTTTTCTTTTATATATATATATATATATATATATATATATATATATATATATATAATGTTCTTTTAAGATTATAATTTGCATCACAAATGCATTTTTTGAGAAGTGTCGAATTTGCAACTTTTTCATTGAACATATATAACATTATTTATCCACATTCAATCAGAAAAAAGAAACAATTTAGGTTAATATTAAAAGATATATGAGAGTTTCTTAATTTGCAATATTTTTCTTGGATAAATATAATTAAGGTTTCTTTAATCTTTACACTCGTTATATGTAATGTCTGCCTCTTTTGATAGAGTCGCCACCAAGTTTCTTGTCCTTAAACTTGGAAAAGAATTTCGAAAATATGCTTTGAAATGAAAGACACGGGCTCGAGAGACTACTTACGTCAAGGGGAAGGTGTTAGGCACCCCTCGTCGCCCATCTTGCAATGATTACCCCATAAAACCTAAATTAAAATGTATCTGGCCTTAATAAGATTCTATCAAGCGACTAAATGTTGGCTCGAGCCAAGGTAGAAACTTGGTGCCTACGTACTTTGGACAAAGGGATCAGAGTCACGTAATTCTTCAGGCATGCAAGTGTGTGTGTGTAAGGTGTCTCATCAAGCTTCAATACTCAGATTGACCCCCAAGTGAGGTGAGGTTCACCAAGCTAGTGCCTAGGCGGCCTCCTATGTACCATGCATACAAACGAGGCAAGGTTCACCAGATTTAGGAATCGAAGCGGCCTTGGTGCAAACCTAACGGAGCATGACGCTCCGCAGCGAATGACATGAATTCAAAGAATTAAGAAACAAAAAATAGGCGGTGAAATCATGCAGGTCTCGGTATAGGTCGCGGCCTATTGAGCTTAGGTTGCAACCTATGTTTGTACCCAGATATGAAAACACAAAAGAAATTTAGGGTTTACGACCCCTAGTAGCGACCTATTGGATTGAGGTTGTGACCAGAAGTTGAATCCTAGAAAACATAAGTAGAAACAGTAAAGAAATCTAAGGTTCATGCACTCTGGGTCGCGACCTACAGGTTAGAGGTCGCGACCCACAGTTCATGCCCAGAAAACAAACAAAAATACTAAAGAGATCTAGAATTCGTAACCATCGGTCGCAACTCGTGGGTTCTAGGTCACAACTCAATGTTATTACCCAGCAAGCAAAAACAAAACTATGAAAGCAACTTAAGGTTCATGGCTTTTAGGTTGCGACCTATCTGGGTTAGAGGTCGTGACTCAGAGTTGATTCCCAAAAGATAGAATTAAAACACGCAAAAAAATTTAGAGTTCATGACCACTAGGTCGCGACCCAAAGTAAACACCCAGCAAACAGAATCAACAGGAATAGAGCAACGAAGATATGGCACGAATGAAGAATTTTACCCAATAACTCGGTCTGTGAACACAATTAACGAATCTTATCTAGAAAAACCTATAGCATGCATACCTTCCTAGAGAGCTCTTAAAGTTTGAGAAGCTTTGGAGTACTTAGGGTAAAGTTTGAGAAGTTAGGTCGTGACCTAGGTGTCCTTTTTTCTTGTGGGGTCGTGACTTAAAGGCCATTTTTTTGGTCCGAACCAAATTAGGTATCCACATTATAGGTTAAATCTAGCATCTATGCACAACACTACTTTTCTAATATGTAAGAAGTGTAATAGTGAACATTTTGTTAGCAACACCAATATCGGTCAAAAATTTTCATCCTAAGATACTCTTACTTATAGGATCAATTATGCTTTTATTTTGTTCTTTTAGTCTAACATTAATGTTTACAAATTATTATTCTCTTGTATTATTGGGTTGAAGTTATCTGAACATTTGTAAGTGTCATTTGATTTTTTTATAATATGATTTGATTTGTTAGTTGATGACTTATTTCCATGGTGATTTGTCAATATGATTTTTCATAAAAAAAAAGACTATAAATTCCAAATTAAGGCCTCAGTGCCTTTTTTTTCATTTACATAAAAGTTTTAGTGAATTGAAATCGACAATACATGATTAACCGATTTGAAGTCATCTAACATTTTTTGTTGTGGATATACATATATTTGGATATATGTATATTTGAATTGATGTGGATATACATATATTTGGATATATGTATATTTGAATTGAAATATTTTATAAATAATTAGGATTACGAAAGATTATTTTTGGATAAGATTTTAGGAATATTATATTTTGAATTTTGGTAGATAAGGTTGTTATCTACGTTTAAGGATAACTCTAGGAGTTTGATTAGGATTTCTTATTTTTATGTATAAATACCTTACAAAGGTGAATGATAATTAGAGAGCATCAAAAGAGCATTAGAGAGGGTTTTTCCCAATACCTTCCCCCTTTAGAATCTTAACATGGTATCAGAGGCAGGTTTCTTTAAAGCATAAACCTTTATTGAAAGTAATTTTGTTTAGGGTCTAGGGTCACTAGACCCTAGACCCTGAACCTAAACCCTAGATCCTAAATCCTAGACCATATTTTCTCTTATGATTTGAGAGATCTGCTATTTATTTCATTCAGAATGCAACGAGTGCACGTTTGGAGGTTTGGAAGATCAAATTTTGAAAGTTTTCTGGCCATCTGGATAGACTTCAGAGGACATCGACAAGTCAGATGCCGAGTTTGATGCTGGTTTCTGGTGATTTTGGTACTGGGTTATTAATGGCGATCCAGTACTTCGACCATTGTTTTCTACCTCAAGAGGAGTGTGGGAAGCTATGTGAACTTCGAAAATCCTTATATGGATTGAAGAGAAGCCATCGGGCTTGGACAACCAATGAGGTTGTGTGGATACTCCAACTAGATTGGTTGGAAGAAATTGAATTGAATACCTGATTTCCTTCTTCAATTGGAAAACAACAACGGACAACTAGATTGGTTGTGTGGATAGTCCAACTAGATTGGTTGGAAGAAATTGAATTGAAGACCTGATTTCCTTCTTCGATTGGGAAACAACAATGGACAACTAGATTGGTTGTGTGGATACTCCAACTAGATTGGTTGGAAGAAATTGAATTGAAGACCTGATTTCCTTATTCGATTAGGAAACAACGACTAGATTTCCTTCTTCGCAAGTTGGGCATTCGAGATCTTAATGCTCCAACTTGAGGGGGGGTGTTGTGGATATACATATATTTGGATATATGTATATTTGAATTGATGTGGATATACATATATTTGGATATATGTATATTTGAATTGAAATATTTTATAAATAGTTAGGATTACGAAAGATTATTTTTGGATAAGATTTTAGGAATATTATATTTTGAATTTTGGTAGATAAGGTTGTTATCTACGTTTAAGGATAACGCTAGGAGTTTGATTAGGATTTCTTATTTTTATGTATAAATACCTTACAAAGGTGAATGATAATTAGAGAGCATCAAAAGAGCATTAGAGAGGGTTTTTCCCAATACCTTCCCCCTTTACAATCTTAACGTGGATATACATATATTCAAATATATGTATATCCACAACATTTTTCTTTATAAATATCTGATCTTCCCTTGTTCTCTGTTCGATATACGGTTAAATATTAAATATGAATATTTATTTTAATAAAAATTTGAAACATATATAATAAGTAAATTATGAAGAACAATTTTCTTCCCACTTGACACAATCTCTTGGCCACTTTTTTTTACATAGCATCATGATTCTTTCAATTAGTATTAAACTTCAGTACATTCCTTCAATTAGTTGGTCTCTAATCTATTTAAGGTGGATCCTATTGATTTGAACTTTTATTAATATTAACAAATGACACTATATTATTAGAAGGATGTACCAAAATTCAGTAGTATCATACTATTGAAGTTTTATCCATGATTTTTTTACTTATTGCTCAATTATTTTGGTAAAAAGCTTCGCCTTTATATTTTAGAGCAATCTTTTCTGTTTAAACATTGAATTATTAGATTACTATCATTCATGAATTGATCAAATGGTATAAAGTTGCCTCTAATTATCTTCGAAAAAAGAAATAAACTTGCTAGAGTGATCGTTCACCCACTTCAATAATAATTCATATCAATGACTACTTTCGTGTTTAATATCTTGAGCTTTTGAAACCAGCTTTAATCACTGCTCTATAATTATAATATAGTCTATAAAATGAATGTGCCATTTTTACATTATTGTCCTTGTCATTAGTTTTTTTTTTTTATGGAAGTCATTAAATTTTTTTTGGATAAAAAGCATTAAACTTTTATCATATTATAGAAAAAGTCAAATGGCCGGTACTTGCAATAATTTAAGAAACTCTAATATAATAATACTTAAAAATAAGCCCTAATAATTGTTGAACTAGGTCAACAAAGTGTAAGCTCAAGTGATCTTATTTCTTCAGGATGAAAAATCTCACCGTCCTTGGTGTTGTCAATAGAGTTGTTACTCTTATACTTCTTGCATATCAAATCTGAAATAGTCTTCAAAATTGAAATTGTCGTAAGCTCTTCCAACAACATGATGAATGAGCAAAAAATTTTTAACATAGATTATTTGTAAATTTTAGATATGATTATAACAAACCTTGAATAGTCCAGAATCACTTGATTGTCAAAAAAACTCACAAAGGAAAACAAATACACAAAATAAAATAAAACAAAGCTTCACTTATAGATCTGAATCGATCTAACAATGGGAGACTACACGCTCATAAGTGAGGACTAAAAAACTAAAAGAAAATCTGAAAGAAAATTACCACCAAATTAAAATTGGAGGACTATATCCACCTTATTTAATAATTTTTTTAACTGATAATAATGTATAACCCTTTTTCCTGTCTCTTACAATTTTATATGAAAAATGAATTAGCAAAATTTTCTATTGTTATTTAAATGTATTATAAGCGCACCTAACTTTTATAATAGTTTTAATTTTTCAAAAAAAAATAATTATAAGGTCCAAATCTATCTTTATTAGCTTGTATTTCATATCAAATAATAGTTACAAGAATATAAAATTAATATATAGTTTGGTACTATAAACCCTAGCTAAATATGTCAAAGAAGAATAAGAATGACAAAAGGTGTAGCATGACATTTTGTTTGTTGTCCATGAATTTGCATATTCATTAATTAATTGTTTCCTCTCATAAAAAAAAAGTAATCTCTTCATTTTAAAAAAAAGAAAATAATAAAGTGATGTCATTATGAAATAAGCAAACGTTATTTTAAACTTTGTTTTGAAAAAGTACTATTAAATTTATGGAATTTTTCATCAATCACCCTAAAGGTTTGCTTCACAAGTGAAGAAGAAAGGAAAAAGTTTGTGATAGCAGACACTTTTATTAATTCCCATGCATATATAGATCGAGATCGAGATCGAATCTAAAATATTCCCTCCTCAATCAAGAAAAAAAAAAATCAACTTAACTACAGTTAGAAAATGTGATTTATTTATTTACATATTTTAAATATGATGATGCTTTATTTTTTATGGTATATTTCTTAATCACCTTTTGGATGGCTTATTTCACAATCAACTAGAGTGAAGAAAGAGAAGAGAATGAGGAAGAACAACAACAATGTTTTGTTAATTATTCTACTAAGCAAATTTTCATACTATTTTCAAATTTTAAGTCCACAATTTTCTTTGGCAAAAGTGACCTCAAATTACATAATAATCACTACAAAAAAAATATTATCTTAAGTTAGTTAACATAATTTATTACTATTTAACATTATAGACTTATAGTCAATAACATTTTTTTTGGTAAAGAATAACATTATTTTTTCAATTTAATTGTTATAAGTGACATTAAAATGTTCTTAATATCATTTATAGTGAAATTGATGCTAACCCCTTTAGTATTAATCATCATAGCCGATCGACCCTGAAAATAATTTAACGGCAAAAGCCTTTTTTGCCCCCAACGTTTAGGGGTCTTGTTAATTTCACCCATAACGTTTTTTTTCTGTCAATTATACCCCTAACATTTTACGTTTATAACAATGTCAGTCTTTTCACTAACACCGTTAAATATTTAACAGTTTTTGCTAACGTGACATCCTAAGTGACAAAAATATCTGACTAGACAATTTTTTTTCCATCTCAAATTTTCTACTCATCATTTTCCCAATGTTGTGTCGTTTTGCCCTCACCATTCACCTTCATGAAGGAGTAGAGTGAGAGGGTGTTTGATGATGATGATGGAATTCAAGGGTCTACGATTTGGGGGGAGATCTCCTTCTTCCACCATCACCATTCACCTTCATCGATCATCCTCTCCTTCTTTCTTCACCGAATACAAACACCGTCCTCTCACCCTAAGCCCTTGTGTGTGAGAGATATTCTCAACAACACATGTGTTTTCACTACCACTGGCGACACCCTGTATCCAGCTGTACCTCAAACTTCCAACCCTTGTTTTTGAGAGAGAGAGTGTGTGTGTGTGTGTGCGCGCGCGCGCGCGCGTTTTACAGATAAAGTTACTCCAAACTGAAAAATCCCCAACCTTCTCTATCTCACATACCTCTCTTGAAAAAGCAACCATCTCTTACAACTCTTTATCACTACCCCACATGAAGCTCCTCACCTTCTGTTTCTCCCTTTCTTCTCCTCCTCCTCCAACTACTCTTTTGCATTACTGAACAGACTTACTTATGCATTATGCTTTTTATTGTTTTGGGGTGGCTGCCCATGGATCCCTTCCCTTCGTTTGCCTCATTGTGGGCAACCTCACCTTCAAGATTCCTGTTGCTTCCAAGCATGCTCACTCTGTCTTCCATCCATCTTCGTCTCCTTGTTTCTGCAAGATCAAGCTCAAGAAATTCCCTCTTTAATCTGCACTTGTTTCATTTATTTCTCCTGACAACAACTTTCCCGACTCCCAGGTTCACCAAATCGCTGCTACTTTTCACCCCGCAAAGTCTGATCTCGACAAGCTCGTTGGGTAATACTCTATCTTCGCCGGCAAGCTTTGCCTCAAAAGAGAAGTTAGGGCTTTAGGGGATGATGAAGGTGAATGGAGAGTGCAAAACGACACAACATTAGGGAAAATGATGAGTAAGAAATCTGAGGTGAAAAACAATTTGTCTAGTCAAATTTTTTTTTGATAAAATAGGAAGAACAAAAGGAAAAACGATACAAAACACAGAAGTTTAAAGCCTAGAGTCAAGGCCATAAGTCATAGGCCTAAGAAAACACCTATGAAAATTAGAATCCCACAGAAAAGGGGATCCCACACTAACCTTGAACCTCTGAAAATTACTAATAATATTACAGATATCATGACCTATGTGAACACCTCACTTTGACCGGCCAAAATATATAATAATAAAGTATAAAAAAATGACAAAACCAACAAAAAGATAAAAATATATATATAAATTAAAAATAACAAAGGGGCGTCGCGACGGAAAACGCTACACCGTCGTGACGAATGGTAGGTACGTCGCGGCGCAGCCCGCATTTATGAGGGAATCTATCAGAATGATACCCGTCGCGACGGGCTGGGTATCTATAACAAATTCGGGATCGTATCTACACGATACCCGTCGCGACGACAAACAGCGGGCGTCGCGACGGGTATGCCATTAATGGCCGGTTTTCTTTCCCAGAATAGTTCTTCCTGACCTACTATAAAATGAGCTCCGCCTCATAGTGTCAAAAAAAAAGAGAAAACTGGAGTTGAAGGACCGGAAAGAAGAGAACAAGAAGCAAAGAGGTAGAATACACACTTCAGCACGGTTTTAATCTTTTTACACTCTCTGGATTAGTAGGAAGTCACTCCTCTCCTCTTATAAACAAGTTCCTTTCGGGTGATAACCCATCAGTGTTGACCTTCCATCCAACATTTGATCTACACACCCTAAAAGCATCCTTTCTTATTCTTTTTTTTCTTCTTCCTTTTTTTCCTTTTTGAAAAACAATGGGGTCGCGACGGGTTCTTACCCTTGTTGCGATGCCCCCCCCCCCAATAGGTTCCCGTCGCGACGCCTTCCTCCATGCGTTACGACAGGCTCTGTTGTAGATAGAGGGTCGTGACGGTAAAGTATACCCGTCGCAACCCCCTGTCTCTGGGGATAAATTTATTATTTACTTGGTAAGAAAAGCATTTTATATAACCTAGTGCCACCAAGAGACCTTCGTCTCAATAGGAGCACTAGCCTACACGCCATCTGGGTATCACGCCTGATGAGCCTTCACACATGCACCTTTTTATTCTTTGATATCTCGCATGGTAGATAGGTACCAAAAGGCATTGGCCTCTTTAGGTACATTACACTGGGAGGCCATCTGAGCATTCACTTGATGAGCCTCCCCTCACTCACACACATGTATGTCACAGGAACTACGTGGGTTTTGATCACCCATTGTGGGTGCGTAGGCCCTAGGCTTTTATCCTAGGTCAAGCCCTCCCTCTCTCCTTTCTCAATTCTCTCTCTCATAAGTGTATGTATCTTTAAGGCCAAATAACTTTTAATATTAATTTTTAAGGGTAACTGTCTTCGGACAGGGGAAGAAGGGTGCCTAACACCTTCCCTTTATCCCAATCAAACTCCCGAGCCCAATATTTTGTGAAAATTCATTTTTACCCCACTTTTGAACTTATTTTTCTTTTTTCCCAAATTTTAATTGAAAATTTGGTGGCGACTCCCGTCGAAGGCCCTGGTCTTCGCAACCTAAGACTTAGCAATTATGAGATTTCCTGTAATCACCAAGAATAAGGTTTTTAATACAAACATTGGGAACAAAGAGATGACAAAACTTAAGCTGAGTACCATTGTGATCCACCACTTGAATACCTTTCCTAAGCACCAAGAGGAAGGATTGAAGATGCTTATCTCGATCACGAACTAACCTGTGTATCAAAGCAAACCACCAGTTGTTGACGCCAGACCACAGCAACCCAAATTTTGAACAAAGAAGCTGCTTGACGAGATACTTTGACAGACATATAATGACATATCACCATCCAATCCCAAAATCCTGGTAAAGAACTAGTAGAGACACCTTGAGGCAATAACGCTTGACTATCCAGTATCCACATAAGATTGAGCCATACCATCTGAAGCTTGACCAGGCATTAACAATTCGTACTCCTCTAATCGATTCCACACGCGATACACCTGAGCTAGACAATCAGAAGGGAAAAAACTCTTACCTTCCATGACACGTTTGTTGCGGTAATACCACACCGAATGGAGAATGGTACATATAAAACAAATTACTTCCGAGTCTCTCTTCTTTATTCGAAGATCCACAAGTTCACTTGTAATCCAACCAATAAAATCCCCATTAGGAATCAAATCTGAACGAAGGGACAAATGAGACCCAAACCAAACTGCTCGAGAAAAATGACAACTCAAGAAAACATGGTTCAGACTTTCTTCTTCTTGGAAAATATCACAAAGAGTATCAAATGTGAGATGATGAGTCCATAAATTAATCAGATTAGGCAAACTATTACATAGCAATCTCCAGATAAACACAATAATACACATGGGAAGCTTGAGGCACCACAAAACCTTCCACATCTTTGAATTATTGGAATGATGAACACTACAAGAAAAAACAGGATTAACTAGGGAAAAATCCCTAGCTAATATTTGGACGCTAATTGCTAGGGATTTTTTCGTAGCTGATTCGTAGCTAAATTCCCTAGCTAATCCGTAGCTAAATTCCCTAGCTCATCCGTAGCAATTCCCTAGCTAATTCACCCTCTCCGAAAATTGTCGCCGGCGACCTCCTCCACTGGCCTCTAGTGGCCCCCTCCGGCGACCCCCTCTAATGACGGCCACCGGCGACCACTTTATATTTTTGAAAAGTGGTCCTAGGAGGACTCGAAGACAGAACATCATGGATGGTAACATTTAGACCAACCACTAGGTCATTTATCACTTCTTGATTTATTAATGTAAACCATTTTATATATATACATATAATAAATTATCTAGAGATTTTTTCCCTATCTAATCCGTAGCTAATTAGCTAGGGATTTTTTTCCCTAGCTAATTAGCTAGGGAAAGTCGTAGCAAATCCCTAGCTAATTAGCTAGGAATTTTTTCCCTAGCTAATTAGCTAGGATTTTTTTTAGCTAGGGATTAGGTAGGAAAATCCATAGCAAATCCCTAGCTAAATTTTTCTGCCTTTTCGCGCCAAACTTTTTTATCCCTAGCTAATTAGCTAGGGATTTTTTTCCCTAGCTAATCCGTAGCTAATTGGCTAGGGATTAGCTAGGAAAATTTTCCCTAGCTAATTTCCGTAGCTAAATCAACATTTTCTTGTAGTGGACCATGATTAGAAAGTGCTCTCTCACTATCAAGAAGAAGAAATTTACAAGAATCCTTCACATTATAATTACCATCCCTATACAACTTCCATAAAATACGATCCTACACTGTAGTAATGGAGATAGGAATAGTCAAAATATTCTGGGCCACATTGGCATCATATAAGCTGAAGAGTAATTCTTGGTTCCACGAGCTAGAATCATATTTTATGAGATCACTAACAACAGAAATGCCCTCATGACCTCGAAGCATCGGCCACCACAAAGGGTGGTTAAGATTGATGTTGGTTCCATTACCAACTTGCCAACTAAGATGATCAAGCACAATAAACCCAGATTTAACTATACCCTTCCACATAGGGGAGGCAGTAGAACGATGATAGATCACTCTCGAATACAAAGCATCAGAATATTTCTGATTCAAACAAAGACTAGAAAGAGATTGTTGCCAAGTTACCACCCTCCACAAGTGCTTAGATAGGAGAGATTTATTAAGAATAGCTAACTTGCAAAAGGACAACCCACCCATGTTACGTGGTAAACACAAGGAAGACCAATTCTTAAGATGCATCTTGGCATTATCTCCATTAAAGCCCCAAAAAAAATCAGCCATAACTTGCTCAATCCGGTGACATTGTTGTAATGTGAAACAATGATGAGACATCGGGTAAATGAGAGAAGAGCTTATCACTGAATTAATAAGTGTCATTTTGCCAGCTTGAGACAGGCATTTAGATTTCCACAATTGAAGCTTACTGTGAATCTTATTTAAAACATCATCAAACGCATCCTTTTTACTCATATGGTTATCTACCCATGTACCAAGGTATTTGCCTAATTTTGAGCCAAAACGAAGCCCCATATTCTCATATACTTCTTTCTTAAGCATGTATGGAGTATTTAGACTAGAAAGTATAGTCAGATTTTTTGTCACTTAGGATGCCATGTCAACAAAAACTATTAAATATTTGACGTTGTTAGTGAAAAGGGTGACATTAATAGAAACGTAAAACGGTAAGGGTACAATTAATTGACCGCAAAAAAACGTTAGGGACGAAACTGACAGAACCCCTAAACGTTGGGGGCAAAAAAAAGCATTTTTGCCTAATTTAATGCTAGTTGCATAATATAGATATATAACCTTTAGAGCTATTATATTGTAAGGAGTTCTAACTCATTAGGTAATAAAACTAATAAAGTGAGAAACAAACAAATAGTTATAAGTCCAAGAGGCTAACTTGATATTATATCATGACATGACTAAAATTTCTATTATATAATTAAATTGAAAATTGGAGTTTTAGGTGTTTATTTTTCCTTAAGCAATATCTTATGTTTAATTTGAGTTTTTGAATATGAAAAATTTTATAGGAAGAGCACTATCCTCATTAAAAGACCTCTAGCAGTTCAAATCAAATTAATTAGAGCCTAGGACTTCGGATACTAGTTGTTTTAATATAAAAAAAAATTGAAAACAACAAATATATATGGTTTGTTTGGTTAAGGATTTGGAGGAGGGTTTGGGTAACACTCATGTTTGATTGAAGTCTTGAAGAAGGGGTGGAGCCGTGGAGGGTTATGGCAAAACTTCCTCCTTATGGTCTTTTATCATTTTGCCCTCAACTACTACCACTAAAATTTAATTACAGGGGTAAATTGGTCATTCGACTATTTTTACTTTTTTATTGCCAATTCTATTCCCACCATTACCAAACATAACCATATCATTCTCAATCTCTCAAAATCAATTCAACATATATATATATATATGTTACAAAGTTTTACTTCTTACATAGTAATGTAATCATGATGACGAATAATGTCCGTACATAGTGTCATAAGTAATTAACAACAAGATGAAATTAGTAAAAAAAAAAAGAAAAAGAAAATTAAAGTTAGAAGTAAAAGTAAAGTTTGGATGTAGTAGGAAAGTGATATCACATAAAGAAAGACAAAGTGATCAAGAATTAAGGGTTATTATGGTATGTAGGTGGTTGTATATAAAGGTGACAATTAAGGGTTGTTGCTGATGCAAGATGGTCAAAAAGAAGGGTAGCGACGGTGATCCATGCATGGTTAAGCCAAAATTTTACTATCAAAACAATGAGATATATATAGTAACTAAGATATTTTCAAATTTTGAATAATTTTCTTTGTAAATTTGGAAAAGAAATCATTAATTATCACTATTTTATTTTTTAAATTAAATAAATTGCAATTCTTCTTGTCTATTTAAAAAAATGTGCATTTTTTGTCAAAAAAATTTAAAAAAATTTACAATTTCATTTCTATATATTTTGATTAAAATATCTTTAAGATTAATTAATATTATTTTTTTAAAAAAATATATTATTCATTTTGAGTTACAAATAATGATCTTAATTTATTCTAAATTTAAAAATATAGTTTTATATTGGTTAAATATATATTGAATTTTATAAATAATAAATATTGCTATACTTTAATTAAATTAAAGCAGTTAAAATATTTTATATATATATATATATATATATATATATATATATATATATATATATATATATATATATATTTCAAAAGAGGAATGTAATTATTTACTTCTTTTTAATCTAAGCCCAATTAATTAATAAAATAAGATTTAATAAGGCATTCCTCATAACAATTACTTGTCACCATCATGATAACTCTAAATCGATAAATATTATAAGAAGTATAGAAACATTATAAGAAATTAATAAGATAAATTATTAATTATTTATAATAACTTAAATATAAAAATAAGTAAAGACAAAATATACTGACATCGTATAGTCGAATCCGAGTAGATGTTCAGTGGTACGGTAGTACTGAACTTCAGTACATCCCTCCAATCAGTTGGTCCCTAAACCATTCAAGGTGGGCCCTAATTAATGTGGGTTTTTATTAATATTAACAAATGACACTACATGATTGGAGGGATGCACTGAAGTTCAGTGATACGGTATCATTGAACTTTTATCCGTCGAATCCAACTAATGAAAAAAAAAATTGATTGCTAATTGTTATTGTTGAAAGTGATCGTCATCCATATTATTTACAATAAATAAAAAAATAAATGAACTCAATTTTTTGTAATAAAATTTTGTTGCAGGCCAAAAAATTTTTTTTTGTGGATATACTTTAATGTAATGGTCAATTTAAGTAGACATTTACATTTTAACTGATTTTTCTATCAGTAACGTACTTGATTGAAGGAAAAAATAACCCCAATAAATTAAATGAATAATTTTAATTTGTTTAATAATAATTAATACATAATTAATTTGTGAGTATATGTCAAGTTTCGAGTACTATGTACGTGTTTGTCCACGGAGAATGGATTACATTTTATGCTGCCCAGCATAGAAAAGTAAGGAGAGAGAGTGACACATAAATGGGTCCTACATGTGGACCCACTATGTGTGGGATCCATTTATGTGTCACTCTCTCTCCTTACTTTTCTATGCTGGACAGCATAGGATCTAATCTGTTGTCCACGTCTAAAAAAAACTCCTAATATATATATATAGATTTAATATGTTTTTCACCAGGCAACATGTTCATATTAGGGTGATATATACGTGTATCACTGAAATATATATATATATATATATATATATATATATATATATATAGAAACCTCGTATGATATATATATTTAATCTTATTGAGAGTGATCCCATTCAATCATCACGTTTCTATATATATGACATTGCACAAGACTTGATTAATTAATTAATTAAATCTCATTATTAATGCTCAATCATTTCAGTTGGCTAGCTAGTTCAATTTATAATAAAATTGCCCAAGAATTAAATTAATTACGATCTTAAATCTCATTATTAATGCTCAATCATTTCAGTTAGCTAGCTCGTTCAATTCATACATATATATACCCAGTGTTATCAAAATCGGACCGGACCGGTCGGTCAGACCGGAAAATTGTCTGTTAGCCCGGTCCGAAATAACCAAAGAATCGGTCAAGTAGAAAATCGGCCAAGAACCGTCAAAATTGATGGTTTAGACGGTTTGATCGGTTTATCAATTTGTGTGGTTTATGATTTAGTATTTCTTGAGAATTTGTTGTGACTTGTAAGGATTGTTCTATTTCAGTATTTATAGTTTGGTTTGTGATAGACTTGAGACTTAAATATATTGATCCTTGAACTTATTTGAACAATTTAATATGACATTGTGGTAGTTTACAAGTTACAACTTGTTTTATTTTTATCATGTTTAGATGGAGATTGAGACATATAATTATAAACTATATAAATTTTTTATGATATATTTTAATATATTTAATTAAAATATATATTTTAATTACCATCAGTTCGACCATAATTGAATCATTAAACCGTGAATTAATGCCTCGATTAGTTTAATAACCGATCTGATTTTAAAAACATTGCATATACCCATATATAAACCACAAAATAATCTCAAGGCATATAGTTATATATATAATTAATTATATGCTCATAAATATTTTAATCGTGTATATATATATATATGCGCATGTGCGCATATTTTTTTAAATATAATATAAAATTATTATTAATATTATTATTATATTTTATAATAATAAATTAAATAATACAAAATTATTTAATTTTTCACTTTTTGTTAACCACCTATCATTTATATTTTTTTCTCTTTCCTCTTTTCAAATCACAGATTTTATATACATAGCATACCATACATATAGATAGAGGCTGTATGGGGAAGGTGTTCCGGTGAACACTAAAATCTTTTAAAGTTTATGGGGCGAGGGAATTAGTCGCTTGATTAGGGGTGTAAATGAAATGAACAGTTCGTGAATAGTTCGGGTTCGGTTCGCATAAGAGTTCGATCGGGCTCGTTCGTTTATTAAATAAGCCGAGCCTGAACATAAAAATAAACTCGTTTAGTTAAACAAGCCGAGCTTGAACATTTAAGATTCGGTTCGTTTAGTTCATGAACGGCTCGTTTAAGAATAAAATAATATAAAAATATTTTTTTCTCTATCTTACATGTATTATTATATTTAAATATATAATGAGCACTCATCCTACATATATATATATATATATATATATATATATATATATATATATATATATATATATATATATATATATATATATTGAATTTGTTATGTTGTTGTGTTCAAACATCAAATATCTTTTTATCAATAAAACATATATAATAACAACAACAATCAAAGTCTTTTCTTATTAAGTAGAGTCGACTATAATCAATAAAACATATAAAAGGATAACATTTATAAATTAATATAAGATATAATTTAATTTTCTTATGTACATGTATATTCTATGAAAATTGATAATTACTTAGCTCGGCTCGTTAAGCTCGTGAACGGCTCGGTTAATTAAACGAGCCGAGTTTGATCACGATTTTTTGTTCGTTTAAAATCTCGGGCTCGAGTTCGAGCTCACTTAATTTTAAACGAGCCGAGCTTAAACATCTAAAGCTCGGCTCGTTTATAGCCCTACGCTTGACGGTGGAGACTCTAAGCTCAAAAAATATATATATTTAGATAGATTTTTTTTTTGAAAGAAAGTATATAGTAGATAATATATATGATTCCTACAATTTTTTTTTTTTTGGCCTTTGATTCCTACAATTAATTAAGTTGATATCCATGGACAATTTTCTAGTAAATTTTAATGTAACGGGCCCTGAAAGCACTATGCCTACCCCTCTTTATATCATCCGTAATTCCTTTTTTATCAGTAAATTATTGATTTGATATCTAAAAATCTACTTATAATAATAGTTAATCGTCTCACTTTAACTTTTGAAATTAAGATTAAAAATTATCAATTTTATATTCTAAAAAATATTTTCAAAACAACTTAAGTAATTCTCACACTAGTTTTATGATCTGGTCCTAGCTAACAGTTGTTATTTGTTTAAAGAGGCAATGCAAAATCATATTAGATTTTTCTATTTATAAGCATCCATATAATTAAAAATGGGATTAAATTGATTGAAAAACATTTCTTTTACTTTGGTAAATATTTCTTGTTGTGGTAGTCCCAAGGCAAACAAAAGATAGAAAGAAAAGAGCGGTCAATTATTATTTTTTCACAAAAATCACTACAAAAAAAATATTACTATTTTTAACAATTTATATTGTGATGGCCACTTAATGGTAAAAAAATATATTCTTTTCGACAATGAAAAATTTTCCGTCAAAATAAATTAATAAAAATAATAATAAATAATATTTTTTATCGTCAATAGTTGTTGATAATACTCTTTTTGATAATACTTTTTTTAACGGTATTTTTTTCGACGGTTGTCGTCGACAAATGTATTGTCGAAAATAATATTATTGAAAAATATCGACAATAGTTTACCGTTGAAAATACTATAATTGATTTTTTTTCGACAGCGCCAAAATTAATTGTTGAAAAAAAAAGTATTTATTTCGACGTCCAAAATTTAATTGTTAAAAAAATTATAATTATATTTTTTCAACAATTAATTATTAGTTACCATCAAAATAAAAATTGTTAAAAATATTCATTTTTCTCGTAGTAAACCTTCGATAATCATATTTGAAGTACCCCGTGCTAAAAATGAGAATCTCTTTCAATCTAGATTCAAATATTGATTTACTACATTGTAATAGAGTAATTCGTTTTGCGGGACTCTTTTTTTCATACATGAGAGGGGTTAATTTATGGTATATTTGTTTAGTAGAATGTTAGAGGGAATAAGAATGAGAATGTTCGAGAGAATATGAATATCATATCGATGTGATGTATATGAATGGAATAAAAGTAGATAAAATGACCATTTTACCCTTATAATAAAAGTGAAAATACAATAAAAACGTATAAAAAAAATAAGGATAAAAACATAATTTTATCAAATTACAAAAGATAAAATTCATTTAGTATAAAAAATATTAAATTACTTTCAAAATTATCTAGTTGATTTTTGGTACCAGTTATGACATTAGGGTATGGTCCAGGGTTGTTTAAGAGGTGGTTTTCCAAGGAGATTTTAAGGTCAGAAGTCGTAGTTATGGATGTGAGCGTGCACCCTCACTCCTCTTTCTATTATCTTTCTCTACTTCTTCCACTTTGCCCATAACCCTTCATTTCTCCTGTGGGTCCCTTACGTGATACCCGCATACACGGGGTCCCTTCTTCCCTCTTTTACCCTACACAGTACTCCTTTTATTGCTATTTGGTAGGTGGCTCTCCCCTCTCTCACCACTCACCCTCAGCCCCACCCCTATATATCTTTTACGAACCGCTGAGTCTACGATGTAACTTGTTACATATATATATATATAATATAATTTTTTATCGATAGAATTATGACATGTGAGACAATACAGTTTCTCATATGTCGCAATTCTATCGATCAGTCGAAATTGCATCGCATGCATGCAATAAGTTGTATCAGAGAACTACCCATCTTTTACTCTGTTACATTAATTAATGAGATAAAATACTATTTAGTCCCTGAATTGTTTGTCAAACTACTATTTAGTCCCCGAAATTTGTAACTATGTCAACTATTTAGTCCCCAAATTTGATAAAAATACTATTTATTAGTCCCCGAATTTGTAACTATGTCAACTATTTAGTTCCCAAACTTGACAAAAAATACTATTTAATTCCTGAATTTATAATTCTGTCAACTATTTAGTCTCCTGATCTTTACCGTTAGAGTTGACAGAGTTGCAAATTAGAGGATTAAATAGTATTTTTGCCAAATTTGGGAACTAAATAGTTGACATAGTTACAAATTTAGGGACTAAATAGTATTTTTATCAAATTTAAAGATTAAATAGTTGACATAGTTATAAATTTTGGGGACTAAATAGTAGTTTAACTAACAATTCAGGTACTAAATAATATTTTGCCTCTTAATTAATTATACTCATCGTTTTAACTAATTACGTATTTAAATTTAATTAACCGTAATACATATTCATACATGTCTACCTCCGATCCACCTACACACACAAAAGTAAAACCCATGTGTAAATGATCTTGCATATATACAATAGGATTATATAGCTATAAAGTGTATATATATTAATTAATTAGAATAAATTTGAAAAAATTTTCTCGTGGGATCTTTGGGTCCCACACCACATATATATATATATAATCTTCTTCATTCCAGTACACCACCCTCATTATCTTCCCTTTTCGATCCCTTCCTTTCTACTTTCTTTCTTTCTTCTTCTCTTCCAAATGTTTCCTATTTCTCTCTCAGCTGTTCGGGTCCCCAGAAAGTAGTTTTGAACTGAAAGAAGAATTAAGTCATTGTGATCCATAGAGTGTGTATATATATATATATAGATACATACATATTCTTTTTGCCGGAAAAGATGAGTATTTCAGTGAATGGACAATCTCAAGTGCCTCCTGGCTTCAGGTTCCATCCCACAGAAGAGGAGCTTCTTATGTACTACCTCAGGAAGAAGGTCTCCTACGAGAAGATCGATCTCGACGTCATTCGTGACGTCGATCTCAACAAGCTCGAGCCGTGGGACATTCAAGGTAATTTCTTCTTCTTATTCTTAATTTTCGTGTTATAAGATTTATCAATATTGTTATATATTCATGGTTGATACTTTATTGTGGATGTTTGGTTGTAATAGAGAAGTGCAAGATAGGAAGCACACCCCAGAATGACTGGTACTTCTTCAGCCACAAAGACAAGAAGTATCCGACCGGCACACGAACCAACCGCGCCACGGCCGCGGGCTTCTGGAAGGCCACGGGCCGCGACAAGGTCATCTACAGCAACGGGAAGAGGATCGGAATGAGGAAGACTCTCGTCTTCTACAAAGGCCGCGCCCCTCATGGCCAGAAATCTGACTGGATCATGCACGAGTATCGTCTAGACGATAACACCACCACTGACACCACCACCACTACCACCACCAATATTGTAAGACATCGTCAATGCTATACTATTTTTTTGTCCGTTCGGTTTTTGAGATTTTGTGTAACTGACAAATTAATTTAATTATACCTTTTGATATTTTCAGATGTCAAATGTGATGATGGGAGGAGACGGAGCTCAGGGGGAAGAAGGATGGGTGGTGTGTAGAATATTCAAGAAGAAGAACCATTTGAAAACCCTGGATTGCCCCTTATCTTCGTCCATTATTACCGGAGATACCACCCGGCCGAGAAGCCGG
Organism: Senna tora; assembly: GCA_014851425.1. Classification (NCBI taxonomy): domain Eukaryota; kingdom Viridiplantae; phylum Streptophyta; class Magnoliopsida; order Fabales; family Fabaceae; genus Senna; species Senna tora. Next base: position 7,830,285 of record CM026260.1, read on the forward strand.
GTCTTCGGTTCCTGCGTCGTCGGCGGCGATGACGACGCCGACGACGACGGCGCTCTTGAGCAGATACTCGAGCAAATGGGAAGAAGCTGCAAGGAAGAAGAAAACGAAGCCAACAATTACAATGCAAGATTCGCCAATATCGCTGCCTTCAACAGCAACATTAATAGTAATAATAATATTAATAATAATAATAATAATAATAATAACTACCATGAAAGGTTCCTGAAGCTCCCGAGCTTAGAAAGCCCAAAGTCGACAAGCTTAGAGAATAATCATCATCATCATTACCACCCCAATAATATGATTCCCGAGATGGAAGCAGCAGCGGCATCATTGATCACGACCGTTCATCAGATGGAGCCATCCAACGGTGGTGGGCTTGCCAACTGGGCGGCTCTGGATCGGCTCGTGGCTTCGCAGCTCAATGGTCACCAGACTGAGGCTTCTAGACAGCTTGCCTGCTTCAACAACGTCGACGTCCCTACCACCGCCAGCTCCATGATTGGCTATTGCAGCGCCGGCGCCATCGTGAACGACGTCGTTCACGATCATCATCATCATCATCTGCTGCAATTGCCCACCCTACGATCTGCCACGTCATCAACGTCCACGTCGAGTAGGGCTGCGGGTTGTTACGTGAGCCCGCCCGCACAGGATTACAGCACCTGCAGCGAGATTGACCTGTGGAGCTTTGCCAGATCAGCTTCTTCCTTGTTGTCTTCGTCGTCCTCGGAGCCGCTGTGCCACGTGTCCAACACCTCAGTGTAATAAAATGTCAAATGAATTATTATTATTAAATATAGAAAAATTAATAATATTTGCCTTTTAATTAAAGAAAAAAATTTAAGTCAAGTTCATTATATCTTTGTCATAATTTTTTTTAATTATAGTTTTTATTTGCACACTTTTTATTTTATGATTGATCATATAAAAAGGTGATCTTCTATATTCTCTATCTATTATGATTATGATTGATCGTAAAAAGACTCTTTGTCACATATCTTATTTATATTGAAAAATTTTATAACAAAGATATAAAAAGTCCTTTAATTAATTAGCTCTTTTTTCTTTTTTTCTCAATTAGCCTAGAGTATTATTATTATTATTACATGAAGTTAATTTTTTTTGGTGCCATAAATGTGATAATAATTAATGTTGGTGGTACTTTTTTTTAATGGATTTAGAATATTTTACTATGTGAGATAAATAAGAAAAAGGTGATGTTTTTTCAGATGGAGTGGCATTGTCAAGTGTCAACCATGGGTCTTTGATTAATCACGATGTCTACCATTACTTTTCTTTTTTCTTTTTTTTTTAAAGAAAAAAAATTACTCTCTAGAAGGGGAAATGATTTTCTCTTAATAATAACATATCCCAAAAATATATTATCTTTTAAAAGTAGTTTCTAAATAAGTTAATTATATGTAAAATCAACGCACTTCACTGATTAATTATTTCTTAAAAAAAATTAATGTAGTTTTTGTTTTGGTAATTAGAATTAAATATTTTAAAAGTGGAATAACTTTTTGATTTTGCATCTTCTAGGATTATGATGATGATGGATGAATAAGGTCATGCCCCTAATTATCTTCTCTTCATCTTTGTTTCACGTGGTTTGTCGGTTTGTTTGAGAGGAAATTGCAGAGCCAATGGCTTGGCTTTGTCTTATTATATCATAATCTAAATGTTAAATTCAATTTAAATTGTTATTTTAAGAAAAATATTTGTACGAGCTATATAGTTAATTAAATTGTTATTTTAAGAGAAATATTTGTACGCTATAGTTGAGTTAAATTAGAGTCTGCTTTCTCTCTCTTGTCAATGCATGAGTATTGAGTACAAAATGGTTTGAGAGAGAGAGAAGAAAGAAAGAAAGAAAAGTAAATCATCAAATTGGTCCTGAAATATTAGGATTGTTTTGATTTAGTTTCTAAAAGATATAAATACTTAATTTAGTTCTTAAAAGATAGTTTTTTTGTCTCAATTTAGTTATTTTTAGTTTTTACAACAGTTTAATAAACGACCAGTGACATATTCTTTCTTTGTGTAGTTTATCTCGCCATGTCACCTGTCCTACTTTCCACATGTCCAAGGCCGTTATTAAACTGACGAAAAAGCTAAAAATGACCAAATTAAGACAAAAAAAAACTTTTAAGGATTAAATTAAGTATTTGTATCTTTTATAAACTAAATTGAGACAATCTCAATTTTTTCGGAACTAACTTGATAGATGATTTAGTTAAAAAAAATTAAAAAAAAAAGCAGAGACGGCTTAAATTTTTGAAGGAGGTTCATTACGTAAGCTTTGCATATTGATTTCGTCAATCTTAATTAAAAGGTAAAGTAAAAAAGTGTGACCATAAGTAAATTTGTTCACGGGAAAATTAAATCACAAAGTTCATTATATATATATATTACATAAAATGTACTTCAATATATTCCATGCAGAAAATGCCCAAAGAAAAATAAAATAAAAAGTACCAGAATATTGCTTCTTCTTTAATTTAATTGCCTTTACCCTCACATGCATGTATATATATACATATATTATATCTCTTTCTTATTTTCCTTATCCTTTTCTACCTATTCTGGTGGGTCTAGAAAAATTTGACTTTCCTGTATGAAAATAAATAAATAAATAAAATAAAAATAAAAATTTCCCTATGCCTATTATAAGACCATCTTGCTGGTATACGTACAAATGTCTTTGCCTTTAGTTAGCTTTGTGCGGACCCCATAGTTCTTTGGGTAATTATATATATACATATATGAACATGTGATTGGTTAGATTAGTAGGTATTTCATTTTTTTTAAGTAAGATCTTGAGTTAGAGTCTTGTGTATAAAAAAAATCTCTGTTAAAAGCATATTTTAAATTGCGGTCTGCAATGCATATTGCGTCTGCAATATTCCATGGATGTAGCAAGGTTTCTATGCAATATTCCTTAGAGACGTCGTTTATTGTATGAGTTTGTGACCGTTTAAGAAGTTGATACGCGAATATAGGACGAGTGTATGTCCATGGAAGAAAAAGAAATCCCTCGTGTAAAACTCGTAACATATTCACACGACCGTTCGTCCAGGCAGCTGGCTAGCTAGCCAGGTGATGCATATCGATCGATCGATGGATCTCAATTAATAAGAGAAGTTAATATTTTTTATTAATGGCATGTAATTAGTAAGCATTTTGAAAATGAATGAATGAAGATTATTGGAATTTGATAAAATGGTTAATTAAGGAAAAGAATAATGTGAGTGTGTGATGGTTGGTTAATAGTGATGTTTGGTTAGAGGAGAAAAAGGAGAGGGTTGTTAGAAGAGGGACAAGCGTGGGGTTAGGAATCATATATAATAGAAATAACACTGTGCTTAACGACAAACACGAAGTGGGATATCTGTGTTTCTCACATTTTTTTCAAACGAATATAATGAGAATGGGAAAGAGAAGAATTTATAATAAGTTATGTACCAAAAAAATAAAAGTTAAGGAACCACAATTAACGACTAATTAATTAATTATTTCCCACCTAAATTCAAACTCTCATTCCACCAACCATTAATTATATTAATCAATCCATTTATATAATTCTTCGTACGTTTATATATATATATATATACAATTTTTGTTTTTAGTTTTTGAAATTTAATATTAAAATATTACTATTATTATATTTTAAAAAATTAATAATTTAATAACTACTTATTATTTTTAACTTTTCTCTCATCATTATGTTTTAATTATCTTACCCATGATCGCTTTCTCTCTCACATCTCCTTCAATCATGTTTTATTTTATATTTTTTTAATTATAAAATATAGATATTTTGTCACTCCAATGACCAGAGGGTCCAAAGCCATATATATATTTTAGAGACTTTGCATGCACGTACGTCCATGTAATTTATTCTTAATTTTTTAAAATATAATTATGATATTTTAAAGCAATAAAAAATTAAATTGGATATTTGATGATTTTTCCAATGACCAGAAGGGTCCAAAACTATATATATATATAGAGAGATATATATATATATATATATATATATATATATATATATATATATATATTCCTCCAATTATTAGATAATAACCATATTCTCTTCATCACCACCAATCACCACCTTGGCTACCAGAGAATGTTAAATAGTAAGTAATTAGTATTGAATTTTAATACATTTTTTAAGAAAAAAACTTACATTCATTTTATTATATTCATTTCTTTAAGTTTGCTTATAATTATTAAAATATGACATATATCATTTTACTTAAGTATTTTTTTTCTTAACTTTGTTAACCTGCCGTTAAGAAAAAAAATTTACACATGTCAATGTTTTAATAGGCAATTTTGAGGAAACGGATATAAAAAAATAGAGGTATGTTTTTTTCCTTCTTATAATCATTTGATCCTTAATCCATTCAAGATATATTCTTATTAGCGTGAGTCCTATTTATTATTAAAAATAACACTAAATAATTATATATATATATATATATATATATATATATATATATATATATATATATATATTTTACCTAGAGAAGACGAATCCCAGATGAAGGTGGTAGTTAAGGGATAGAAGTTTAGTACATGAGAGTAATATATATATATAAAAAATCATTTTGGTCCCTCATAATGTTCATTTTCTTAATTTAGTCCCACATAGACTTTTCTTCTCAATTTGGTCGCTCTGATACTCTTAGATGATTTAGATATTTAGTGTTGTCCCTAATTTTTGCTCAATTTTTGTTTCAATTTATTAATATTGTGTGTTTCTATTTATGGATGGGTGGCATTTAATATTGATGCATTTTAAGGAGTAGATGTTCAGTGGTACGGTAGTACTGAACTTCAGTACATCCCTCCAATCAGTTGGTCCCTAAACCATTCAAGGTGGGCCCTAATTAATGTGAGTTTTTATTAATATTAACAAATGGCACTACATGATTGGAGAGATGCACTGAAGTTCAGTGATACGGTACCATTAAACTTTTATCCCTAACATTTTGACAAATTATAGGAAAGAAGAGAAAATTGCAACACTTTTATACATCAAATATTTAAGTCATCAAAATTATTATTTATTTTAACGATATTTATTGAAGATAGAAACCAAAATGATTGTAAAGATAATATATATTGTGAGGGACTTAATTAACAAAAATATCATAATCTACTCAATACTTGTTAGTTATTGGATATGTTTCCAAATCTATCTTATTTTATTTTTCTAAAAAAATTTAATACAAATATTAAAACAAATTTAACGATCGATAATTAGTGAAGTTTGAGTCTTTTTTTCTCCGGTAACATTACCCTTAAATGATATGAGATTCTTTCACTAGATGTTTGTACGATTTTCTTTTTCTTTTTCTCTTTATTTTTTTTCATGATTGGCTAATTAAAAGTCTTAATTTCTCGAAAATTGAGAAAGTCGTGCATCTTTTTTTTTTTTAAAAAAAAATAAATAAATAACAAAGTTGTGCATCTAATTCTGTTGTGTGTTTCCTTGCTCCCTGTAAATTGTTTTATGTGACTCATTATTGCCAGCTACCGATAGAGTGGGTCTGTTATTTAACTTTAACAGATTTTCCTATTTATTTAGAGGCAAACTATATTTTTAAGTCGCTGAATTATTATTTAAATTATTATTTAATTTTTAAAATTTTTAAAAAATACTATTTAATTTATGAATTTACAACTATGTCAACTATTTGGTCTCCTAGACGTTATTCATTAGATAACCGAGTGACGTGGTCGTTAACTGCTGACATGGCGCCGTTAATAATGACCATGCGAGTGTCGTTGCCGACATAGGAAAGGATTTGTCATGAGGACGAGGCATGATATGGCTACTGCCATATAGCTGTTGCACGTCGAGCAAAGCTTGGTTTCGGGAACAAGGAGAATAGGGTCATCGACTCAGTTTTCGATAATGCGGGAGAAGGAGTGAGGAGAGGAATATGGTTACGTCAGCAATTAACGGCCATGTCACTCGGTTATATAATCAATAACATCCGGGGGACTAAATAGTTGATAAAGTTGCAAATTCGGGAACTAAATAGTATTTTTTTTTCAAAATTCACGGATTAAATAGTTTTTTTTAGGCTGATGTGGCATCACATATGGCAAAATAAGTTGACTGGACAAAAGTATTTTCCAACTAAAATTATTTCCTATCCCAGCATGCACAATACTGTGTCGTTTTGAACCCTAAACCTTTTCTTCTTAAACAAGTTGAAGCACCACACCATTTTACTCTCACTTTTCCTGATCAGCTCATTTTGCCACATGTAAAAACACTTTTGTCCAGTCAGCTCATTTTATCACGTGCGATGCCACATCAACAAAAATTAATTATTTAATAGCGTTAGTGAAAATGGTACATTGGTAGAAAAATAAAATGTTAAGAGTATAATTGACAGTAAAAAAACGTTGAGAACAGAATTGACAGTGACGCGAAACATAAGGGTAGAAAACACCTTTTGCCAATTTATTTATTAAACATGTGTACTTTGTCATGCAATTCTATTTAAATGAAAAAGAATTCCTAATTGTATTAGCCAGAGAAGGAAAGAAACCATGTACAAAAGTGAGTTAATTTTGTAATGTAAAAAATTTACAGTCCATTTCCATGGTAAATTAACGAACCTAGCTAAGTAAATGTCTTTAAAAAAAATTAAAAATTTAGAGAACATAGAAAAAAATCATATATCAACCTCTCAAGTTGACCATAGAGCAATATATATATATATATATTGGTAGGGAAAGGAAATTTATATTTTAAAATAAACTGTATACACAGTCAAAATTTTCCATAGAAATACTATATGCAGTCAAAATTTAATTTATTAAAATTAATAGTTTTAGTATACGGTTGCTGTGAATTTAAAATGTCTTATTTTATTGAAAATAAAGTATACAGTGGATCTCTGTCTATATTTGTATTTTTTTTTTAAATGAGGCCTTGTAATAATAATTTCTTGAGTAAATTGCAATTTAATTTAATCCCACCTAGCTATTTGACCCAAAATCATCTTGTCTTCCAATGTTCAAAATACTCACTTAGAAGAGAATACTCATACTAACTAGGGTTTAGAAAACAAAAATAGGTCTTCCTCTCCTCTGTCGCACTGCCGCTTTGCTTTTTCATCTAAATTAATTAGGAGCTTCTTCCTAGCAGGAGGGGTTGCTAAACTTACAAAATAAATTTAGCAACCCCTCCTTATTTTGTTTATTTTGTTTGATTTTAGTACTTAAAATAAATAGATCTTTTAGATTTATATTGTCCCCCATTATTTTGGTGGTGTTTTCTTCCAGGTCTATTATGTATTTTTATCTTCCTTTGTGAAATTAAAGTTTACTCTCTAATAACTAGATCTTCTTAGATCTGGTGTTTGTTTTTGTTTTTTTACGTTTGTGTAGGAAGTGTTTTTGCGGATCTACAAATCTTTATGTCAGAAAGCTTCCAGGATCATCATGTTGTTAGAAAATTTCATGGCACTCTCAACTTTGAAGATTACTACAGATTTGATATGCAGGAGATCTAGCAGTAAAAACTTTGTTGACAACATCAAGAATAGTGAAGTTTTTCATCCCAAATTCATCTTACAAACAGGACCAGTTGATCTTTATTCGCCCTTAGTTCAACAATTTTTACGAATTCTTTCTTTTGTATTGTCAGAATGGAGTTGTTTGATTTGTTGTAAGTGCCGCTGGGCTTTTCTATAATTTGATGAATTTTATTATTATAAAAAAAAATACTCACTTAGAAAACTCCAACTTTGTATGGCTATTATTAAGATCAAGATTAAGATTAAGATTAGAGTAAATTACACTGCCCTTCCCTGGGAGATGCTGAAATTACACTGCCCTCCCCTCTAGTTTGCAAAATTACACTGCCTTCCCTTGAGAGATCAAAAGTCATTACACTTTGATCCAAAACACCATTCTCTAATAAAAAAAGGTCAATTTTTTCCAACTTCCAATACAATAAATATTCATGACTAAATTACCCTCACAGAAGAATGAAACTCTATAAAATGTAACCTATAAATACTTCCTTCCTTTTATAATAGCATTGTTTCATTTTTTTATTGTCTTTTATTATTTTATTAGTATTTAGAGTAGTTATTATTGTTAACAAAATAAAAGTCTAAAAAAAGTCTATAACTTAAAATAGTTTACAGTTTTCTATATTAATAATGTGATGTAATATAAAATATATATTATTTTACTTAATTTTTGACAATTAAGTTTAATATATATATATATATATTATATATATATATTAATATATAATAATAAAATATATAAAAAAAAATGTTGATATATAGGTGTCATAGAATTCAGTTTTATAAATTTTTTTGTAAAGATTCAGTTTTATAAATTTCAATAAAGTATAACGTTAAATATTTTTTATCTTGTGTGAGGGTCAATTTAGTCATGAATATTTATTAGTTATTAATATTTATTATATTGACTTTTTAGACTTTTTTTTAATGGGAGAATGGTGTTTTGGATTAAAGTGCAATGACTTTTGATCTCTCAATGGAGGGCAGTGTAATTTTGCAAACTAGAGGAGAGGACAATGTAATTTCAGCATCTCTCAGGGGAGGGCAGTGTAATTTACTCTTAAGATTAAGATAATTTTAAAATTAAAATTATCTACCTAATCCCAAATTCCCAATATAATAGGCTTGGGGAAAATATTCAAAATATAAAAAGTAAACTATATATTTAACGATGAAATTGTTTATACCATTCATGTCATTACTTTTGCTAGATACATGATAATTAAATGGAATTAAAAAAACTTGAATTAAAAAACTTAAATGAAACACTTTAAATCAAAGGAAAATAACCTAATTAATTTTGGGTCGAATTAAACCACAAGCTTTACTCTCTATATAAATTACCCTTATTTCTAAGAAAAATACCTCTTTTAAATTGAAATTCAACTAATTAAGTTGCCGACTTATCCTTTAATTTTCACAAATGGAATATATATTTTAAAGTTCATATCTAGGTACACCTAAAATAAGAAATAAAGTACATGTAGTAGGTTATTGATATAGAAAACACAAACGTACAGTGTAATTCAAGGATATAAATCTCAAATATATATAATTTGGTACACATTTATTTGACTAAATATTTTTATGAGAAAGATATGTTGTTTCAACTTCAAAATATAAATTATAATACACCACAAATAATGAATGTACTTAAAAGTATATATTTACATTGCAAATTAAAAAACCATAATTATTTATAACCACCACGATACATGTGGCACACAATGCATGATAAATGATATGGGTGGCGTTTGGTATGCTGTGATCCTATGTCCGCCATCTTATATACCATAGTATCTTAAATGTCAGGGTTTGATGTCGCGTTTGGTATCCTATAATCTCATCATATGACGACATCTGAGATAACACCATGTTCTCACATCACAACCAAAAGGGTTAAAAAAGATATTTTTTTATTAAACTTTCAATTTTATCCTTTTTTTACTTGGCGCAATTTTTTTTTGATTTAGCGCCATTTTTTACTACATACCCGATCACCAATTATAAATTTGGCGCCACTTTTGTTCCCAGATACCCAATCGCCACTTTTTACCACTTGGCACCACTTTTTTTTTTTCTATATATTCTCTTCAATAGCCAATTATAAACCCTATTTACACAAACCCAAAAGAAATTAAGAAAGAGTGGTCTGCACAGAGGTAGCGTCTAAAGTAACTGCAATACATAGATGATTGCAAGATATATATGGATCAAAACATGTGGATTGCTATTGGAAGCTTGCAGAAATTAATAATTATATAATTCCCTGGTGTTGCTCTACGTTTAGCACATGATATTATGGCTTCTTCCTCAATTGATGTACTGATGCAATATTTTCTTTTTAATTGAAATATCTTTTACATTGTTTAAAAAAATGAAGCTTATTAAATTTCATAAGGGTAAATAAGGAAGTTAAAAAAATAAGTTATGCTAATCATAAAAAATATCAAACATGTGCATCTTACATGTCTGACATATCACATATGAGATGTTGTTCATTATTATACCAAACGCCAACATTATAAATACTATAGTATGTTATACTATAACATCATATACTATATTATCTAAAATACTACGATATCTGATATAATAGGAGATCATAGTGTACCAAATGCCATCTTGTATTTTTTCGCTGTCGTTTTTCGGGTTCAATACCATAGAAAAACGAGAATAAAGCATCATCTAGCAGGACGAGTCACTCCCAACACAATAGATCACACAGTACCTGAGAGATTGGCTACAGTCGCCGGACCTAACCCAATGCCGACCTAAGATAATCTTGAATTTGGTATTAAACTATTAATTAATCTTAATGCTTTGATCATAATAATTATTGAGAGAGATTTTCAACTTACTTTCTTTAATTTTCTTTAATTACTACTTAATTTCAAAACATAATTAAGTAATGAAGAAGCATAAAAAGTCTTGGCTAGTGATGTGAGAAAAGGTAACCTCAACAAATTAAAATTTGGATAAGGAAAAAGCATATGACATTGTGGTATATATTTGATTAGGTTAGGAAGTTTGGAGGGACGAAAACAAATAGAGATACGACTATGTGCTTTGAAAGTGAAAAGTTATTTTCAGTGAAAGTGAAAACTTAACGACCTCTCCTATGTGTGTATATATATAAATATATAGATATATATATATATAGTGCAAATTAACTAGAGAAGATAGATATAATAAGAATTTGCAAGAAAATTTAAATTTAGTTTACTTTTCATTTCATTTTGCATCATTGTTGGTTGGATTCAACATTTGCTTAATTATTATGCTCTTTGAATTAATTGTCTTGGTCAAGAACTAATTGAATTCACAATTTGTTCTCTACACGGATCATTTTCCTTTTTCAATATATGGGAAATAATATTTCTTATTATTTTGTTTTTAGTCAAATTGTCTTTGTTATTTGATATTAATTAAATGATACTTTTGGATATATACCAGTGGTTTTAATCTACGTAAAACAAAAATATTTATAGGATCCCAATAATAGTGAAAAGTTTAATATAATTACTATTATTTATATTTTTATAAATAAATTATTTTCGCCTAAATTTATAATTTAATTGAGGCATAATTTAGAAATAAAGTACGTACACAACATTTACTAAAAAAATAAAATAAGATTATACGTCAATATATATATATATATATATATATATATATATATATATATATATATATATTGCCAAGTATTTAGTACGTACTATATAGAGTACAAAAATTATTAGAGTATTTTCCCTTATTACCATTTTTTTTAAAAAAAAGTACAAAAATTAGCATGCATAAACACAAAGTTAGAATTTTCATTATATGTGATAATATATATACCAATTGCAAATACTAAATTCATAAAAAAATCATATACCAAAGGATTCACACGTACTTTATTTTATAATATTTCTAAAGTATATTATAAAATAATTATTAATATATCTTAAAAGTAATTATAGATTAAATATTTGATAATTTTTATTTTATTTTTTCTCTCACACATTCTTCCATATTATATATATATATATATATATATATATATATATATATATATATATATATATATATATATATATATATATATATATATCATGAAATTATAATTGATGTTTTCAGAATAGATTTAATTAGACTTTAACTGTAATTGGATTTTAAGAAGATTAATAATTAAGGGTCCTCTTTTAAATTGTAGCTGAAATTGGTACAAAAGTTATAGCTAATTAATTAGTAATGAAATAAAGGTTTTGGGTAAATAACACTACACATTAAATAAAATAGAATTGTAGTTGAATCTTTGATTTTGGATTTGTGGTATGAGGAAATAAAGGGAAATAAATATCTTGTCTCTTTATAAGGAATCAACATGTATAATTAGTACAATATTAATATTAGTAAAATAAAATGGAAAACCATAATTAAATCGTAAGTGCTCAAGAAAAGGTTTATTCCCCATTCAACCCCTAATCATTACACGTTGACTCTCACAAAGCAAATACTACCATATATATAACATTTTAATAGAATTAAACTCTATAATTACGGAATATTTTACTTTGGAACACGTGGCACTAACTTTCTAAAACATGGAAAGGTACGCAAGTCAGTGACACGTGGCACCACTCCAGCCTCGTACGTGGCATGTACCCGTGTCTCCCCGTACACGCTCTCGTATTAGGGACGTGGGACGCGCCCAACCAACGTGGGTCGACTTACTACGAGCAAGAACGTGGGTCGACCACGTTCCCCCTACTCTTAGTATAAATACCCTCACCCGGGGGACTTGACGAGATATACGACAAGTAAGACAGAATACTCTAAGTACAAAACACTGTCACCTCCACATCAAAACCTGATCAGAGCCCATCTATCTCTTTAGTTATCTCCATTCACAGGCTCCAAGTAGTTCAGAGAGACCTCTGTTCTCTCCTTCCTCTAAGGAAACCTCCAACAGGTGGCTTGTTCGCTTGGAGCACTCAATACACGTCCTAGCCCCACACGGCCCTTACATGTAATGCTCCTGCCTAACGGCTCCTATGGACGTATACTCATTGAACTACGTGGACTTTGATCCCTATACAAGGGTATGTAGGCACCTAGGTCATCACCTAAGGATAAGTCCCCTAAGGTTATGACCCCTTGCGGTCCAAATTATTGATTTAGGAACACGTGGCACTAGCTTTCTAAAACATGGGAAGGTACGCAAGTCAGTGACACGTGGCACCACTCCAGCCTCGTACGTGGCATGTACCCGCGTCTCCCCGTACACGCTCTCGTATTAGGGACGTGGGACGCGCCCAACCAACGTGGGTCGACTTACTACGAGCAAGAACGTGGGTCAATCACGTTCCCCCTACTCTTAGTATAAATACCCTCACCCGGGGGACTTGACGAGATATACGACAAGTAAGACAGAATACTCTATGTACAAAACACTGTCACCTCCACATCAAAACCTGATCAGAGCCCATCTATCTCTTTAGTTATCTCCATTCACAGGCTCCAAGCAGTTCAAAGAGACCTCTGTTCTCTCCTTCCTCTAAGGAAACCTCCAACCGGTGGCTTGTTCGCTTGGAGCACTCAATACACGTCCTAGCCCCACACGGCCCTTACATTTAATGCTCCTGCCTAACGGCTCCTATGGATGTATACTCATTGAACTACGTGGACTTTGATCCCTATACAAGGGTATGTAGGCACCTAGGTCATCACCTAAGGATAAGTCCCCTAAGGTTATGACCCCTTGCGGTCCAAATTATTGATTTAGGATTTTTTGAACCAAAATCGACAATTACATTGACGCCCACTGCGGTCCTTCTCAAACCATAATGCCTTACGCATTCTGCCGTTGAACGACATTTATTTTTTCGAGGAGTAGGAGTATATACTTAACACTCAGAAACCCATGTTTCAAATTCTTCTTATAGGTAGTACTCGTATGGATAGCACCAGCAGATCTCTCAAGTTACTGCACGACCAACAGAATATTACCAGCAACAACCAAAGCAAATGGCAAAGAATGCAACTCGTGGCCTTTGGAGGAGTGAACGATGCGACAGAAGTGGACAAACTAATAACCATCACGGCCAGCACTTCGGGATACGAAGTCAAACGGGTATTGGTGGACCTCGGGGCAGCTGTTGATATACTCTTCGCGGAAACCCTAGGAAAGATGCACAACTACAAGAATCAACTGATGCCAGACGTAGGAACCCTTATCGACTTTTCAGGATGAGCTGTTGAAACTTGCGAAACCTTCACAACATGGCTCGCTTTGGGCACACCCCCGAAGGTCGCTCGCATAAGGGTTAAGTTTACAGCGTCAACAGCCTCGTCTGCATATAACACCATTATGGGTCGCCCGACCCTCAACCGGCTCAAAGTGGTTGTGTCCACATCCCACTTAGCAATAAAATTCCCTACGACAGAGGGAATAGAAGAAATACAGGCAAACAACGAAGGAGCTCACACCTACTACTTGGCAAACCTTCCCAGAAGAAACGAACCCAGGGATTGCACCAAAAACACCCTCGAGGTAGTAGATTTACGCGACGAAATCCCTGGAGCTCATCCACAACCCATGGAAGATCTTGTAAACGTTTTCGTCGACCTAACAAACAATAGAGAAGTTTGAGTAGGAGCACTTCTCGACCAAGCTACCCGAGAACAGCTCCAGGAGCTGCTCACCAGATACAGGGACGTGTTTGCCTGGAGTGCTGTAGACATGCCAAGGATAGAACCAACGCTCATATGCCACTCCCTTAACACAAAAGACGGTCCCGTCGTCATCCAGAAGAAGTGACACTTCGACGAAAAAAGGCAGCAAGCAATCAACGAAGAAGTACAGAAGCTTTTAGACTTTGGGTTCATACGAGAATCACAGTACCCGGACTGGCTCTCGAATTGGTCATGGTCAAGAAGGCAAATGGGAAGTGGCAGATGTGCGTGGACTTCATGAACTTAAATAAGGCTTGTCCAAAAGACGCGTATCCACTCCCCAATATAGACAAGCTAGTGGATGGAACAGCGGGACACCAGATGCTGAGTTTCTTGGATGCCTTCTCAGTGTACAACCAGATCCAAAAACACAAAATGAAGTTGAACCCGACCAAATGCGGTTTCGGAGTGTCGACAGGAAAATTCATGGGCTTCATGATTATGCATAGAGGAATCGAAGCAAACCCAGAAAAATGTGCAGCCATCTTGAATATGGAATCACCACGATCGATCAAAGATGTGAAAAGGCTAAATGGGAGACTGGCAGCCCACAACAGATTCTTGTCAAGGATGGCCGAGCGCTGCCTTCCTTTCACAATTCGTAATGTGAAAAAAGGACCGCAAGGGGTCTTAAACTTGGGGGATTTGTTCTTAGGTGATGAACTAGGTGCCTACATACCCTTGTTGAGGGATCAAAGTCCACATAGTTCGAAGAGGGGATGTCCATGGGAGCCATTAGGCATGAGTGTTACCTATAGTGGCCGTGTGCGGCTAAAATGTGTATGATGCTCTGGGCGGGCCAGCCACCTGTGGGAGTTACCTCGTGTGGAGGATGTGAGAGCAAGAGTCTCTAGGTAGTGCATAGAGCAACAGAACGTGTGAATCCTATGAGTGAATGAGTATATTTGGATGTCTGTTAGGTAGACTTCAGGTAATAAGGATCTCATTGTATGGTATTGTGTTGCGTTGCATTTTTCGTTCTCTGTTCTATGTTCTGTGTTCTCAAGTCCCCCAGGTAAGGGGTATTTATAATTGAGGTAGAGAGGAACATCGTCGACCCACGTTACGTTCCTGATCAAGATCCTGGGGATTCTCCCACATCTCTATTGTGAGGGGACTCGCGGGTGAACATGGAGGGAGGCCACGCTTGGAGCCATTTAGAGGTGCTACGTGTTACAGATTAGTGGTCTGGTTAACCTTCTGGGAGACCAATGCCACGTGTCCATAGGAAGAAATATTATGGAGTTACATAAGTCCCCAAGTCTATGGGTGCTGGGTGCTCGTGGACTTAAGTTGATTTATTGCAGAGTATTGGGGGCAAGGTCGCCCGCCATGAGTTGTTTGCAGAGCTAAATGTAATAGACAATTGCCTTACTTAACGCATTAATGAAATGGAAACATTAATGGTTTTTGCCTGACTTGCATCTTTTTCCTTTTAGTTCTGGGTAAAAATATTGCTATACAAGAAACGTATGATCAAGACAGTTTTGCATGAGATGTGTAAATTTGCTAGCATAGTTTGTGTGTGAACGTTCTTTTAGGACTCCATGTGGAGTTAACAGATTCCGAGAGGTTTACTTGGTCGAGTGGTATCGTCTCGTGGGGAATCTTTGCATTATCTTGGTATTTTTCCAAGTATCTGTCAGAGCGGTCGAGCCCCGCGTTGCCTTAAAAGGGATTTGTCGCGAGTTTTAACTTTGCGAATTTTGTTTATGGCTCGTGTCTTTATCCAAAAAGGAAATTTCGATTGATAGTTAGCAAAGTGGTTACATTTGCAAACCTAAGGTATATTTTCGCTAAATATGAAAAAATAATCAAGGATAATTTTCGCCAAAATGCCTAGCAGACGAAATGCAAAGTTTGCAAAGGAGTTCAAGCAGGAACTTTGTTTGGGCGGGCGAACTTCTCCAGTTCTACTTCTTCTGCAGGATTCTTGCGTGGTTGTTTGGGGCTACGGCGAGCGACCTTGATGATGTTTGTCAGGCTAGCTGTGTAGCATGCTCGCGCTAATTTCTAGTCCGCCGTAATTTCTTCGATTCCACGCGACATCGGGAACTTCATGGTGACTTGTGTCGTGGACACAATAGCTCTGAGCCTATTTAGGGACGGTCGACCTAGAATAGCGTTTACGCTGATGGTGCTGAGACCACGATGAAGTTTGTGTCAAGGCTTGCTACTTTTGGAAAGGTGCCTACCGTTGTGTGGGCTGTTATGACTCCTTCCGCCAGAACTTGGGCTCCGGAGAATCTGATGAGTGTACCAGGAAACGACCTCCTGCTTTCCTCGCTTATGCCAAGTCTCTTGAAGGTGTTGAAATATAGGACGTCTGCTGAGGATCTTTGGTCTATTAGGACTTGCCTCACCTCATAGTTTGCTATAACCATCATTATAACCATAGGGTCATCGTGAGTCGGTCCTTGCAGGTTCGAGAGGTCGAACATAATCGGATCCTTGGACTGCTCGTGTTTCTTTCTTTGTTTAGGGAGATAATCGAGGGCGAGTATGGAACATTCCAACCTCTTTTTGTTTTGGGGTTGCGAGGCAGTCCCCTTTTGTAGTCCTCTTGCGATGACATTAATGACCCCGTGATAGGGTTTTTGTTCGCCGTTGTCCTTCGATCGTTCCACGTTGGAATTTTTTATGTCCTTGATGTATCTTCCTAGCTGCCCTTTTCGTATTAAGTCCTCGATCTGATCCTTGAGATGTTTGCAGTCATTGGTCTCGTACCCATAGTCCTTGTGGAGTTGGCAATATTTGGACTTGTCTACGGGCTTTCCAATTTTCCGTCTCTTCATCTGGGGATGGAAACTGAGCATGTCAGAGTGGTAGATTCCCTCTAGGACTTCAACGTGGGAATTGTTAAAGGGCGTGTAACTGGTGAATCATCCTCTGGGGGGTGAACGTGGTCTTGGTGGCGAGCGCTTCCTGCTACTCTTCTCCTTCTGATGTTGGTTTTCGGTAGTCCCTTTTTCTTTCTTCTTTTCTGACCATTCTAGGTCAGTTCTTCTTACTAGGAACTTCCTCATCTTGTCCTTTGCTATATGGGTGTCCTCCTCCTAGATGAACCATTCTACCTTGTCCATCAGCTCTTGTAAAGTGGATACTGGGCATTTGATGAGTTCACCGTAAAACTGCGAACACCTGAGGCCTTGTTTGACAACAAAGATGGCGACCGCGTCCTGGAGGCCCTTGACTTGGAGTGAGAGTTTTATGAATCGTGCCAAGAAGGCTTGTAGTGTCTCCTTCTTCTTGGTGAAAACTGATGAAGGAATCTTCATTATTCTGGTACTCTTTGCTACTGGCGAACTGAGTAAGGAATTTTTGAGTCAACTACTCAAAATTGTGGATTGAGTTCGTGGGTAGCAGTGAGAACCATCTTAAGGCTGCTTCTTTCAGGGTGGATGAGAAAACTCAGCATTGCTGTCCATCCGTCATACCGAGTAGTGACATGGCTGAGTTAAAGGTATTGAGGTGGTCCCGCGGGTTTGTCTTTCCTCCATAAGGCTCTATGTGGAAGGGCATCTTGAAACTAATAGGGAAGTGATCGTTCATAACCTGCTGAGTGAAGGGATGTCGTCCTCTCCCTTGGAAGTCGAATCTGGACCATTGGTATTGACCTGGGTAGACCGTGCATGCGCCATAGGGAGCATCAAGTTGTAGGCGCCTGCCCACGGCATATGCAGGTAGGAGCATGGTGGATAGTTTGGGATAGGGGTTGCGAATAGTTAGTAGGCAGACACAATGCTTGTCTGGCGACCATTTTTGGTCCAAGTTGGATGATTGGTGGAGGAGCTAGCACGGTGAGCATTAGCCGAGCGAACTCCATTGGGAGAGTTCTAAATTGTATGGAAGGTGCTGGTGGTAGACTGGCTGCTTTTGGTGCCATTATGTTTGATGGGCCTACAAGGGCTGACACTAAAGCGTTGTGCAACGTTGTTGGCATATGGGTATATGTGCTTGCTTGAGGGAGGCCTTCGTACATTTCTCGTTCACGTTAACGCATTGATGTAATCTCAGCTTCTAGTCGGGCTATTTCGTTTTTGCGTGTGACTCTCGTTGGGTCTACTGATCCCTGGGTGCTTCCAGGCGAGCATGGATTGTACGGCATGCCATAAGGGTGTTGGGAGCATGTTTCCTCCCTGGTCGTTGGTGCTTGGATAACGTTTTCCGCAATAGTCACCTGGCATGTCGTGACATTTTGCGGTTGAGCCGAGACCAAAGTTCCTGCATCCACTGGAGTAGTGTCAGCCATTCCCTTCCTGTTCCGCGTCCATGGAACACTTGCGTCAGCGGGTGGATTTGAGTCAGCCATTCTTAGAAGCTACTTGTAATGAGATTTAAAAAGGAGAATGGGTTTCTGAGTTAGGTGTATACTCTTACTCCCCGAAAAATGATTGCCATTTAGCGGCGATATGTGCAAGGTATTGTGGTCTGATAAGGACCGCGGTGGGTGCCAATATAAGTGTCATTTCTGGTTCAGACAATTCATAATGTGAAATAAGGACTGCAAGGGGTCTTAACCATGGGCACTTGTCCTTAGGTGATGACCAAGATGCCTACGTACCCTTATAGAGGGATCAAAGTCCATGTAGTTCGAAGAGGGGACGTCCATGGGAGTCGTTAGGCAGGAGTATTACCTGTAGTGGCCGTGTGCGGCTAGGACGTGTGATGCTCCGGGAGGGCGAGCCACCTGTTGGAGGTATCTCATGCAGAGGATGAGAGAGCAAGAGTCTCTAGGTGGTGCTTAGAGGAAGAGGATGTGTGAATCCTATGAGTGAATGAGTATATTTTGATGTCTGTTAGGTAGACTTCAGGTAATAAGGATCTCGTTGTAAGGTATTGTATTGCGTTTTTCATTCTTTGTTCTGTGTTCTCAAGTCCCCCAGGTAAGGGGTATTTATACTTGAGGTAGAGAGGAACGTGGTCGACCCAGGTTCCTGATCATAGGGCTCGACCCACGATCCTGGGGTTTCCCCCACGTCTTTGTTGCGAGGGGACTCGCAATTGAACATGGAGGGAGGCCACGCTTGGGGCCATCTAACGGTGCCACGTGTCACAGATTCGTGGTCCGATTAACCTTCTAGAAGACCAGTGCCACGTGTCCATAGGAGGGAATATTATGGAGTTACAGTTGCTATAATTCCATAATATTTCCTCTTATGGACACATGGCACTAGTCTTCTAGAAGCTTAACTAGAACACGAATCAGTGACACGTGGCACTGCTCGTTGGCCTCATACATGCCTCATACAACGATTCCTTCAGACACTCTCGTAACAAAGACGTGGAGGAGGACCAGAAACATGGTTCAAGCACGATTAATTGGAACGTGGGGCGACCACGTTCCTCCCTACACCAATTATAAATACGCCCCACTTGGGGGACTTTAAAAAGGAGCTAATCGACAGATAACAGAGCTCACTTGCTCTCTCTCAGAATACACTTATTCTCTAGTTCTAAAGCACCATTCAGAGACCCCTATGCTCTCACCCATTACTCAACAATATACCTCCTACAGGTGGCTCGCCCGCCCAGAGCAATACACACGTCCTAGCCGTACACGACGAGGAATATTCATGCCTAACGGCTCCTATGGATGTTTCCTCTTCGAACTACGTAAACTTTAATTCCTTAACAAGGGTACGTAGGCACTTAGGTCATCACCTAAGGACAAGTTCCCCAAGGTTAAGACTCATTGCGGTCCTTATTTTCAATTATGAATTGTCTGAACAAAAAATGACAGTTACAATTGCTAAATTTGAGGATAAGAAGAATTTTTAAAAGTATATATCTGTAAGAAACTCATTTTGTAGTCCTAAAACATTAGCAATTGAATAATTTAATTTTTAAAAAAATCATAATTGAGTTTTTAGTCCTTAAAAAAACACAATACTCAATTTGTGTTTTTTTAATTTAAAACTGTTAGTTGTTAATGAAACATGTAACTAGACCTATTAAATGGTAATCTAATGTCATTAAATATTGTTAGGCGCTAAATAAATTTAAATTTATTTATGGAAGAAATAATATTGTCTCAGTATGTTTCTTGCACCAACTCATAAACTCATCTCTATGTGACCTTAAGAGTTTTATATGTCACAAACTTGAGATGAATTTAAGAAATAACACACTAATGTGACATTATTAATCTTTTATGTAACTAAGCTTATTTAACACGTGGCACGTTATTATACTAACGAACAAAGCGTTTATTCTTTTAACAACTAATTACTCATAAATTAACAAGTTTATTCTTATAATATTTAAACATCAAGAAGTATCTTATCAATTTCTAAAGATTAAATGGTGTAAATGCTAGTGTTCACGGAATTAAACATCAAGAAGCCAATGGTGAGTTTGGTTAGTGGTTTTGAGGATATAATGGGAATGAGAATATTAGAGGGAAAGAAAATGTCATGTCAACATGATGTGGTGTGATGTGAATGAAATAAAAGTGGACAAAATGACCATTTTAGCCTTACATTAAAAGTGGGAATGGAATAAAAGTGGGTAAAAAAATAAAGATAAAAATGTAATTTCATCACATTGCAAAAAGTGAGGTTTGTTTGGTAGGAAAAATGTTGGATGTAATGTTGGATTACATCCAACATTACATTTCAAAACTACCAACCAAACACACCCTAATGGCATGTTTGGTAGGGAGTGAGTATAGGTGAGGTGAAATTTTGATATGTTTGGTAGGTGGTGAGGTGAGTGGGAAAGGGAAGAAATTTCCTTCATGAGAGGTGAGTAAGGTTGCTTGTGTGTGAGGAGGGAAGTTGTGGTGAGGTGATGTTTAAAGACCAAAATGCTCTTAAAAAATTTGTGACTTTTAAAAAAGTAAGGGCAAAAAAGATATTTCATACTTTTATCTTCTATTTCCCTATCTTCATCCCACCATACCAAACAATATTATTTTTACATTTCACTTTCATTTCCCTGCATACCAAACATATTTTTTTTTTATCAATTTCTCCCATTTTTATTTCACATTAAAATACTCATCGGATACCAAATCCCACCTAAATATCTTATCAATTTCTGTAAAAGTAGGTTTACACTCAACTAATTATTTATATCTTTGTGATTTGCCCACATTTATGTATGTATATGGTTGGATATTTGGATTGAAGGGTGATATTATCCCATCAACTTTTCCAACACAAAAGTTGCACCAGAAGGTCTATAATCCCTAATCTATATACCTATGACCTCTTAATCCCCTTGCTGGCATCAAATTTTAAACCAAACACATAAGATAAAGAATTTGTGTTTTCTTAACTATCATTTCTCGAATCAAGAGATAAAAATAAAAAAATTATTCGTTAGAAGAGTCACTCTCAACAATAAACTCCGTAATATCTAAAAAATTAATCATCAAACTTAATTTAATAGATATATCGGTCATAAAAAAAATATTATTATACATACCTGTGAGCATATCGTCATCACAATTTACAACCCGACCATTTAATTATTATTATCATTATCCCATTGCGGATTGCCATTGCCTTTTGAGGTATGCATCAATTAATATGTAATAATTTGTTTTCTTTTTCTTTCAGATTGGACAAAAATTTCCACAGGCAGTGATGGCGCCGAGAGTGAAAAGTAATTCCACAACGAAAGATGCTCTAACTATATATGAAAAGAGAGAATGACATAAAAAAAATATATGGAAAAAAGGGAAATTAATTAGTAAACCAATGCAAGTTGTGAACCAGTGAGTATAAATTAAAGAGAGAGAGAGAGAGAGAGAAAGAGAGAGTCTAAATGTGTGTTTCATTAACCAAAATTTGAATTTTTGAGGAGTAGATGTTCAGTGGTACGGTAATACTGAACTTCAGTATATCCCTCTAATCAGGTGGGTTCTTATTAATGTGAATTTCTATTAATATTAATGAATGACTTTATATGATTGGAGGGATGTATCGAACTTCAATAATACAGTACTACTGAACTTTTATCCCCGATTAATTAATATAGATAAATGTCATTGAATAAATAGAATATTAAAATCCCAATATATTTCCCAAACATTAGACTTTTTTATTTTTTTTTATTTTTTTGGAAAACATTAGACTTTTTTATCCGTCTTATAGAATATACATATGGCTGTTAAAATAATGCTACTATATTATTTCTAGATATATTTAAATAATAAAAAAACTATATAAATCTTTGATAAAACTCAATCTCCTAAAAAAAATTCGAAATTTTCAAAATAAGTCCGAAAATTAATAAGGTATGGAGTTGATTAATTGTGAAAGGCCATCTTTTTTAAATTGGAATGATAATGAGAGAGTGGGCAACATCAAGAGGGCTCAAGTCAAGCAAAACTAGGTTGAGGGATTGGCCGACAAACTTCCCATTAACAACCGGCCATGCCTAAATTAGCCTATACACTTAACAAGGGTCTTCCTTTTAATCTCATTACTAGAGGTATTAAAGGTCAGTACTACGATATTATTAAATTTTTGTATATTCTTTCAATTATGTAGTTAATTAATGTCATTTATTAATATTAATAGAAGCTCATATTAATAAGGACTTACTTTTTTTGGCCATAATAAGGACTCACTTTAAATGAAATAAGGACCAATTGATTAGAAAAATATATTGAAATTCAGTACTACTGTATAGCTGAACATTTTGTCCTCCTAGACCTAGTTTTCGTTTATGCCTCTATTAGACAAAATTTTTTAAAATAAAATAAATAGATATACTTGTTTACTCTTTAGCATTAAGTAATTTGAATTTATTTAAAAATAAAAAATATTGAGTAAATGACTATTATAATCTCCTAAAGGTTTATTTATCTCAATTTAATCCCTGAATATGAGGTGTCAAAACGGCTTGGCACTACCCACTAAAGACTTCAAATTTTTTGGATTGGGCCGGCCTAAGGTGGGCCAAAAATGTTGGTCCAACCCAACTCGATCTTGACCCATGGGCTTTTTTTAAACCTCTTAAATGTGATGTTTTAAAATTAATTTATTTTATTGAATATCAATATTTATGATGAACAAATATTACAGAATAAATTTTAAAAATATTGATTAAAACATTTATTTTATGTATCAACATATATATTATGAATGAATATAGCAAATTGATTTCAAAAAATGTAATTTATTTTACATATTAATATATTAAGAATGAATATTACAATCACAAAAAAAAACGAATAAATAATACATATCAACATTGACTATAATTTTTATAAGACATAAAATATTTGAAAAAAAAATGAAAAGAAAAAACCCACATGAGCCGATCCAACCCATCCCGTATAAGCTCATTGTGGACTTGAAATAGGTTGGGTTCAGAGTAATTCCTTAAAAAGAGTAAACTTTTTCTTGGCCCAGCCACCTCATTTCAAGGGCTAGCCCGAGCTGGCCCTATATGGGCTAAGCTAGCCATTTTAACAGTCTTATGAAATTATAAAAAATATCAAATTTAGTCACTGAAAGAAACCTTGTGTTGCAACTTCAACCCTGCTTTTAAGAATGACAATGGATAATACTCATACATTTTTTCATCATTTGTATTCGAATCTAACCAAAAGATCCAATATCAAAACCTTAACTGAATTTAAACAAAATATGTCATTTTCAATACTTTTATCCGAAACATAAAGAATACACGAAAAATCTCAATACCTAAAATATCCGAAAAAAGTAATGGATATAGCATTTTGGATACCCTTAATAAAGTAATATGTAACTGTCATTTTTGGTTCAGACAATTTTAATTTGTAAATAAGGATCGCAAGGGGTCGCAGCCTTGGGGGACTTGTCCATAGGTGGGAACCTAGGTGCCTACGTACCCTTGTGAAGAGATCAAAGTCCACGTAGTTCGTCATGATGACGTCTATAGGAGTCGTTAGGCGTGGTGATTACATGTACAGGGCCGTGTGCAGCTAAGACGTGTGTAAGGTGCTCCGGGCGGGCGAGCCACTCATAGGACCGCCTTAGGTTATGAGAGAGCAAGAGTCTCTTAGAGCTGTCGGGAGCTATGTTGGATGGAGTCTCCGTGGCGGAGATACGCCGGTTGACGGTTGGAGCTTGGTGGTGCCGTGGGCTAAGCTCAGGGGATGTATTGTGTGAGTTAAGCAAGGTCTAGCTTAGGAGTATTCAAAATGCGTGTAACTTGCCTATTGTTCTAATGTCCTTGAGTCCCCTGGGTGAGGGCCATTTATACTATCTGTGGGGGAGAACGGGGTCGACCCACATTTTTGCTGGACGTGGATCGATGCCTGGAGGCTTTCCACGTCTCTTGGACGGGAGCCCAGGAGGAGAAACGTGAGTACCGGCCACGTCGGAGATAGATGAGTGGTGCCACATGTCACTAGGGCAAGCTACCGTGATGCTTCTTGAAGCCTAATGCCACGTGTCCTTAGGCAGAATATTCCGTAGTTACATAATCTATCCGATATCCAGCCAATAAATAAATGACTAAAAAAATATACATATTTAGTTAAAAATTAAAATTAAAAGAAACCATTCTAAACTTCTAATAACAATCAACATATAAATTTATTTAATAATATACATATAGACTTTAATATTATATTCTATAATATATAATTATTTCACACAAATATATGGTATCAAAGGCGGAAGTCAATATCTGTACCCTATATGATAATAACTAATAATATGACGGTAAAAGGCGCTAAGAGAATACATAGGTGTCGAAATTAGGAAAGTGCTAAAAATAGCTTTTTAATGCATATTTTGTGATAAAACTATGATATTAATTAGTGGTGCCACATGTCACTAGGGCAAGCTACCGTGATGCTTCTTGAAGCCTAATGCCACGTGTCCTTAGGCAAAATATTCCGTAGTTACATAATCTATCCGATATCCAGCCAATAAATAAATGACTAAAAAAATATACATATTTAGTTAAAAATTAAAATTAAAAGAAACCATTCTAAACTTCTAATAACAATCAACATATAAATTTATTTAATAATATACATATAGACTTTAATATTATATTCTATAATATATAATTATTTCACACAAATATATGGTATCAAAGGCGGAAGTCAATATCTGTACCCTATATGATAATAACTAATAATATGACGGTAAAAGGCGCTAAGAGAATACATAGGTGTCGAAATTAGGAAAGTGCTAAAAATAGCTTTTTAATGCATATTTTGTGATAAAACTATGATATTAATTATTTATTAATTATCAGGTATTATTACGGATATTTGTAGATGATTTCAGGTCAAGACAGAGCCATTTTATCACTTGGAATTCGGGATAGGGACCGAAAGGAAGACAAGAATGCAAGCACTGACTAAACTGAAAGGAAACTTGGAAGCAGAGGAAGTCAACACACTTGATTAACCAGAAGAGGCTAGCTGGGGCGAGAGGCTGAAAATGTGCAGAAGAATATTCGAATTCAAATTTCAAACCAGATCAAATCAAAACTTCAATCAGGATTCGAATCGGACATTTCAAGCCTCAAATTTTGAATATATTAGAAATTAATATCATTCTATTATGAATAATATTATTTAGAATAGAATTAATAGTTTTTTCCTAATTGTAATTAGACTAGGATCTTCCAATGTAAAGCTATAAAAGGGGACAACTTAGCCTCATGATTCTATATCGTGAGTAGCTAAGCTGCTAGGTTGTCCCTATGGTAGTCTAAGTAATAGCTTGAGCTATGAGCTCTATTGTTAGGGAAGTTGCTTAGATATCTACAGTTTATCAACTTTCGGTTGTAATTCTAGGTCGAGACCAGGTTGACGGATCGAGGATTATCAATTGGATTAAATGGATCTAGCAGGTTGCAGGTCTAGGTTGATTGACTCAAACTAGATACCGCCATTTTTTATGGTATAATTAATTTGGTTTCTTTAAATTAAATGTGTTCTTCTAGTTTTCACACACCATTTTAATGTGGGTGCGACATCCTTGATGATGTTTATCTAGACCCTTTGGGCGGTCGTCATGGTTACCATCGGGTGAAAAGGTCCGATAAGGTGTTTCTAAATAATCTTCTTCAATTCTATTATCTTTCAAAACTAGTAGGGATAGCAATTTACATAGACCCTGACGGGCAATTTATCTTTCTTAGTTATTCATCTAAATCATATCTTTTCTCCCCAATCAATTATTTGTTGATTTTCTTTACTCATACTCTCTGTTATCTCTAACTTGATTTGATTACTTAAAAGGTGTAGTTACTAAGAAACTACTGAAGGTTCCACATGATTCGACCCTAGGTTGACACTATACTATATTATAACTAGGTTTTATTTCATCCTAACTTGCGACAGGTTAGGGGGCATATTTATCACTCTTGAAAAAGCCCACATCAAATTGGCGCCATTTTTGGGGAACCATTTTGGTTCTAAGGTAACTGTGCTGATTGAATCAGGTCGTAACTAGTGACAAACGAACAGGGAGTATTTTACATTTTATTTTCGTTTTTTTTCTCTTCTCGCTGCGGCATCCACTGTTTCCACTGCGGCAAGCATTTTTTTTTTTTTTGCTTTTTCTTTTTCAATTTTTTTACCACTCGCTGTGGCAAGCCTTGCTTTCCGCCATAGCGAGTCCCGTTAATTCTTTGTTTTTATTTTTAAAATTTTTCTTTCTCTTTTTTAGTTAGTTTAGAATTTTAATTCTAGTCTTTAATTTTTATGCTCTTAGATCCGGAGGGTAGTCTAACCCCCTTCGATCTTGAAATAGAGAAAACCCTTAGAGAATTAAGGCGTAAGAAAAGAGAAGAGGAATTAAACAATAGGTATATCATGGATAATACTGGCAATAACAGGAACAATAATGAAAATAATAATAATAGGAATAATAATAATAACATGGCAACAATCATGAAAAGGAAGAGAGGATAATAATTCATCCTAGGAGGCAAACAATTAGGGAATTGACTCAGGCTAGTAATAACTATGAGCAATTAATTGGTGCTCGTCTTACCTTTACTAAGGATTTTGAAATTAGAGGTCCTCTAATCCATTCGTTACTTAAGTATCATGGTCTTTAAGGAGAAAATCCACATGCCCATCTAGTTGCACTCCGCATGCATTGTATGACGATAAAACCACCCAGAGCAAGCATTGAACAAGTAATGTGGAGAGTGTTCTACGTAACCCTAGAGGGAAATGCCCTGACTTGGTACTTTTTTCTTTCGAGAGCCTGTCCGGAAATATACCAATCTTGGAAAAATTTACGAGGAGCCTTCCTCGATAAATATTTTCCCTCAGGAAGGGCAGCGACTGCCAGGAAAGAGATTACCTCAGTAAAGCAGCACCCTAATGAGACATTTTACGAGTATTGGGCTCGATTATAAGACTTACTCACAAATTGTCCAAATCATCGACTTCCTGATGAACATCTCATCTTATTCTTCTTTCATGGACTCTTGTCTGACGACGCGGATATGTTGTTTGCCTACGCAAATGGGTCGATTGAAGACCTTGAGCAAGTTGAGGCTTGGGCGGTCATCAAGCGATTCGTCGTCCATGGACAATATTTGTCCACTAGGACTGTAGTACTAGTAAAAGAAGTTGATTTTGCTGAAAGGGATCCTCTAGCAACTAAGCTAGCCCTACAAGTAGACCAATTGACAAAAAGGTTCAAAAGTAGTATAAACTCACAAGTGGAAACACTTGCCATGGTCTCGACTACTTGCGAACAATGCTATTCCCCATGCATACTACGGACAACTGCCCTACTGTTTTCGAAGATGTCTCAGCCATGTTTCAAAGACTGGGAAAAATCAGAGTTGGAATCCTTTTTCAAGCACTTATAATCCAGGTTGGAGAGATCATCGAAATTTTGGATGGAAAAATAATAATCAACTCAACCCGAGATTTCAAACGGGGAATTCGCAAAGTCAAAAGGCAAAACAATCAAGCGAACATTCAACTAGCAATGACCTCTTTTAATAACATGAGCATAAGTGA
Organism: Senna tora; assembly: GCA_014851425.1. Taxonomy (NCBI): domain Eukaryota; kingdom Viridiplantae; phylum Streptophyta; class Magnoliopsida; order Fabales; family Fabaceae; genus Senna; species Senna tora. Next base: position 7,858,527 of record CM026260.1, read on the forward strand.
GTTGAGGTAGCTAAAGGAAAAATTGACCATCATAGAAGCAGACACTGCCAAAAAGCTGCAGGCCTTAGAAAACTAGTTAAGTTCTTGTTCGTCACCATCGACAATCAAAACACATAGCTTAGAAACAAGCAAGTTGAGCTAAGCTGATAGTTCACTCAACTCTCCAATGAAATCAGCGCCCAAAGGGCAAAAAATGGCGGAATTATGCCCTTAAACACCGTGATCAACCCAAAGGCATTGAAGGCTATCAGTGTAAGTAACAAAGAGAAACTTCTGGAAAAGCAGAAAGAGCCACCCAAGGTAGTTGAAATCACTCCAACCGCTGAAGAGCCATAACAAGAAGGCGCAACCGAAAAGACCATCTCTCCAAGGAAGGTAAAAACCCAGATAGGGGACGAGGTAAGTATTTATGAACTTCCTTTCCCTCATACCTATCTGCTTAGCAAAATAATTCATGAAAGGAAATAGGACGAGGAAATAATAAATCTGTTCAGTATGTTAGAAAACAATACTCTCCTTCTGGAAATAGTCAAGAAAGTACAGAAGTGTACGAAAGTTTTTAAGGACCTATACTTAAATAAAAACAAATTTAAACCATATGCTAAGGTACTAGTTAGTCCTAACGTATCGGCTCTTTTCAAGCCCCAATTACCAGTCAAGTGTTAAGACCCCAGTTCTTTTACTATACCTTGCACAATAGGCAAAACATTGATCCCAAGTGCCTTACTAGACTGAGGCGCCGCTATAAACATCATGCCTAAATCAGTATATGACTCATTGTGGTTAAAGTCTATGAAACCTATCCCATTCGTAATTCAATTAGCTGATAGAACAATTAGACAACCAGAGGGGATAATAGAAGATGTCTTGGTAAAAGTAAAAGGCTGTTAATACCAACGGATTTTTATATCCTTAACATGGAAGCTTCACTATCTCAAGATACTACCATCATCTTGGGAAGACCCTTCCTAAGGATAGCTAATACTAATGTTAGCATAAAGGAAGGAACTATCTTAATGGAGGTAGGCGACCATAAAGAAAATTTTAACATATATGAGATAACGAAGCAACCAAGTGAGGATTACTCGTTAAGTATTAATATGGTTGATTTAGCTGAAAATTGGGCAGGGAATCTCTTTGATGAAACAAACCCTAATAGAACATGTGTAGGAAGTATAGGATGTATTTACATTGTAAGGACGTTGACGAATTCCTTAACAATGGCACACCTATTTTTAAATGCCCTTGTACAACTAATGATATTTGTCATAGCTGTTGGGAATTCGATGAGTTTCTCGAAACTCATGACCCCTTACCTCTAACAATTCTTTCTATAGAAAATTGGTTTCCACAGGTACTAAAAGGAATGATGGGTCAAAAAGAGGAATCCACATTGAAAAACCTGTGGTAGGAACTAAAATAGCAGAGCAACCTGAAATAACTCTTACACCTTCCATACTAGGATCTCCCTCCCCAGTAACTAAACATTATGTTTATGACACCAGGCAAGGGAGTCCTAAGGAAAGAGGAAAGCAGTATTTACACCAATCATTATCCATAATACAAAACCATAGGAATCCTAGGGCCCGAGGGAAACTGAGAAGGGAGAAATCCCATTATGTTAAAAGTAACCATAAGGCCCGACGAATAACTAAGATCAAGCTAAAAAAGAAGAGATGGATTCCTCATGTCCAGTAGAAAAACAAGTGTACTGAAGCACCCCTTAGGATCACAAAGAATTTCAAAAGATTCCTGTCTCTTAGGGAATCGATTCTAAGTGACCCTAGCTACTTCCGACAGAGCTTTAAACCCCCTTGAGGGGCCGGGTAGTTTCTTTCCTTAACTTTTTCCTTAATTTTGGTAAGTAGTCTTAGGATAAGTGTGGGGGAAGAAACACAAACCAGTAGGAAGGTAGTTCTCTTACTGTTGAATTTCTTTTATTTCGAATTTTGATTTTTATCGGAATAATAAAATTGGGAAGTAGAAGTAGGAATAGGCTGCATGCATTTTTATAGGTAAAATTAAAAAGAAAAGAAGCTCATCACGGCGGGACCAAGCCCTTGCCGCGATGAGACATTAAAAACAGAGAAAAATAAAAGGCCCAAAAAACGCCACCATTTTGGGGTCTAGCTTAGGAGCTCGCCGCGGTGAGCTCATACCTTCGCCAAGCGAGATACCGAGAACGGGGCCGCACATTTCATCTTAACTTTTACTTCCAAATTGTCTATTTTGATTACATAAGTAAAGGAATCTAGTAATCCTGTGATTAGTCCTACTCCTCCATTACTTGAATTTTAACTATATGTTTTGTACCTAGGTTTTATTTGATCATAACTTGCGACAGGTTAGGAGGCATATTTAACACATCTGAAAAAGCCCGCATCACCCACCCGTTTATAAATAGTAAATTGTAATGCCCAAGACTGCCCATAGTTGCCAGCATGCTAAATTGGGTAGCCCTTGGGCCACACTTATCTTTTTTTTTCAAAATTTTTAATATTTTTTTTTATTTTTTTAAATGTTTTTAAAATTAATTTTAATAAAATAAAAGTGATATTATTACTTTTTTGTACTTTATTAATAAACTAAAGCTAATTAAATTTATTATGATAAAATAATATATCAAAATTAATGTATTTTTTTAAAATTTGTATTATCTTGACTTTAACTTATTTTTTTGTTTAATTATATCATCAATTAATTTTTTTTGTTTACATTATGAAAGAGAAGTAGTTATATAACACATAATAAAATCATCCTAAAATTATATTTATTCTTTAAATTAATTTATATTAATATTTGAATTTGTTTTATTTTTTTATTTTTTATGGGTCGGCCCTTGGCCCGTTTAACCTGCGAGCAAAATGGGCTAACCCGTTTATACCCGTTTTTAAACTGGTTTATTTTCCCATGTCCAAGCTCACCCATTTAGCGAGTAATCTGGGCTGGCCCACGGGCCAAAGCCCGTTATGACAATACTACCTTTGAAATAACTTGTTAAAAAGTGACAACAATAATATTTTCTACAACTCTTAGAATATGAGAGGCAGAATGATTGTTATCCCTAAAGTTTAGAGAATGTCGCTATTTAGAGCCACATCGTTGGTCTAACAGATTGTGTGTCCGTATCCACGCAAGTCTTCTTAGGGGTTGAGGTATGACACATGCTTCTCACATGTGGAACTGTATTTGATAATAACTCAAGTCCCCTTAAGCATATGTGCGTGACTCATGGACTTAATAAACTTTGGTCGTGTCACACTAGAGTGGCAATCAGATAAGGCTGGCTTGCCAAGATGAGGCAACCAATTGTCCTTTGGAGACTCGAACATAATAGTTGGTTGACAAAAATTCCCTTACTTTTAGGGCAAGCTCAGTGGGCAAATGATAGATTGGGCGCCCCACGTGTTGGAAGGTTCGTACATTTGAACAATTTTTGGCCGAAATTTTCCCTGGCCACATGTTGCTCCTTTATTGGCTATTGCTTGGCTTCGCCCTAAGCTTCTAAAAATTATAAGACGTCATGACATTACGGCCTGACATTCCCACGTGCCTTTTCGAGGGGGTGCCATTATTAGCTTGCCCCACGCGTAGTGTGTGTTGGAGAACTTTTTGATCATTTCCTGATGTATTTGAATAGTCAAGCTGAGAGAGAGAAGGGTTTTCTCATCGTGTTGATTAGGCGAGTGATGTTGCGAGTTCTAGTTTAAATCAAATTTATATGCAAAGTGTCGTGGCTACTCTTAGTGGTTTCTTCAAACGGGCTGCCATATTTTGCCTTGGGGGCGAGACGTTTGGGATTCCTTTTTCTGGCTTAAGAAGGTGGTTATGGGTATGCTCCCCTTCCACGTGTCATTCCCCTAGTGGCCTTATACCTGTGTCGTTTCCTTTCTGCTTCAGATAGTAATGGCTTTATGGGGATAATTTCATGGCTACAGGGGTAATTATTACTTTGTGCTTGTGTACGCGTGGTAATGCATTTGGGGGTTGATGGATTCAAATTGTCTTTTGAGATGGTATACATAACTGTTTCATCCATTTTTTCTTTCCCATGCTTTTTTCTTGCTTTTGAGTTCTTCCGACAATTTGAGTATTTTGGGTTGCAACTCTAATTTCTTTCAATCTTCATCTTCCTATAGTCCCCTTACTCGTCGTGTTGGAACCAAGATGTTGAGTAAGTGCCTAAATCTTGTTTCTAGATTTCTTGTGGCTCTCTGCTCTCACCTTTCTCGGATTTGTGATTTTTGTTTTTTATTTGGACAAAAGGTTATCAATTTTTGGGTGCTAATTATCAACCTCATTCGGCAAAGGCTCCTTCTCCTGACAGCTGTGGTAAACCTTGGAGCAACCGTGAGAAGTCCAAGTGTGGAAAGGATAAGTCTAACGTACAACGGTGGTAAGGAACTACAAGATTCTTCTTTACAGGACCCTCCTCTGTCGAAGCACCAATGGAAGGTTTTCATCAAAATGGTCTAACGTTTTGTTTAGGACCTTTCTGGCTTTTAAGGTACACCCACGAGTTCTGATGGAGCTAGAGAAAGATAGGGATTCATTGGTGATGGCTTATACTACGGCTACTAAACCTCTTGTGCCGGCTCTGAGCGTGCATGGGGTAGCCTAGCCGGCATCTGTTGATTTAATGGTGCACTTGGGTAACCTCACCGCGAGAAAATGCATTCAGGTTGAGTATGTGGAGTAAGTCCCTGCAAGGACCACATATAGTGATAAAGATGTAGCGGCTGCTGTTGTGCCAGCTTATGGGGATTGTGCGGTGAGGTCAACTTCGACATTGAAAGACACTCTAGAGACAAAGTCCCCCCCCCGTTGATGTTCTAGAGGGCGTGGAGCGTAGGGGATCGCCTGGGCGTTCTGTTGTAAAGGCCATTGATCCTGATCTCGACTGGTCGTCACAATCGGGATCAAATAAATTACCTTAATTATGCAGTATAGGGCGCAACTAGGGGTCGAATCTCTTTTGGAGCCTCTAGTCAAAGCTTTACATTTTATCGTATTGACCCAACCTTGAGCTAAGATACAAGTAAACAACATATAGAAGAGAGTAGTTATATTTGAGAGATGCAAACAATACTTAAAAATAGGTTCCTTAGAGGTTGATTTCTGCAATGCTAGCCGTCTAATGATTTTTGGAAGTTATTGTTCTTTTGTTAGTTAAATTACTATAGTAGCTTAGGCGACCACTTTGGCTTAGGTTCAATTCAAATATACTAATCTCCGATCGGGCAAGAATTAAAATACCTAAATCTAACGTGCATGAATAAAATTTAAGTTAAAATTCTATATAATTAGGGTTCCAACTTAATACCGGCCGATCATCTTTGGACGATCCTAGCATAGGTAAAGTGTCCATCCCGGAACTTACAACTAAACCTAGTGGATAGAATTAAGGCACATAGATAGAATGATTAACATATATTTATATCCAGATTCTTAGGCTATGACCGTGACACCTAAGAATCCCTAAGTACACGTTTTATATGTTTATGCCCGACCGAGACTTAAAAAAAATCTAGCAAAACATAAATATATCTAATTGAACAAGAATAAAATACTCGCTAATTCGAGCTCATAGGCTCATGCCTAGATCAATCCTCGTTTGAAAACCCAAGGGGATTTAGCTACTCATGGCTCACACAATCTTCTTAAAAACAGGTTCATTAGAGGTTGATTTCTGCAATCCTAGCCATATAATGATTTTAGGAAGTTCTTGTTTTTTGTTATTTAACTTACTATAGTAGCTTAGGCGATCGCTTTGTCTTATGTTCAATTCAAATATACTAATCTCCGACCGGTCAAGAATTAACATAGCTAAATCTAACGCGCATGAATAACATTTAAGTTAAAATTCTATATAATTAGGGTTCCAACTTAATATCGACCGGTCATCTTTCAAGGATCCTAGCATAGGTAAAGCGTCCATCCCTGAACTTACAACTAAACCTAGTGGATAGAATTAAGGTACATAGATAGAATGAATAACATATATTTATATCCAAATTCTTAGGCTACGACCGTGAAACCTAAGAATCCCTAGTAAATGTTCTATATGTTTATGCCCGACCAGTACTTACATAAAGAATCTAGCAAAATATAAATATATCTAATTGAACAAGAATAAAATACTCGCTAATTCGAGCTCATAGGCTCATGCCTAGATCATTCCTCATTTGAAACCCAAGAGGATTTAGCCACTTATGACTCACAGAATCTCTTTAAGGTTAGGGTTTGATTTTGAAGTCTAAGATGATTTGAGAGACCTTTGGAGCCCTTATTTATAGCCTATTTACAGGACTCCTAATGAGACTCTAATTTATATAAATCAAAATGATATTACAACTTAAAATTCAATCTAAATATGTTTGAATCTTGGATAAGATAGGGTTGCCATTTGAATTACAGCTTGCTTATTTTGTTCTGCCATGTCTGCATGTCCTCGCCGTGGCAAGTTGGTTTTGGGTCGATATGGTGAGCCATCTCATCTTTGTTGTGGCGAACTAGTTACCATTCGCTGCGGCGAGTGGTCCTTCTGCTGTGTGTTTTGGCCCTTTATTTTTGCCCTTCGTTTACTCTTTCACTTCCATTCTGGTTCTTAACTTTGGAAGATCTTAGCTAGTTAACCTGGGTTAAGCTTGAAATACTTGAACAAACATAAAAATACTATTCTAACATTCAAAAAATATTACAACAACTTAGGAAATATTAGAATTATAATATTTTATGGTTAAACCCCCAAAATTAACTACTTTTCTGGTTTAGTCCCTTTGTCATATATATAACCCTAATAGTGCAAATAAAACTATATATTTTATATATTTGTTTATTCATTATGCCCTCTAAAGTTAAGTTGATTTGGGTGCGATTAGCTATTCATGGGGAAGTTCCAACCTTTATGGCGATTTTCAAAGGTCGTCGGTTTGTAGTGGATTTTGGTGAAAGGGCTATAATAGAAGGGTGTTGGTGCTGATGGCATCTTGATCCATGGTTAGGACAGAATTGTCCAGGGTTTTTGCGATTTTCATTTTGCTGCCTCTTGCGTTTAAGTGGAGCCTATAAGCTTTTACTTTTGCAATAAGTTGTTCGTTTTGCATTCTCATATTTTCTCTCTGACTTCTCTTTCTACATGTGCTAGGACTGCGTTTGAGAGAGCTTGTCGGGCGAGATTTCCCGTAATGTAACCGCGGGGAAGAGACTTGAGGAGTTGAAAACTGGCTCTAGGATGCCCACGCTTCTTTGACAACCCACGAGAAGGAATGCAGGGAGCTTCATGCAGAAAACCAAGCTCTGAGGTGTGGCCTTGGTTGGAGTGAGGGTCTTCACACCGAGAATTCAGCCCTGAAGGGTGATTTCGCCCAAGCACGACAGAAGGTTTTTACGCGTAGGGTGGATGCTAGAAATGGTGTGGGGAGGTTGCCTCTTTGGGAAAATGCCTGGAACCTGTAGTTGAAAGTTCTGCAGTGGCTGAAGAGCAATCTTTAGCTTGTCATTGAGCCCATTTGGAGGTAGAGCGCGTGGTGACCAACTTGGATGTGGGCGAGGCTGTTTGTCAAGTTGAAAAATTGGCTGAGAAGTTATATGGAATGCATCTTGCCGTGGAGAAGATTTCCATACTTCACCGTGAAAGGTTCCTGGAGGGCTAGTGAATTCCCTTCATCTTGCTCTCAAAGTGTTTGACAGAGAGATCAACTCAAAAAAAAGCCACGTCTACTTAGTTCACTTGCCCAAACTTGCTCGATCAATGATTGACATGTTCGGAGAAATTTTCATTGCTTAAGTCCACGCACGCAAGTGCCCCACAAGGAATTTCGAAGATCTCAGCTTAACAAAATCCGCGTGCACTCAATTCAATCGCCTAAACTCACGCAATCAATGATTGACACGACTGGAGAAAATTTACATTGCTTAAGTCCACACACGCAAGAACTCGTAGATTTGGGGGACTCATGTGATACTTATATTTAGCTCCAACACATGCCAATCAAATAACCACTTAATGAAGCCTCTAAGCCATCCTCCAAGAGGCCCATCGCTTAGTAGCCCAACTATGTCAATATAAATACAGCCCCTACACGAACGGCAAGCCAACTCATCCTTAACTTACTCAAAGACTTGAGTACCTCACAACCTCACAGAGATATTCTCACCTATATTCGAGGCCTCCATCCTTCCACCACTTACACAACTCTACGTGAGCCCTTAACCTCCGGGATCACAGCCCTCATCAGCGTGAGTGCTCCCTCCACTTAAGGCATCTCGGCTGCCTCCATAGAGCCACCCTTGGCTCCCTCACTTCGGTAACTAGCTCACCATTCAACCCAGGCTTACGACTACACTCTAGTAGGTAATCTCTTACCCTTCATAGTCCTTTGGACCCGAACTATGTGGATTTTGATTCTTTCATAGAGTACATCCTCACCTGAGGGCAAGTTCCCCTTACGACTCTATGCAGTCCTTTATCATTTTGTAAGTTCAACAGATCACAAACAGACTTTATTTATTTAAATATATAAATATATACTAATATAGTTGGAGTATATATACAAATCAAAGGATGTTGGATATAAATAGTAATTTGAGATATTGAGATCGAGTTTTGTGCCTCTATATATGAATGTGAGAGAGGGGCCCCCGAGCCTGTGAGATTGGGTGTAATAGTGGTTAATTTATATCTATGATCTCTCATTTTCAATATACATATGATCTCTTAATATAATGTTTTAGATAGAGATCATTCAATTAATCCAGGAAGGTACTTGATAGTTTGCGATTCGGTTTAACAAATATAAAAAAAATTAAATTAAGCTAAAATAAATTATTTATTTTAACTTAATAAATAATAGTAAAATAACAATTTAAAAATAAATATTTTTTAATAAATTATAGCTGTAACTGTCGTTTTTGGTTCATACAATTTTAATTTGTAAATAAGGACCGCAAGGGGTCGTAACCTTGCGGGACTTGTCCTTAGGTGAGGACCTAGGTGCCTACATACCCTTATGAAGGGATCAAAGTCCACGTAGTTCTTCATGGTGACGTCTATAGGAGCCATTAAGCAAGGCGGTTACTTGTATAGGGCCGTGTGCGGCTAAGACGTGCGTAAGGTACTCCGGGCGGGTGAGCCACTCGTAGGAGGTTGCCTTAAGTTGCGAGAGAGAAAGGGTCTCTTAGAGCTGTAGGGAGCTCAGTCTGTGGGAACCTCCGGGACAAAGATGTGTCAGGTGATGACCTGATGATGGTCGGCCGGTGACCGAAACTCAGTGATGCCGTGGGCTGAGCTCCGGAGTTGATGGATAGATGTATGTAGCAGAGCAGACCAATAGTAGTTTTCTGTATGTTCAGAGTACGTGATACTTGCTTCTTCTTCTTCTTGTCCTCTTTTTAAGTCCCCCGAGTGAGGGCCTTTTTATACCAAGTGTGGGGAGGACGTGCTCAACCTACGTCTCGTGGACGGGAAATCAGGAAGAAAGACGTGGGCACCGGCCACGTAGGGGGAATACTAGTGGTGTCACGTGTCACTGGTGCAGGAAACCGTGGAGCTTCTGGAAGCGCAATGCCACTTGTCCCAAGGTGGAATATTCCGTAGTTACATAAGTCTCCCAAGTCTACGGGTGTCGGGCGCCCGTGGACTTAAATTTTCTTTTAGTAAGCTAATTAGGAAACTTCATGTTACCTTTTTGTCAAAGCGAGCTCGTCCACAAGCGAGTCTAGCCCTCTTGGTTGGTTGTTCGACTTTGGGAGGCTTTGCGTATTTCTGGATTTGCTTTGAGTAGAGATGCCGAAGATGCCATGCATCTTAATCTGGATGGTTGACTGCTTGACTTCCTTAGCAATGTTTTCAGCTGCCTCTGCAGAAAGTACGCGACTTTCTGAGGAGGAGTCATCATTGTGCAGAGGGGAACTTCCGGAAGTACCCTCTAGAGGTGTGCGGAGGAAACTCAAAGGTCTGGGTGTGCGGATTTGCTTCTCCTTGGGCAGGCTCGTCTGTAGCTAGCGGCTGGCAAGAGACTTTGCGAAGAGTTATCTTTTGAAAGAGTGGGCTGTGATCAACGTCATGTGTCGTGGCCTGATTAATTTCTCTGGCCTTGAGTGATTTGCAGTTGTTTTCCTTCATTTAATGCAGGTGCGTTTCCGAGAGTTTCCATCATTAGCCTCAATTGGGGATTTTCCAAAAAGGCCATTTAGTGTCTTCATGTGACTCTTGGGTTTCTTCGGGCTTTTTATTCTTTGTGGCTCCGACTTCCGGGTGATAGATTTAGGCCGCTTCTTCTCTCGACGTGTTCGGCTAGGGCAAGTGCTTGTAGTCTAAGACGGATGTACTAGATAATTGTTTTATCCTTGCTTCATTTTTGTCTCTGGTCCTTGCGTCCTTTCTCCTTCATTTGAGTTTGTACTGGGATTTTGCCATGGCCGATAATGACAACTTTTTCCCTTTCGATTTCACTGACTTGAAGGATCTTCCTTCTTCTTCTCCTCCTCCTCCTCCTCTTAGCCGTACTCGTGACAATAGTCAGAGTAGGGGGAAGAAGTATGGGCAGGACCTTTCTCCAGGGGCATTTGTTGAAGCTTCCACCGTGATTCCTGGTGGAGGTGGAAGAGACGCGTGGTTGCATGTCCCGCCATCTCTCGATAAAATCCGCTGGCAAGAGGATCCTAAAGCGAAAATAAGGAGGAAAGGCGAGAGAGGAAATGGTGGCGATTCTCGAGGGAGAGAGATAAGGGAGGTTGCTGCAGTGGTGGACCCCAAGAATAAAGAAGGAGGGTTTAAGAAACAACCATTCGGTGCAGGTTCACGGTTGTCGTCCCAGGTTGCTCAGTAGAGATCTGACTCGGCGGATGCGCGGGCGGTGACTTCGGTGAAGGGTACTTTTCCTTCCCATGTGTTTGTTCGTCAATCACCTATGAAGGTGGTTATGTCTACTCGCTCTACGGCTCCAAGTTCTCAAGGAACCCACGAGTAATTCTCCTGCAAAGGGAAGAGCCGCTGTAGTCGAGACAATGGTTGAGGCACTAACTGAAGGGGCCAAGACTAGCGCGGCGGTTGGGGAGGCCGGGGCCCTCTCTGGTGGAGGGAATGTAGTGGTGAGTCAAATGGCCGTCATAGAAGATGTTTCTTTGGGGTTGAATGTCAGCCCTTCTGACCCTGTTGAGCTGCTGGAGGAAGAGCCTTCTTTTAAGTTGGTGGCTTTGGGCAGGCGCTTTCCTGTGGAGATAGGAGAGAGGAGGGTTGGACACCACTCCCTTGAATCTTGCTGTTCGTGGCTTCGGTAGAGCTGCCGAGGCATTGGCTGACTTCCACCAAGCTGGCATTGCGTGGAAGAAACATGTAGTAAGTTTCTCTATCCTGCCCTGCTGTTTTTCGCCGTTTTTCCATGGGTTTTTCCTTGTTTGCTGATATTTTTATTTTTTACAGTATGAAGCTCGTCTCGACACGGATCGGCTTCTTGGAATAGTGACCGCTAGAAGTTCAGCTCTGGAGGCCACTAAGAAAAATTTGGACGATATGCGCGGGCGATTGTCCGCAAAAGAGTTAGAGTGTGAAGATCAGGGCCTTAATGTGAGGTCCTTGACTCATGAGGTGGCCTGCCTTAGAGCCGAAGGTGCACAACATTCCGAGTTCAAGCTTCTGCGTTCGGAGTTAGAGAGGACTCGCAATGAGCTTGTCGTTCGTCGAGAGGACGCCGAGAAGCGCTGGCATGAGTTGCACTCTTTTCGCGAGGCTTTGAAGGGTGCTGAAGCTCGTGCTAGTGATAACCTTGCGGCCTGGCTGGAGGCTGAGATCAAGGTTGCCGATGTTGTTGATCTCCAGGGAGAGTTGCTGGCGCAGCGGAAGTATGGCATGCTTCTAGCGGTCGAGCAACTTAAGCGCCTTCGTGGGGAGAGGTTTTTAGCTAAATGGGCAGCTTCTCTGCACCCTTCTCTGGAACTTTTTTTATGGTGATGTCAGAGGTCGGATGGAGACTAATTCTCCACTGAACCTTGTTTATCTCTGCCAGTTGGCCGACCGCCCGATGGACCACCTGGTGCTTTCTAATATCGGCGGGCGTGCTCCTTGGATTGGATCTACTTCTCAGCAATTGGCTGAGGCGGTTCAGCAGAAGCCGTTGTGGGACGTTGGCAACGTCGAGCCTGCAAGGGCCAAGGCCATCATAGATCTTAAGGATGCCCAAGAGTAGGTTTATGTAGGGTTTTTAGGTTTTGCCCCTTGTAATAGGCGGACGTCTTTCCTATTTTTGATATTAATGAGAATTTAAGCTGAGTTTTACTGTCTCTCTTTTTACTTCTGGGCAAAAAGGTTTTGTGTGAGTGCAATTTCTCTGTTTTAGCTATCTCTTTCTTCTGGGAAAAAATTTTTTTTGCATGAGTACTATGTGGTCAGGACAGTCGCATACTATTGCTAGCGTGTTTTGTGTGAATGTTCATTTTGCGTTTTCACACCCAAGGGATTTTTAACCGTGCTTTTCCAGGGGAATGTGTGCTTGGCCTTAGAGGCTCGCTCTTTAGCGTCTTCGCACCCAAGGGGTTTTTAACCGTGCTTTTCTGGGGGAATGTTAGCTTGGCCTTGGAGGCTCTTTAGCATTTCTTTGGGCGGTTGGCCCACTGCCCTTCTTTGGGACTTATGTGAGTACTTTGCAGATTTAAGCCATGTCTCTTTTCAAAAAGGAATACTTCGATTAAAGATAAACAAAATGGTTACATTCGAGCAGCCTTGGTCAGGCTAGCCTTAGTCAAGCTGAAAATAAAAAAAATGATTACATTCGAATAACCTTGTCAGGTAGGCCTTAGTCAGGCTGAAAGTGATAATCCTAAATTTGAAGTAAATGGTGACGTGTGTAATTTGACCGAGAGGTGCTCTAATCGTGCAAAGTGCGTTTAGAGCCTAGGTGGAGGTTTCGTCCGAACGGGCGGACTCCGGCTTCTTTCCTCCGGACTCTTTACCCTCGTAGGGTTCCTCACGTGATTCTCTGGGACCAAGGCGAGTGACCTTAACGATCTTGGTTAGGCTTTCTGCGTAGCATGCTCGCGCTAGTTTTTGATCCGCCATGATTTCTCCAGCCTCGTGTGGTGTTGGGAACTTTATAGTGAGCTGTGCGATGGACACTACAGCTCTGAGTTTGTTCAGGGACGGCCGTCCCAAAATGGCGTTGTACGCGATAGGTGCTGAGATGATGATGAAATCTACGTCAAGGCTTGCAACCTTTGTTAAGGTGCCCATAGTCGTCCGGGCTGTTATGGTTCCTTCTGCAGGAACTTTGGCTCCGGAGAACCCTATACGTGTGACGGGGAAATGCCTTATGCTGGCCTTGTCCAACCCGAGCTTCTTAGAGGTGTCGAAGTAGAGGACGTCCGCCGAGGATCCTTTGTCTAACAGGACTCGTTTGACCTTATAGTTAGTAATGACTACAATTACTACCATGGGGTTGTCGTGGATCGGTCCTTCAAGATTTGTGAGGTCGAACGTGATGGGGTTTCCTTTGAGTTCTTCGCTTCTCTTTTTATGCTTTGGGGCATAGTCAAGGGCGAGTATGAAGCGTTCCACCCTTTTCTTGTTTTGCGGTTGTGAGGTAGTTTCTTTTTGCAGTCCGCCGACGATGACGTTGATAACCCCACGACTAGGCGCTTGGTCGTCGGCCTCTCTCGAATGTTCCGCGTTGGCCCTACTCTTCTCTTTGATGTATCAGCCCAACTGTCCTTTACGGATTAGATCCTCGATCTGATCTTTCAAGTGGATGCAGTCGTTGGCTTCGTGTCCGTAATCTTTGTGGAATTGGCAGTACTTGGATTTTTCCACCAACTTTCCAGTTTTCTGCCTCTTGATCTGTGGAGGGAAACTGAGCATGTCCGAGTGATAAATTTCCTCAAGAACTCCAATGTGGGACTTATTGAGGGGAATGTAGCTGGTGAACCGTCCTCTGGGAGGTGTTTGAGGTCGCCGTGATGAGCGTTTTCTGTTATTTTTGTCCTTGGAGTTTTGGTTATCTACTGCCACCTTCTCCTTCTTCTTCTCAGATCGCTCCATGTCGGATCTACTTATCAGGAACTTTCTCATTTTGTCCTTGGCGATTTGTGCATTTTCTTCCTTGATGAACCATTCCGCACGGTCCATTAATTCTTGTAAGGTAGAAACGAGGCACCTGTTGAGTTCCCAAAAGAACTCCGAACATCGGAGGCCTTGCTTGATGACGAAGATCGCAACGACATCTTAGAGGTCTCTGACTTGGAGCGAGAGTTTGGTGAAGCAGGCTAGCAAGGCTTGTAGGGTTTCTCCTTCCTCTTGGTGAAAACCAATAAAGGAATCTTCTTTCTTTTAATATTCTTTACTGCTAGCAAACTGGGTGAGGAACTTTTGCACTAGCTGCTCGAAACTGTGGATCGAGTTTGTGGGCAGTAATGAGAACCACCTCAGGGCTGCTTCCTTCAAGATCGAGGAAAAGACTTGGCATTGCTGGTCGTCCGTCATGCCCAGTATTGACATGTCCGAGTTAAAGGTGTTGATGATCTCGTGGATCAGTTTCTCCGCCATAGGGTTCTATATGGAAAGGCATCTTGAAACCCATAGGGACATGTTCGTTCATGACTTGCTGGGTGAAGGGGTGTCTCCCTTTTCCTTGGAAGTCGAAATCAGACAACTGATATTGTCTTGATTGAGTGGACATGCCGTGAGGGGCGTACGGGTTGTAGGTTCCTGCCCAAGGCATATGCAGATAAGATCCTGGTGGGTAGTTTGGGATTGGTGGTCCCGGGTAATCCGTGTGCGGGCGTGCCGCTTGCCCAGCGACCATTGTCGGCCCTGGTGGGATCGATGGCGGGGGAGCTGGTGCTGTTAATGATAGACGTGCGAACTCCATAGGTAGAGTCCTTAATTGTATTGTGGGCAAGCCAGTGTGATCATTGGAAGGTCCTGCGAGCGCGCTATGCGGTGCCGTCGGTAATTGGATGCCTACGCTTACTTCGGGGTGGTTCCTATCCTCTTCTCATTGCTGTTGACATATAGCCGCTATTTCTGCCTCGAGTCGGGCCGGCTCCATCTCTCACGAGATCCTTGCCGGCTCCATTGTTTCTTGGTTGCCGGTTGAAGGACAAGGGTTATGCGACATGCCATAGGGGTGCTGAGAGCATGCTTCCTCCCTGGTTGCTAGTGTCTGGACCACGGTTTCTGCAATAGTCACTTGTGCCGTTGAGGTGCTCTGTGGCTGAGTTGCATTCGACCACCTGAATCTGTTGTGACGACTTCGACTGTCCCCTGCCTGCTTCATGTGCTGCGTCTAAAAGCGCTTTCGTCGGTCGTGGCTGTAGGGGCGTTTCATTCGGTCATCTCCTAATGTTTTCCTGTATAGGAAAGTTAAAAAATACTGGTTTCTGAGTGTTAGGCAGTTACTCCTACTTGCCAAAAAAAAGTGTCGTTTAGCGGCAGATTGCACAAGGCGTTGTGGTCTGAGGAAGACCGCGGTGGGCGCCAATATAACTGTCGTTTTTGGTTTAGACAATTTTAATTTGTAAATAAGGACCGCAAGGGGTCGTAACCTTGGGGGGACTTGTCCTTAGGTGAGGACCTAGGTGCCTACGTACCCTTGTGAAGGGATCAAAGTCCACGTAGTTCGTCATGGTGACGTCTATAAGAGACATTAAGCAAGGCGGTTACCTGTATAGGGCCGTGTGCGGCTAAGACGTGCGTAAGGTACTCCGAGAGGGCGAGCCACTCATAGGAGGTTGCCTTAAGTTGCGAGAGATCAAGGGTCTCTTAGAGCTATAGGGAGCTCAGTCTGTGGGAATCTCCGGGGCGGAGATGTGTCGGGTGATGACCGGATGATGGTCGGCCGGTGACCGGAACTCGGTGGTGCCGTGGGCTGAGCTCCGGAGTTGATGGATAGATGGATGTAGCAAAGTAGGCCAAGAGTAGTTTTCTGTACGTTCAGAGTGCGTGATACTTGCTTCTTCTTCTTGTCCTCTTTTTAAGTCCCCCAAGTGAGGGCCTTTTTATACCGAGTGTGAGGAGGACGTGCTCGACCCACGTTTTTGTGGGACGCGGGTCGTCGCATGATGCCTGGGGTGTCTTCAACGTCTCGTGGACGGGAGACACGGAGGAAAGATGTGGGCATCGGCCACGTAGGGGGCAGATGAGTGGTGCCACGTGTCACTGGTGCGGGAAACCGTGGAGCTTTTGGAAGCGCAATGCCACGTGTCGCAAGGTGGAATATTCCGTAGTTACAATAATTATTTACAAAACAATAATCATTTGTAAGAGTATTTTAATAAAAAAACAAAAAGATGAAATTATAAGTTTTTTAATCTTTTTAGAAGAGAGTATAAATTTTTAAAATAGAAGGAGTATAGTGTAATCCATTCAATCAATATTATAGGTTAATTTTATATATATTTTAATCAGTATAACAATAATATTTTATATTCTTTTATTGAATGATAAATAAATATATAATAAACTTTTGTTTAAAAGAAATTGATACATTACTATTTTTTAAAAAACAAATTTAAAAATATGTCATAGTGTACAAACTTCTTATTACATTTTCTTTTCATTTCAAATTAAATCCACTCAATTCAGATATCTCTTGTTTTCTTTGTTTAAAACAATTTAATAAATTACTTTTTTTTTTAATCTTTCAATGCCTCATTCTTCTATTTTATTTATGCCTTTTCTTTTTATACAAGTTTATTCAACTTTTATTTTCATTTTTTGTTTCTTCTCTATTCTCTCTTTATTTCTCTTTTTCCTTGTTCAACATAACTTCTCCTTTGTCTTTGTTGTCACAAATGATTGGAAAACTCATGAACAACAATAATTTTTAAAACCAGTTGATAAACTCAACCGGCCGATTTTAAGGGCTTGACTTGATACCAATTCAAATTTGATATATCTTTCCTAATTTTAGTTTTTTTTTTTCAATTCAATAAGTCAGATTGAGTAATCTTAATTTGGTAGTGATTTTGTCCAGATCTATTTTGGTTTCAGTCTTTCTTCGTGAAAAATTTTGTTTAAATTACTAAATCGACTCAAATCTGAGCATTTATCCTGAAAAGCTTTTAATCTTTTATCAAATTCATAGAAAAGCCTATGACATCTACATTTGTGCAGAACACAATTTCTCTTATATGCAGAAAGTGTAGTGGTAAACTTGCTATTGGCAACAACAAGATCGGTGTAGATTTTCATCTTAAGATTATCTTATTTATAAGATCAGTTGTGCTTTTATTTCGCTTTTTTTTGTTCAACAATGTTTACAAATTATTCTTTTTAGAGGCAAAATACTATTTAGTCCTCGAATTGTTGGTCAAACTACTATTTAGTCCTCGAATTTATCAAAAACACTATTTAGTCCCCGAAGTGTTCACTCTGTCAACTATTTAGTCCCCTGTTAGTTAACCGTTAATTAACTCGCTGACATGACCGTTAACCGCTGACCGTTAAGTGCCGTTTGACTTGGTTATGTAAATGCCATTTGACTTTTCTATAATAAGACTTGGCTTAATGCTTTTCAGAAAAAGTTAATGGTCTGTCCAGATTAGTTCATGACCAGTTCAATTCATTGATATTTTTAATTGTATCATGGTTTCAGATCATTTTTAATGTAATTTTTTAAAAAAAATTTAAGGCCTCAAGTTTCTTAACATTAGATCCGGATCAGCTAAAGTGCACATCCAGTAAACTGCATATAAAGTACACAGTTTCAACCACTGGATGAAGGTGTAACAGTACAAACACGAATCTCGCTTTTCATCTAACGATCTGAATTGTGCACTTTATACACTTGCAGTTTAGTGGATCCAAATCCCCTAACATTCATTTGGAACGTCATCCTTCACCTAATTAATTAATTAAAATGTTTGTTTTACTAGAAAAAAGTGATTAATTAAAGGGAAGAAATTAAAAGAGTTAATGACGGTAGGTGATGGTGGGGTCAAAGGTTGTATATGTGTGTGAGTGTTATGCAATGTGCAGACGAAGTGTTACATCTAATCTAAAATAATAAAATCATCAAACACCAAAAGAATCGCACATTCAATTCTATTCAATAATTCTCATTTTGGAGATGGCCTTCAAGCTTCAAAGTTAAAAGGCCATTTAGCTTTTAGCTTTATAAGAACCCTCTCTCTCTCTCTCTCTCTCTCTCTCTCTCTCTCTCTCTCTCTCTCTCTCTCTCTCTCTCTCTCTCTCTCTTTTGAAAAACATGCAACAACAAAAGAATCAAATCTCAAACTGATCATATATATATTGATGGCATTAAAAGGTGGGAAAAAGGCCATTTTTTTTTTCATTTTTATTTTCTGTATATATACATAGTAAAAGTCTTCGTACACTGTGAATGTGATCCATATATATTCCACACAAATTCATTATTCATATATATATATATATATATATATATATGGGTTTTATAAAAAGTGTTTTTAGGGCATTCTTTAAAGTTTTCCTTCAACCAATAAGAGGGTCTTAAAATATGTGTTAGTTGACTTTTTACTAACTTCAAAAAGATTAATTTCCTCTCCACCAATAAAAAAAAAATTTAACAAGTGCCTTAAGACACTTGTTAGATAAACCCTATAAATATTCTCCTTTCGCGAATTTCCATGCAATTACCCTACTTTACTTTAATCTAATTAATTCCATGTGTCCCTTCATTTCTTAAATTGTTGTGCATTGATTAATTTGCTATCATTATTATCATCATCATTATTATTATTATGCTTGTTAAAGGACTTCAAAAGTTTAATTCCTATCTAATTGGTTCACAATGTCTACTTGATTGGAAAATTTTTTATGTTTCAAAATATCTGCTATTTTACAAAATAAAAAAAGCATTAATTATTTCTTTACAATTTTATCCCTATCTAATACCTATTCTAATATAAGATTAATAGAGAAAGAGTAAGTGGAGTAATTAATCATCAAGAGTAATTTAGTTTTTTTATCTCATATTTTTTTAAGTTTAAGGTAAACTAATGATTTCTTTAGTCTGTGCGCACCTACCCAACGAAGCAGATATTATGAACCGGAGGGAGTAGGCAGTGGGCACATATTTGTAGGATAATTGTTACGACTCCCACTTCGAGCTGGGAGGTTACCTTCAAGAAAGAATTTTATAAAGATTTAGGCTCTCTAATTCTAATAGTTAGTTTTTAGAGTGTGTTTCTCTCAGTGACTTGTATTCGTATCAATTGATATTTTCATTGAGAGCAAGCTAACCAGAAAGAGCTATACTTGCGTAGGGTTTTGATCTATGGAGGGGCTGACTGTGATGGAGTGAAGCGCCACCAAGTAAAATGTTGCAATCTGCAGTCCTTGAGACGCTGGCTTTCGAAAGGGTGGTATTGTTATGAGACCCATATTGGGGAAGTTACTTTCAAAGAAGGGCCTTATAAGACCTTTAGTTCTCCAACTTTAACTGCTAGCTTTTAGGGCGTGGTTCTTTTTAGGGGTTCGTTTGATAGACGGAATGTGATGGAAATGGAAATGAGAATGAGTTTACTATGTTTGGTAATAGGAAATGGGAAAAGGAATGGGATAAAAGTGGATAATATGTTCGGTAATAGGAAATGGGAAAGGAATGGGATAAAAGTGGATAAAATGCCCATTTTAGCCTTATATTAAAATATTATAAAAAATGATAAAAACATAATTTCATCACATTACAAAAAGTAATACATGTTTGATAGAATGAATTTACAAGAAAATGTTAGATTACCGTCAATATTCGCATTACCAAACATGCCATAGAATTTGTGCTTGTATCAATAATACTCTTTTATATATATATATATATATATATATATATATATATTACTTACTTTTAAACTTGAGATTTAATAGAATTCTCAAAAAATTGGAATTTTTGGTCGATTTTAAACGAACCATTTTTTTATATATATTTCTTAATAACGTGGGTAGAGCTTTCCCAGCAGATGTTTTTCCATACACAAGACTCGAACTCGAGACCTTGCTTAAGGGGAATGGAGTATCTACCACTCCAACCAACCACCTATTGGTCTTATAATCATATTAAGTAGATAGTACTTATTATTTTTCAAGTTAATATTATAATATATTCATAATTTGTAGATAAAATATTTAATATGATTTTATTAGATAATATAATTAATTGTAAATTTTTTTATAGTATTTATTAATGTTTTTATAATCTTGATAAAGCAATATAAGATTAGTTATCTAGTATAATATTATGAATTTAAAATTTTTAAATGTACACAATTTAAAAAAGTTAACAGTATGTTTAATATATGTAAAAATAAAAAAATTAAATTAGCATAAACCAAATCGACCTAAAAATCGAACCAAATCATTTAAATACAAAATCGACAAGGTCTATTAATTTTTAAACAAAACCGAACCAAATCAGACATTTGCACACCTTTTATATATAATTAATTTGGATGATAGATGAGAAAATAATTTTTATATATAATTGATGACCTTATCACAAAAAAGTTTCATGTGATTCCTTAGGGTTTCCACAATCATTTGAGGTTTATGATTAGACATTGTCACCCACAAAAAAGTTTTTCAAAGCATTGAAAAAGCTAGCTCCATCTGTTATATAAACATCCTTTGCCTCTTTCTTTCTAAACACCATGCATTTATCCTTTCTTATTATTTAAATTATGTTCTTTTTTTTTAAAAAAAAATTTGTTTCAATTTCTTTTCTTTACAACTTTTCAATGATCATGGAGGATTCCCACGACAAACTCTTTCAATAAGAGAGAGCAAAAGATGAGATTACCTTTTTTTACTTTGAACATTGATTGTCAATAATATTGTGTACAAAAATCAATATCATCCTCATCTCACAGCTCTCTCTGGGCCCTTTGTGTCTCCATTTTAATCAATGTCTAATTAATTACTATGGTTAAAAAATGCCTCTAATTAATTCCTTAATGAAGCTATAAGTTCATTTTTGCTATTCATAATTTTTACCTTTAAAAGGAAATTTTCACTATGTCACGATGCTCTCCTTTATTGGGTATTGTGAAAAGATGCTAAGGAAATAAAGTGGCTCGCAATTTTGAAAACCATCCATTTCCTAGGTGGATTGATTGGTAGAAATATACGAATGTAAAGAAAAATGATGTAAATTATTGTAAAGTAATGAAAAGTACTGTAGAGAAAAATGATGAAAGAGATATAGAGAAAAAGCATGAGAGAGAAACAATATGATAAAAAGTGTGTTTGGTATGTAAGAAATATAATAGAAAGTTTTTTTGAGAACTGTAAGAATACATGGATTGTACTGTTTGGTAATCTTCCCAAACGTAGCCTAAAAATGAAAATGAGAAAGGGAATAAGATGAGAATAGAATAAAATATAATTAGATATATTTATGTTTGATATAAATTAAAAATAAATAAGATATTGAGACTAGAATAAGAATAAGAATAATAATAATATAATATAATTATCAATTTATCTATGTAATTAAATTTGAGGACAATGACGAAGATAATAGTAGTGATGGAGGTGAGAGTGGTGGTGGTAATAGTGTAGTGGCAATGAGAATATGGACAAAAATGTCAAAGTCTTTATATTTCTATTTCTATATCTCATTCTTTCCCATCCCTCAAAGAAGGGATTCTCCTTTCCTTCAAATTTGGGAAATAGGAATTCTATGGGAGGGGAAATGCGAACATGGGAATGAAAACCTATCTACCTGTATTTCCTTTTCGCACACTCCAATTCCACCAACTAAACTTGTCCCAAAAGTAATGATATATAGTGTCTGATAGTACCTTGAATAGGAATACTTCAAAAAGAAAAACACAAAGACTAAAATCTTACTATAATTTTTTTTAAAAATATATGATTTTAGTGTCAATTATTAACTATCTTTTTAGTAAAGGGATTATGATTAGTTCCATGACTGTCGTTAAAGATAATATGGAGAACATTTTAACATCGATTACAACAATTAAACTAACAAATAACGAGACTTTTTAACAAGTGATGCTAATAATTAACACTAAAATTGCTTTTTAAATGCCTCAAATTTTAATAAAACTCAAATGATTAAGAACTTTCATTTGTTGAAAGGAATGTATAGAAAAAAGAGAATATAAATAATATAATATAAGAAATTAATTAAAAAGATGCATATAATGGGGAGGCATGGGTGAAGCAGCAAGTAGTGGAGACTAGTGAAGTATATGAATTTGTGAAAGACATATGACTTTTATTTGGTTTCTTTGTCGTAGTAGCTCACGGGCTTCCTTGGCCTTATATCTTTTTCTCTCCTACACTAAAAGTTTAGATATACTTTGTGGGAATTTTTCAATACCTTAGTACTAAATCACAAGTTCTTTTTTTTTTTTTTGAGTAAATAAAAAAACTCTCTCGATCCTAAAATTACATTATAAACCAACAAGTGGTTGGTTGGAGTGGTAGGTACTTTATTTCCCTTAAGCAAGGTCTCAGGTTCAAGTTTTGTGTATGGAAAAACTTCTGCTGGGAGAGCTCTACCCTCGTTGTGGGATCTCAGCTAGCTTGAACAGGATTGCCTCCAATAGGAAGATACCTGTGGGAAAAAAAAAAAAGTTACATTTTAAAAAGACTTGGTGCTTGTTTATGCAAGTTTATTTTAAAAAAACAAGTACTTATTTTTTTAATAATAACTTATTTCAAAAAATGGTGGTGTTTGTGCATCCTTATTTCATGAAATAAATGATTATTAATTGTAGTAAGATACACTTTTTCAGTTTCATAAGCTAGAAATTGGAGCTTCTTTTTCTAATTAGTAGCAAAAGCACAAATTTAATTATTTTAGGACAAAATTTCCCATAATAAAATTTTATATTTTCTATTATACCATTTATTACTTTAAACTCTATTTTTGACATGTGCTTTGCATACTGATCCAAATTCAAAGTTAGCTACTCTTCTTTAATGTCTCTTCACTTGTAACAACAAATATTTATAATTATTTTTTATTGAAATAACATTTATAGATATTAATTAATAAAAAAGTCATCATAGATAAAAAGATTACATTAGTTAAAATTAATAATTTATTTAATTATCATTTTAATAAATTAATAAACAAATTAAATTTTTATTTTTATTTGTTTAATAATATTAACAAATTAAATAATGATATCTATTTCTCTATTTAATATAGCATTAATAACATTATAATCTATACATGCCCGTTTTGATAATTTTACAGTCAAAAGCACTTATTTATACAATTTTATCAAACACAAATTATTTTTTTAACTACTAATAAAAATATTTTTCAACTCAGTTTGTCAAACGCCCTGAGTTATTTAAAAATTAGCAGTCGCAAACACCCTTACACTTTTCTTTTTTAAAAGAAAATCCATTTAAAAAGAAGTCATTTAAAAATTAGTAGTTGCAAACACCCTTACACTTTTCTTTTTTAAAAGATTAAAAACAATTTTACTTTTTTTATGTAAAATGTACTTAATAAAATTATTTTTTAAAATATTAGAAATTATGTTTTAAAATTATTATTTCACTATTATTTATTTTGAGATGACAAATAATTATTTTATTTTATTTTATAATTAAAATAGTAATTTTTATATTATTCAATAAATATATATTTAATTATATAAATCATAAACATAAGGATATTATATATGGTCAAAATGAGTGAAATTGTAAATTTAAGGATGTCTTGAGAGTGTTAAGTGGATTTTTTGAAAAGAGAGGGGACAAAAGTATAATTTAAGAATATCTCTAGAAAGGGATAATGTAATTTATTCAATTTTTTGTTAATTATTACGTTCAATAATCTATGTAATTATTTATGTCAAAAGTAAAACAAAAAAAGATATATGTAAATGCTGATTATTCAGAAATATAATCTGATTTTTTTTAAAAAAAAAATGAAGAGATTGTTTGTGGAATTGGGTGTGTTTGAGAGATATGTTTGATTACATCAAGAGTTAATTTTTTTCCTCTAAAAATCTTAATCAAATATGCTTCATACATATTAAATTGTGTGAGTGATGACATCCAAATTTATCATAATAAATGATGTAATTTTGTATGAAAATAATAATTAATAATATTATATGACTTTCAGTCCAAAAAAAATATTATATGATTTAGTGTTATTTATTGTAAAAATAGGTTTGTATGCATCTTTTGGTGATTTTATTCTATAATTTGTAGTAAACTCTTGGTTATGTTGATCGAGTAACTATAATTATTCGGATTAAGGTAGAACTATTACACATTTTTTTGGTTCATTCAATGCAGCCCATATATTCAAATTAAGTCCGAGTTTAATGATGTTGTTGAGTTGAGTTACTAATTCGAATTCGAACTCCTCGACAACATATATCCTTATCTCATTAGCAGGAAGACCTAAATTAAACATATCGATCACCTTCTACTCTTCTGGTCTTTCGTGTCATACATGATTATGACATTCTAAGGCATAGTTGCTATGGAATTCCACTAAAGGTTTCACGAGAGATTCAACCCTAGGTTTTATTGGATTCCAATCTTGCGACGAGTTAGGGGTGTAAAACCTCAGGTTTACACCGCTCATCAAATTGACGCTGTTGCTGGGGAGCTTTTTTGGTTCTGTGGTAACTGTCTGCTAGTCAAATCGAGTCCAGACCCACTGACAATTAGGGAGTATTTTTCTTTTTGTTATATTTCGTAAAACTTTGTTTACTGAACATTTTTATTTTTTTACTTTTAGGTTGAAGAAAATTTTCTCGCATCTGTTTGCCTCGGAGCTTGCCATGGAGAGTGGCTAAATTTTCCATTCATTGCGGCAAACTCATCAGATTTTTCTTCCTCTTTTTATTTTTTCTATTCGTTTTTTAATTTTTTTCTCCTTTACTTCTAGTTTTTAATTCTGTATGCTTAGTGAGTCAGAGGGTAGTTTGATCCCCTTTTCTTCAAAAATAGAAAAATCCCTTTAGGAAACTAAGGCTTAAAAAGAAACAAGAGGAACTAAACAATAAAATGGTTGTTGGACTACCATATCATAGGACTAGTGCTAGAACTGGAATTGATAATGAAGAATGTAATTAGGTGGTGTATGAAAATGGGCTAGTTCATCCTTGATGGATTGGGCCCAAGCCCATTTGAATTTGGGGCTCTAGTGCCAAATACAAACACGTGAATTTATGGAACATAATATTTTCCTTTTATTTAAATTGAAAATTAAGAGGGAACAATTATTTTAACGCAATAAGTGGGGGTGGTTTTCATATATGAGAATGTGTGTGTGAAACTGATTATACTTCATTCTGAAGAAGAAAACCAGTAAGAACTTCCTCCTCCCTCTCTTGTATTCTCTTCTCTTTACTCCCAAAAAGTATGCATTTGCTGTGAATATGTGATCCGTGTTCATTATCATAACTGTGTTGGCGCATGACTACTTGAATCCGACAATCAGGTATGCCTGAATTCCTTCAATAGTATTAAAGGTAAGTTAAAGTTTCCAATGTGATTTATAATTATTCTTTAAGAGAAAAATGCTTGATTAAGTATGTTTTTATTTCTGGTAAATGCTTAATGAATGCATGAAATATGTGTTTATTTCTTCTGTAAATATTGCTTTACGATAGGTTGTGATCAAATAAAACCTTATAGTAGCATAAGGCCAACCCAATAGTCAAATCTCTTGCGGAATCTTCGTATTAACCTCCAATTGGTTAGTATCTCAAGCAAGCAGGTATTCACAGAATAAGTAGAGAGTCAATGGTTCAAAGTGTCAAGAATAATATGAAGCAGAACCCCAAGAAGAATAGAACCAACAATCATAGCCAATCATAAAATATTCAGGTATAATTAATTCATTCGAAATGTATACTATTCATGAAAATCATGCATTACGGAAGCCTATCCAATTATGAATGTTATCCCCGACCAGGATCATCAATAACATGTGTAACTATGAAATATTCCACCTTGGGACACGTGGCATTGACGTTCTAGAAGCACGGCCTCAGCACCCGCTAGAGACACGTGGCACCGCTCATCTATCAGTTACGTGGTCCTTGCCCACGTCATCTCACATAGCTTCCCCTCAACCAGATGTGGGAACTCCACAACCCTCGTGGGACGAGCCACATCCCGCTAGATCGTGGGTCGAGCACGATCTCGCCACACTCGAGTATAAATAGACCCTCACCCGGGGGACTACGTAAGCAATCTAGTCTCAACAAAACTACGCAGCCTGAAGGATAACCACACCTCCTCTGTGATATTCCACATACTCTCCCGGTACCTGAGCACCCTCAGATACCTCCCGCAAGTACTCTTCCTACGACGAGCCCCATCGTAGGCCAACTTCCGGTCAGCCCACCTCCGTCCCGGAGTACATCATCTACAGGGCTTTCAACAGCCCTCAGAGACCATAGCTCTCCCCTACTAAGGCAACCTCCTAAGAGCGGCTCGCTCGCCCGGAGTACCTTAGGCATGTCTTAGCCGCACACGGCCCAATACAGGTAACAACCTTGCCTAACGGCTCCGATAGACGTCAGCATGACGAACTGCGTGGACTTTGATCCCTCCCGAAGGGTACGTAGGCACCTAGGTGCATCACCTAAGGACAAGTCCTCCAAGGTTAAGACCCCTTGCAGTCCTAATTTCAAATTACAATTGTCTGAGCCAAAAACGACAGTTACAGTGGCGCCCACCACGGTCTTATTCAGACCACAATGCCTTGCGCACTCTGCCGCTAAACGGTATTTCTTTTTTCGGGGAGTAGGAGTATATGCCTAACGCTCAGAAACCCGCTTTTTTTTTGTTTTGATCTCCAATATAGATACAGGATATAATACATCATGACCGACTCAAACGTCCCCACAACCACGACTGACGCTAGCGCCTTGAGACGCAACATGAGGAATTGACAGGGAACGGCCGAACCGGTCACAACTGAGGTAAGCGAATCAAGCGCCACCCAGCCTCAAAGCTCCTCAATAACGCAGGTAGCCATCACAAAAACCGTGGTCCAGAACCCAACATCTAGAGAGGAAACTTGCCCTCAACACCCGTATGGCATGCCGCACGTCCCTTGCCCCACAACCGGTGGTCAAGAGATGACAGAGCCAGCAAGGAACCCGCGGGACGCTAAGATCGCCCGCCTCGAAGCAAAAGTAGCAGCTCTACGCCAACAGCGATGGAAAGAGGACAGGAACCTCGCCCCAGCGCGAATGCTCAGTTACCTTTAGTGCCGCACGGCGCGACGGCATGGACCTTTAACGACCCTACCGGCCTACCCGCAATTCAATTTGGGACCTTACCAATGGATTTTGCACGATTGTCACTGACGGCGGCACCACCTCCAACGGTAATCCCACCTGGACCAACCATGGTCGCCGGAGAAGCAGCACGACCCGTCACGAACTATCTGCGACCACCAATCCCAAACTACCCTCCGGGATCCTACCTCCATATGGCATGGGCAGCGGCCTACAACCCATAGGCCGCCGGTGGTGCAAATGCCTACCAGTGGCCCACATTCAACTTCCAGGGATAGGGGAGACACCCCTACACCTAGCAGGTCATGAATGAGCACGTGCCCATGGGTTTCAAAATGTCTTTCCACATAGAACTTTATGGTGGAGAGACCGATCCGTGAGATCATTTGAACACTTTCAACTCGGCCATATCAATATTGGGCATAACGGACGGCCAACAGTGCCGAGTCTTCTTTTCAACCTTAAAAGAAGCCGCCCTAAGATGGTTCTCGCTGCTGCCTACCAATTTGATCCACAGCTTCGAGCAACTGGCACAGAACTTCCTTACACAGTTCGCCAACAGCAAAGAGTACCAAAAAAACGAAAACTCTTTCATTGGTTTCCATCAAGAGGAAGGGGAAACCCTGCAAGCCTTCCTGGCCCACTTCTCCAAGCTCTCGCTCCAAGTCCAAGGCCTTTAGGACGCCATCACCATCTTTGTCATAAAGCAAGGTCTTCGATGCTCACAATTCTACGGGGAACTGAACAGATGGCCCGTCTCCACCTTACAGGAGCTTATGGACCGTGCGGAGTGGTTCACTCAAGAGGAAAACGCTCAGATTGCCAAGGATAAGATGAGAAAATTCCTGATAAACCAGGCCAACATGGAACGGGCAGAAAAGAAAAAGGAGAAGACGGGAACCGAGAACCAAGCCCCCAAGGAGAAGAACAATAGGAAGAGGTCACCACCTCGACCGCGGACGCCTCCCAGGGGACGGTTCACGAGTTATACTCCCCTCAACAAGTCTCATGTTGTGGTGTTGGAAGAAATTTATCACTCGGACATGCTCAGTTTCCCCCCGTAGGTCAAATGAGATTGCGGGCACGAGGCCAACGATTGCATCCACCTAAAGGATCAAATCGAGGACCTAATCCAGAAAGGACAACTCGGCAGGTTTGTCAACGAAGAAAGCAGGGCTCATGCCGAACACCCCTGGGAGGCCAACGACCAAGCACCTACCCGCGGGGTTATCAACGTTATAGTAGAAGGACTGCAGAGAGGGACCTCCTCACTACCACAAAATAAGAAGAGGATGGAACGCTCCATACTCGCCCTCGATTACGCTCCGAAGCACAAGAAGAGGAGCGAAGCCAAGGGAGACCCCATCACCTTCGACCTCACTAACCTAGAGGGACCAGTCCATGACGACCCCATGGTAGTAACCGCTATAATCGCCAACTACGAAGTCAAGAGAGTCTTGATCGACCAAGGATCTTCAACAGACGTTCTCTACTTCGACACCTTCAGAAAGCTCAGGTTGAATGAAGCCAGCCTAAGACCATTCCCCGGCATGCTCATAGGGTTCACAAAAGCCCAGGTTCCAGCAGAAGGAATCATCACCGCCCAAACAACTATGGGCACCTTACCAAAGGTCGCAAGCCTTGATGTAGATTTCATCATCGTCTCAGCACCATCAGCATACAATGCAATCCTAGGGCGACTGTCCCTAAACAAACTCAGAGCTGTAGTGTTGACCGCATAGCACACCATGAAGTTCCTAACACCCCATAGGGTTGGAGAATTTATGGCGGACCAAAAACTGGCGCGAGCATGCTACGCAGCGAGCTTAACCAAGACCATCAAGGTCGCCCGCCTCG
Organism: Senna tora; assembly: GCA_014851425.1. Classification (NCBI taxonomy): domain Eukaryota; kingdom Viridiplantae; phylum Streptophyta; class Magnoliopsida; order Fabales; family Fabaceae; genus Senna; species Senna tora. The sequence goes on from CM026260.1 coordinate 7,887,615, forward strand.
GTCCCAAAGAAATACGCGAGGAACCCCCCAAGGGTAGAGAGTCCGGAGAAAGTAAACCAGAGTCCGCCCGCCCAGACCTAACCTCCGCTTAGACTCCGAACGCACTTTGCGCTATCACACCACCTTTAGGTCAAGTCGCATATGCCTCTACTTTGAATTTAGGATTTTCAGCCTGAATAAGGCCCGCCTGACTTAGGCAATCCGAATGTAAACATTTTGCTTACCTTCAGCCTAACTAAGGCTAGCCCGACTGAGGTTGCACGAATGTAACCATTTTGTCTATTATTAAAAGTACTTCTTTCCAGCTCGAGACAAGACTTCAAACTTGCAAAGTACTCGCACAAGTCTTGCTACAGGACAATGGGCTCGATCACCCTAAGAAATGCTAAGCGCCCCCAGGGCCAAGATAAAATTTCCCCAAAATAGCGGTACTCCGGCGGAGCCTCCACATGTGCATCCCCCCGGTCAGTACTCCGTCGTGCAACTTGCGGGGACAACCGCAACTCCACACCGGCAGGCCGCTTCTTAAGCCATCCTTCTCCGCCCTTGGGCAACTCGGCCGCAGAGGCTCCTCTCCTCTCCCCCTCTTGAGGTTCGCTCGCGCCAACCTTCCCGTCTTTCTTCCTCTTTCTCCCTCGAAAGAACCTCTTGACGACGCTCCCTCTCGGAAGACGGAGGCACAGGAAGCCATCCTTCCCTCTCACCACCAGCAGGGACATCAGCGGCTCCCCCCGGAGACAGGCCCTGGTGACCATTCTACCTCCCCCTACTCTGACCAGCATCGCGAGTACGGATCAGAGGAGGAGGAAGAGGAGGAGAAGATAAAGGAATATCCTCCAAGTCGTTGAAGTCAAAAGGGTAGTAGCTATAGTCATCACCTCCACCAGCCATTGCGAAAACCCGACAGAAACAAGAATCAGAAAAGGGCAAAGCAAAGGCAGGAAAGCGGAGGCAACGGAGAAAGGTGAAAGGGCAAATGTAAAGTCGCAAACTTTCAAACGTTGGATATTTGTAGGGCACCGAGAGGCGCGACGATTCAAAAACTTTGACCCCTCGTATCCCGCAACGGATAAAACCTATTATCCTCTACGATTAAGCCTAGCTGCAACTGCTCACTTCAACCGCTCACGTAGAAAGAAGCAACGGACGGGACGCACAACCAGGGCAAAGGAGACGCAAAGACAAAAAAGCCCCCGAGAACCCAGGAGTCGCCTCGAGACACCTGAGAGCCTTTTCGCAAAACTCTCTACCCAGGCTAATGATGGCTACCCTCGGAAACGAACGCACATTTAATGAAGGAGAAACGGTGGCAAAACACTTAAATGACAATGAAACCCGTTCAAACTCTGACGCGTGACACCTGCAACAAAGTCCGCTACTTCAACAAATAACCCTCAGCAAGAGATCCACCGTCAGTCACTGACCACGGACGAACATAGCCAGATGATAGCCCTTCAAGATGACCAAACGGCCCCTGACCTTTGAATTTCTCCCATTAGCCCTCAAAGGGCATTTAGGGAAATGCCCCTCTGAGCAATGATGACTCCACCTCGGTAAGTTGCATACTTCCTGCAGAGACGGCTCGAAAACTTGCTGGGGAAGTCAAGAGTCCAGCCACCCGAAGCGGAACACGTGTCCTCTCCAAGACGTCTATTTTTCTACGAACGATCTAAGAGAGCCTACTTCGTGAGTTGGACGGCCAGTTCCCATAACCATGACTCCAAGCGGACGAACTATCCCGCGAGCAAAGGCAGTAAAAATTTTTAAGTATCTTACAGGCTAAGGAACTTAAGTCCACGGGCGCCCGACACCCGTAGACTTGGGGGACTTATGTAACTATGGAATATTCCACCTTGGGACACGTGGCAATGACGTTTTAGAAGCACGGTCTCAGCACCCGCTAGAGACATGTGGCACCGCTCATCTATCAGTTACGTGGCCCTTGCCCACGGCATCTCATGGAGCTTCCCCTCAACCAGACGTGGGAACTCCATAACCCTCGTGGGACGAGCCACATCCCGCTGGATCGTGGGTCGAGCACGATCTCCCCACACTCGAGTATAAATAGACCCTCACCCAGGGGACTACGTAAGCAATCTAGTCTCAACAAAATTATACGCAGCCTGAAGGATAACCACAGCTCCTCTATGATATTCCACATACTCTCCTGGTACCTGAGCACCCTCAAATAACTCCCGCAAGTACTCTTCCTACGACGAGCCCCGTCGCAGGACAACCTCCAGCCAGCCCACCTCTGTCTCGGAGTACATCATCTACAGGGCTTCCAGCAACCCTGGGAGACCATAGCTCTCCCCTACTAAGGGAACCTCCTAAGAGCGGCTCGCCTGCCCGGAGTTTATTACCGTATTGAAGGGGATAGTTCCTCTGATTTGTGCCTGATGTTCACTCATGTTGTTAGACAATCCTTTTACGAATTCAGCTAGGTTGTCGCTCTTAGTGTTTGAGGCATTCACCTCAGACGCTAGGTCATTGATTTTAGCATCAAATTGGGTGACAATTGCCTGCATTTAAGAGTTGGTTATATTACGCTCATAAACTAATTGTTCTCGAAATTCTAGAAATCCCTTTTCTATTAATTGTTTGAGCACTCTTACTTCAAAATCTAGACTCCCTTGTTCAGTGGTTGCAAAGGTGGTGGGGTTGGTTTTCATTAGTTGGTTAGGGGGTCTCTTTGGAAGTTTCCCACTCTATTCCCTTGGTTGGTTTGCCCAGGGTCCCTCCACCTAAAACTTGGATGGTCTCGCTATCCAAGGTTGTATGTGTTTAAGAATGGGTCTCGGACGCACAAGATACATCCCAGGTCTTTGCTGAAACATAGCATTGACCTCTTCCACTTTGTGTAGGCAATTGTCAGGTGTGTGCATCATGGATTCGCACACACTGCAGCTTGCAACTACCAGAGCTAGATACTCTGCTTGCTGATGCGAGCCTTGGAAGGCCTTGACCACTTAGGTAAACTCAGCTATATCCCCAGTGATTTGGGCTAATGTAGAAGTTGGATCATGCCCTAATTCTTCTACTAGATGCACATCTCTAGGGGATCTTCTCTTTTTTGGCATTGCACATTTTATATAGATCCTAGGCCTCGACAGGTGTTAGGTCTTCTAATCCAAATAAAAAAATGAGGGTAGTAAAAATGGGTTAGGAGATAAAATTTTGATTTTTTTTTTATTTGGATTAGGTTTATTTTATTTTTAAATAAAAGTACAAAGTTAAATGTGAGGTGGACAATGATGTGGCTAAAGATACCCATTCATCGTCCACATCAACAAATTCAATTAAGCATGTTAACGATGGGCCTTAGCAAGCCAATCAACTGCTTTATCATTTTGTAATTTTTAAATAGTAACAGAATTTGATTTTTGGTGACATATTTATACATCACTAAATCAATTTTTTTTTACTTGTGGCTGTTGCCTCTTATTTTAAAATTTTGTTATTATTAAAAAAATTTAAGTGAAAAAATGACACCTTATTCCAAGATTTGGCATGCATATGAACTCAAAAAACACTTATAAAATTATTTATAAATAGCCCCCTAAATAAGAATTCACTTGAAATCGAACCAAATACTCATAAACAAGGCTAGATTTGTCTACCTATGAACATAGTTAATATTTTTAAATTGTATTTTTATCATGAATAAACTTTGTTTTTTTTTTTTTTTGAATAAGAAAACAAAATTTCTACTGCTCTAAGATTTGATCTGTTCTCCTTCTATATATCATTTTTATATCTAAGGAGATAAGTGTTGTGATTCTTTTGATCACGAAGAATAAAGTAACTTTTAAATTCATGTGCTTAGAATTTTAATGTCATTCGTGTTGATTTCATGAAAAACATTCATTTTGATACATAATGCTGTAATTAATTATTAGGTCAAACTATATATAGTACAACAATTTGACAATATAAATACAGGATTCAAAGAATAAATTAATTTTTTTGATGGTACACATAATTGAAAAAAAAATTCTTTATTTATACGAAAAAATATAATCTGTTTCTTCATATTGATTTCTCCTTCTTATTTTTCATCTTCATTGTTTCTTTCTTACATTTTATATTTCTTTTTCAAAAAACCAATTATCCAATCCAACTGACTTTACCAGCTTGGATTAGATCGATTGATACTAAAAGTGTTAGATTGATTAGATGAGTTTTTTAGTCTTTCAATTAAATCGATTCTGTTGGTTAAATTATCATAACCGAACCCTAGGGATGTACATGTGACGGGTCGAGCCGTGTTTTGACTGGACCCGAGACCCGACTCGAGTAATGGCCGGGTCGGCTGGGTCAGTCTTTTTTTTTCGAAAATTTGAATTTGAGTCACACTACAAAAAAAATGCAAATTAGAGACGGATTAACATCCGTGGCTATTCCGTGTCAATCCCATAGCTGTTCCGTCTCTAAATTTTTTTTAAAAAAATATAATTTTTATTTATTAGGGACGGAATTTAGAGATGAATTTATTCCATCTCTAACTTATTCTACCCTATTCCATCTCTAATTCATCGCAAAAAAAAACCCTAATCCTAATTTGATTCCTCTCACTCTCGTCTCTTCGTCACTTTCTTCCTTCGCGGCAGCGGCAGCGGCAATGCGGCCATCGTCTTCTTCCCTCAGCTTCCGACAACCACCGCCACCGCTACAGTTACTCGGTAGTGCTCTGCTTTGCTTATCTTCCTCCTCGCCACTCCTCCACCTCTGCTCTGTTTCCTCTTCTCGGAGGTGAGTTGGTCAATTATAAAGAGATGCTCTATTTGTTAATTATTAATTAGGAAGGAATATGTATCATCCATCTCTTTCCATGTTGCATTATTATCATACTATGGGAGTTTCAGACGCTAACGAGCTCCACAGATAAGAGATGACGCATTCTTTGCTTTTTCCACTTGAAACTATAATTACAATCGTCTCCTATTCATGAAAGTAAGGATGCAAATTTTTCTTAGTTAAGAATTCTTGCAGGAATTTCACTGAGGGTCAGAACTGGACATAAAATTTTCGACTTATAATTAGTACGTTGTGGAATGGAAACCCAAACCCAAGAGGGCCATGGAATGAAGAATAGGAATGTTCGGTTAAACCACAATTCAAACCACACATGGAAATCTTAGTGTCAGAATTTATGCTACCTTAGCTTCCTTTCTTCTATTAATCCAACTCTGAAACCAAACCACAATTCAAACTCTTCCTGATTGCTTCCTTTTATGCAAATAGATAAATGGGAACATTGCAAAAACACATGTTCTATATATATATATATATATATATTCCAAATCAGAGTTGCAAGCCAGGCAATTACTATCAGCTGGAATATATATAATGTCTTCGAAGAACTTCACAAGTGGGAAGGTTATTCTGCATACATAGTTCCAGATTTCAGTCATTGACCTTCTTTGACTTCTCCTATATATCTGCTGTAGTTAGCATTTTTTTTGTTAATAAGATGATTATTATATCATTCCTTAACAGTGTAATCACCAGTATAATTTGTCATCCACCCCTGTCATGGAGAAAGGAATAGAACAAATTTGGTTGACAGTATATATGAGTATCAAAGAGATCGAGCAAGTATTAGAATTATGCTGTATGAGATCAACTATTTCAGATTACCAGAAGCATACGCATAGTACTCTCATTTTTCAGTGTCTACTTATTTCAGCATTTGATTTTGCCTACCCCGCCTAGAAAAAAGCTTTATTTATTGTTGGTACTTGATAATAAGAGTGTGTAATGGCTATTCAAAGAGAGATCTTACCGCCTACCGTAACATAAACTTTATATTAAGATCAAAATGAAATTGGAGAATTGATAGTACCAATAATACTAAAGCTATGATTATAATTGCGGGGCACAACTTAGACTTTTGTATCAAATTGAGGGAAGCCTATATATGACTATGAGACGCCTATGATTAAATGTGTTCTATAGCTATACACAGCTTCTCTATTAGAATAATAATTGCCATTATTTATATTAACAGTAGACATTAATTTAGATTAGCTATTAGCATCTAATCTTGCATGGTATTTTAATTGAAATAAAAGGAAGCTGAAATCGCTTTGAAGTTGGTAAAATGCATTAAGAATAACACAGTCTGGCTAGCTAGTAATTTTAATACTAATTATTTGGAATTTGGAACCTCGTGAGAGGGACAGCATATGCTATTCTTACTAATGTATTTATGCAACTTTGCCAATAAGATAATATAAAGCCATAAAGGTATTAGATTAGATGATCAGATCTGTTGATTAATCGTAGAATATTCATTCAGCCACATATATATATATATATATATATATATATATATATATATATATATCTATTTAATTGCAGTTCTGCCCATAATAATTTGTCCTTTTAGTTGGTAACAGAAATTTATGTATTAGATTAGATGGTCACGCACTGTCTTATAAGAATCCTTTAACTGCTGCTTTTAATTAAATTAAAACAATAAGGTATATATAAATTAAATCCTTTAACTGCTTCTTTTAAATATGTCTTTTAGAAATTCTGATTTTCAAAAAGGGAGCAAAAACTAATTAAGGATATTTGACCATTAAAATTCTGAAGAGATGAGAAATGGAGAGTGGGCATAAAAAATGAGAAGAGTAATTAATATATGTTGACATTTTGAATAGATTTTTTTAACTTTAAATTGATTTATTACCTAGTTTTTAGGAATAGATTAATAAGATATTAAATAATAGATATGATATCTTATTTTCAGCCATTGATTTTAATTTTTTTATATAATTATTGTTTATTTAAGTAAATATAAACAAAAAATAAAAATAAAAAAGAAATGGAAGTACCCCGGGTCGAGTCCAACAACGTCATACCCGGGTCCCAGCCCGACCCGAGGTCATATTTTGTGACCATGTCGGGTCGGGCCACTGAGTCCACGGGTTTTTTGTACACCCATATCGAATCCAAGGTTTGTCAACCCCTAGTTTTCAGTATACTCTAACTTATATTAAATAAAAGAAGAAAAAAATGCTTATACAGTTGTGTGCAGCTATCAATTGTGGCAATTACTCCCTTTCACATTTGCATACTTCAAAATTAACTCTGACTTTTCATATTCTATCAACACCGTCAAGTAATGTTGTGTCATAATTTTTAATGTTGCAGTTATCATTGTACAGCTATGTGTAGCTTTAACTCTTGTAGGATCAAATGGTAAAAGAATTAGAATTTACTTGGGGATTTTTAAATAAAAATATGACACAAAAATACTTAAAAGCTTTAACGGAAAATAAAATCAAAGTTAAATTTGAAGTATGAAAATATAAAAGGGGGGCATTTGCACAAGAGGGTCGTGGTTGTTGGATGGATGTATATATATTTTACCCATAAAACAAATATGATATATAATTAATTTAAGTTTCACTATTTTCTTAAAAATTTTGGGCAGGGCCAAGCCCGAATAAATAATTCAAAAGCAAGTTCAGATTTGAGCCCATATTTTGATAATATGTACCTAAAAAGGTTCGGCCCATAATACACACCATGGATACACACAAAGAAAAACATATTGGATCTTAGAAGTTACTTGTGTTGGTCTTAAAATTTTACAATAAAGCTTAAAAAGGTGTAGTCCAAGCTTTTAGACTTAACCAAGCTTCACTTGAGACCTTATTATATATTGGGCTTAATTAAATAGTTTTAAAGGCCTTAGTCCAATCCCACTTATATATTTGTTAAGTAATCACAAAATTTTTTTAATTAATAAAAAAGCAATTAAGTGTCAGAAACTCACATCATAGAAAAACTAGGTTGTCTGGCCAGCCCAGTACCAGTTTGGTTTTTACCTGTCCGGAATCTTTTAGATAAAAGAAAAATAAACAAAATAGAAGTTCAGATAATTTTAGAGAGAATTATTAATTTAATCGTTAAAAAATACAGATTATTTTAATTTAATTTGTAAAGAATCAAAATGCTTAATTTAGCCTTTGAAAGATATTTTTTGTCCCAATTTAATTCTTTTAATCTCTAAAAAAAGCTACAAATAATTGACAAAAAACTAAAAGGACTAAATTTGGACAAAAATGTATTTTTCAAGGACTAAATTAAGCATTTTCATCTTTCAAAGATTAAATTGGAACAATCTGTATCTTTTAGAGAACAAATTGGAATTCTTTCAATTCTATTTGTAAGATGAATTGAGGATGAAAATATGTACCATTCTTTGTTGCCAAAAGATATCGATATTACGGTGACCTGTAAGACCGACGAAACTCAGAGAACAAAGGAAATTCTGAGAGAGATGGACTCGAGCTAGAAAAGATTCTGATGCCTATATACCCTTAGGTGGAATCAGAGTCCACGTAGTTCGCTTATTTGGAAAGGCTCCCAACTAAAGGTTGTGACAGCAACCAAAGAATGGGAGTGAAGTGGGGGAGAGAGAGAGAGAGAGGTGCTTTTCTCGCTAAGTGATGTTTGTAAAAATAATAGGATAATCCTATTGAAGGGAATCTCATGTGCATATATAGGGACCTATGAGTCGGTTAGACGATTAGGCTTGCCAGTTATACGGTTGAGCTGAGTCCCCAAATGGGTGACGGATCCCCTAGTACCATAAATCTTCCAAGTCTAAGAGTTTCGATGAAGCTCTCGAGCTTTTTCATTTTAGCAGAGGCGACTTGGCACTTTGAGCTAGGTTGTCCGGTAATAGCTAAAGCTTTTATCCTCCGTGTTTTCTTGGTTGAAACGTCGTCGTTGTGGAAGGAAGTAGCTTAGTTTTCTTCTTGTGGGGCAATGGGTCTTGCAAAGCAATGAGCCACGATTCAAGTGGCACGTGGTCCCTGTATGTGTAAGTTATAGCCTGTTAGCTATACGTCAGCAAGCCATTTTTTAGAATAGGGGTATTTTTGTATGTTCCCCTTTTTGAGATTTTTGGCGGTTTCGATTCTTTATAACTTCTTCTTCTAGAATTTATTCTTCACTTTGTACTGTTGCATTTGCTCTTAGCTCTGCTACTCTCTGCTTTTTGCTTGCTTATACTCTTTTCATCTTCCTTGCAATCTCTGTCATGGCTCATGTTCCCCGTCGTCACGTCTTCTCTCGCCACAGTACTCCCATCACGGTGGTGTACAGGGTAGATATTCTAGGGCACTCTCTTCCGATAGCCCTATGTATCAAGGTAGGGATTCCATTAGTGAGGAGTCCCTTAGGTCCTTCGTCGATGGTCGTTCCGTCATTCATCTTGCGGAGGTTACGTATGAGTCCCCTGTGTTTCATCTTGAGGAAGAGGATTTCTTTGCCATCGCAGGGAGTTCGAGGTTCTTGCCTCTTCATTATGAGGAAGGTGTTGTGGTTAGGGATCTATCGGAGAGGGTCAGGGTAGCTAGTAGTAAAGTTTACTCTACTTCTGCTATGGCTGCTATCTTACCTCTGTTTCTCGAAAACCCTTTCACCTTCTTTTATTATTTTGCTGGTTATCCTCTCGCATTGTCCCTTCTTTCCTGGGATGGGGTTGGCTTTTTTATTTTTTACTTATGTAGCTAGGGTAATGGGGGTTATTCCCCCTTTATCCGCCTTACTATGTCTTTTCTTAATTGCATCAATGTCTGCCCTATCCAAATGGTTCCCAACGTCTGGGTTTATCTTCGAGGCTTTGAAGATGCTTCTAGTGTTGTGGGGATCTTACCCTCCCTGTTACTTTTCTTTTACTTTTTGCGAGTCTGTTGTCGTGAAGTCGGCGAGTTTATATTTGTTCGATGAGCCACCTCAGCCCCCTGTCTTTTGACAGGCTTTTCTCGCAGTTTTTGAAGCTGGGATGACGAGTTTATTCGCATCAACCCGGTGTGTGGTTATCACCCTTTTTGGCTTCATGAATCGAATTTTTGGCCACTTTTTTCGTTAGTGAGGACATCCTATTGGCCAACACCTGTCATTGAGCAGTTTGATTTGAGTGATCTTGACCGTGATATTGTTGCCCGACTCATTCGACGTCCTCGAGACCTGGGGAGCCTTAACGGTAAAGGTTTTGATAAGGCTTATTACTTTTTGCGTAATGTGCTGATGACATTTGCTCATCTTTTTCAACGGCTCGGACTTATGCAAAGTATGTGGCTTCGACACACAACGCTGCGGGGCCTTCTGTAGATTATGCCGGTTCTAGTAAGCCCTTGGGGCGTCGCTGGGTGGTTCAGGGTGTTTACTGTCACTTAGGAGTCTAACGACTGAAGTGAGGGTTGTTGAGTCTCCGCCTTCGGGGAAGGGTCATGTATCTTCTGTTGTTGCTGCTGCCAATAATGCTAATGATCTGGCTAAGGGTGTTCCTCTATCACACTAGCTTGGGAAGGAGCCCATGGTGGAGGAATCTCGCAAGAAGTTTAGGCAAGATTCCCCTTTCCAGAGGTTGATTACTTGCCCTTTTCTTCCCTGATCGAGGGAATTTTGTCAACCGAGCGATAGGATCAAGATCAAGAGGCCTCTTTGCGTGATGGGCTACCTCTTGCTATCAAGTTGGTTGCAAGGTTTTTATTTGAGGCTTTACTTGGCCTTCATGGGCTAGCTGCGACTGCCCACTCTTTTGAGAGATGTGTTTCTCGTCCTTCTTTTACTTATTTCTTTTCTGTCGTCTCATGCTTCTGACCTCTCCTTTGGTGTTATTTTATTTCAGAGGGAACTTGTTTTATTACGCATCGAATCGACTCGACTTCACAGGGAACCGATCGTTGCTCGTCAGACTATCAAGGAACTTCGTGCCACCCTTACTGTGAAAAAGGCTTTTTTTTGTCTTCCATGATCCGTTTACGATTCAAAAAGGAGAACCTCGCTGGGTCGAGTGACGTGAAAGAAGAGTCGGCTTCTCCGTAGGGGCCACCTCCTGGATTTGGTTCCCCTGCTGATAGGAGTAAAAATGATAGGAACAATAATGGGGATGGAGCTTGTCCCCCGAAATTGTAAATACTTCTAAAGGATACTTTTGGCCTTTTTTTGGACTGGATGCTTAAGTCCCATTTTGTTTTTTCGGGGCATGTTTTGGTGATATGTTATATTTCCTTATCTTTGCCTTTTTCTGGATTTCTGATTTTCTCTTCACCAATTTCCATTTATATATGTGCGTGTTACATTTGTTTTGAGAACTCTTTTGCGGACGTTTCTTGAAAATTCCTTGTAAATGGAATTTTCACCTCGTTAGAACGAGGATTTGGTCTTCAAGGATCGTCATCTGATTACCCACCTTGATAGGACAAGAATTTTTCATCTTGTCAAATTGATGATTTGGTCTTCAAGGGATCATTAACAAATTACGCACCTTGATAGGATAAGGATTTTTCATCTCGTTAGAATGAACATTAAGTCTTTAAGGGATCGTCATTCGATTACACACCTTGATAGGACAAGGATTTTTATCTTGTTAGAATGAGGATTAAGTCTTTAAGGAATCGTCATTTGATTACCCAGCTCGATAGGATAAGGATTTTTCATCTCATTAAAATGAGGATTAAGTCTTCAAGGGATCATCATTCGATTACCCATCTTGATAGGACAAGGATTTTTTACCTCTCGTTAGAACGAGGAATAAGTCTTCAAGGGATCATCATCCAATTACCCACCTTCATAATAAAAGAATTTTTCATCTCGTTAGAACGAGGATTAGGTCGCTTGAGCTTACTTTGTCATAGATACTCCCTGAGGCTGCCTATGTTCCACATGCTTGGGAGTGGTATGCCTTATAAAGTGGCATATTGGTATACTCCATTCAGCAAGACTTTTGTCACTCCGTACGATCCTTCCCAGTTTTGAGCCAATTTTCCTTGTGTCGAGTCATTTCTGTTATTGATGGTTGTTCTGAGGACCATATCTCCTTCTTTGAGGTTTCAGGGTTTCACTTTCATATTATGGTGCCGGGCTATTCTTTACCTATATGCTCCTGCCCTAATTTGCACTTGTTCCCTTTTTTCTTCTACCGTTTCAAGTTCGATAGCTGTTGTTTCTTTTTTTTTTCTTGGATGTGATAGTTTGAAACCCTTAGTGTTGGTATTTCCAGCTCGGCAGGTATCATTACTTCTTGGTCGTATGTTAACGCGTATGAAGTTTCTCTAGTTGTCGTTTGCGTTATGTTTCTGTAAGACCATAAGATTGAGGGTACTTCTTCTGCCCATTTGCCTTTTTCCATGTCTAGGCGCTTCTTGAGTTATGTTAATATGATTTTGTTGGCTAGTTTTATCTGTCCATTGGTGGCCGGGTGTTCCACAGAGTTCTTTGAAGCTTGATGTGCCAATCTTCGCAGTAGCTTCAGAGGGTTTTGCTAATGAACTGCCTTCCATTATAATATATTAATATGTAAGAGGGCCCAAATCTTCTTATAATGTTTTGCCATAAAAACTTTTGGCATTGGAAGGATGTGATGGCTTCTACGGGCTCTGCTTCTATACACTTTGTGAAGTAGTTTATAGCAACTATGAGGTATTTGACTTGTCCCACTGTTGAGGGAAAAGGTCCAAGTATACTAATTCCTCATACGTCAAATGGCTAGGGTGACGAGATGATTTGTTGCTCGTTAACAGGTATATGCGTGTAATTGTTGTGCCTTTGGCAGGCGTTGCAATGTTTTACTAGTAGTTCCGTGTTGGCTGTGATCGTGGGCTAATATTATTATGCATTCAGTGTTTTTCTTCAAATTGCCATCGCTGCTTGGTGGCTCTCACATAATCCGCATGCACGTTCTATAGGATGGCTTTTCCTTGTCGAGGGCTCACGCATTTGAGGTGAGGTCTGGATAGTCCCTTTCGGTATAAATCAGAGCCCTATATGAAATATCTGGTGGCTCAGCACACAATTTTTCGGGCTTCTTATTAATCTTGCGGTAATTGCTCGTCTTTGAGGTATGTCAGGGGTCATCCAGCTATCTTCTATTTCTACCAGCGACACTTCTTGTCCTTCATGCTATGTTTTTCTAACTGTTTTTGGATGACTGGCTTGAATCCTCCAATTGTTCATGTATTCATTAATTCTGAGAGTGTGTCTGCTCTCTCATTCTTTTCTCGATGGATTCGGCCAATCTGAAAAGTCTTTATCATTTTTTGAATTAACTGAACGTACCTTTTTATGGCCGCCTCTTTGATATTATAATTCTCATTCAGTTGGTTGACCACTAGTTACAAGTCGCTATAATCTTTGACTCAGTTAGCTGCCAGCTCTTGTGCCAATTTAAGTCCTGCCAACATCACATCGTATTCCGCCTGGTTGTTCGACGTTTTGAAGGCGAATCGGATGGCCTATTCCACAGTGACCCCAGATGGGCTCTCCATGATTATACCTGCACCACAAGTGGCTCCTTATGAACCGTCAATATATATGGCCCAATATAGACATTCTTGAGTGTCTTCTTGTATCAGAGTTCTACTGCCCAAGTTGGTAGCCATTCTGCCAGGTCTGGCTTTAGAAGGATTTGTCTTAAGGGCTAGTTAGTTTTCACCACAATAGCGTATTATTTGAAAATGCCCTTAACCTCCTGGCTGATGTCACTAAAGTATATGCCAATTTTCCTATGCTTTGGTACTGAGCTTCGGCTCCTTGTAGTACCCCACTTGTAAAATATATTGGAAGTTGTCTCGTTGCATCTTCTCAAAAGAGAGTTGAACTTACCGAGTGTTGTGTTGCTGCTAAGTATATATATAGCGTTTCGCCATTTAAAGGTTCAGTATTGGGGGATTACCCAAGTATTCTTTTAGTCAAGTGAATGCTTGTTCACATTCATCGGTCCATTAAAAGGGGTTAGCCATTCTTAATGTTTTAAAGAAGGCGAGACACTTGTCTATCAAACGGGACAGGAATCGAGATAGTGCTACTAGCCTACCGACTAACCTTTGTACTTCATTCATTGTCTTAGGTGACTCCATTTCTAAGACGGCTCAGCACATTTTTGGGTTGGCTTCTATTTCGCTTTGGTTTATCATGAATCCTAAGAATTTTTCGGCCGAGACTCCAAAAGCACATTTAGTTGGATTTAGTTTCATATTCCTATGTCGTATTTCATTGAACACTTCTTTTAGGTCTTGTAGGTGCTAGTTTTCCTCTATAGATTTTACGACCATATCATTTACATATACATCTAAGTTCCTGTCGATTTGGTTTTTGAAGACCATATCCATCATTCTTTGATGTGTGGCTCCAGCATTTTTTAGGCCGAATGGCATGACATTATAACAAAAGACTCCTCTATCGGTAATAAACAATGTTTTCTCTGCATCTTTTGGGTTCATCGTAATCTGATTATATCCTGAAAAAACATCTAAGAAACTTAGCAACTTATGTCCATAAGTGTCATCGACTAGCTTATCTATGTTTGGTAGTGGATAGGCATCCTTTGGACAGGCTTTTTTAAAGTCTGTGAAGTTGACACACTTTCGCCATCTTCCACTCGCCTTTTTTACCATGACTACGTAGACCACTATTGTGGGTATATATCCCTAAATTTTGAAAGGAAGGGTGTGATTTATAATTTTGTCACATTAGAGTTGGATAGTATGGTCAAGTGAAAATATTTATTTAGTGTGAAACAAAATTTTTAGACCAATATAAGGATTTTATTAATTTTATAATTAAGAAACTTTAGGAATTAAAATAAATAAGAAAATTAAGTAGAAAAACAAAAATATTTAGTTAAATGGTGACTACATGTATTATTTTAAGCTTATTGTTCGAATTTGATAATTTTTCAACATAAAAAATTTACCCGGTATAAATTCCTTATCTGTTAGAAGTCCTAATGACAAATATTTTTAAAAGTCTTATGACTACCCAAATTTTATAATTTTTTTTCTATTTTTACCAATCAATAAATCTAGACTAGAAAATCTAATTAAAACACCATTTTCCCATACCCAAATTTGTCATTTTCAATTAAGGGTCAAAAGACCAAATTGGCCATCAAATCCCTCACCACAAAGAAGCTTCAAGATTTTTCCAGATATAGCAGCGTGTGTCACTTCATTTTCTGCCCATCTTCATTATTCCTCCATTGGCTCCACGCCTCTCCTCTTCTTTCCCCTCTTTCCATATCATTTTGACTTGATTCTCAACCAATCAATAAAGTTCTCCATGGCAGTTGCTAGAATTACAGCACCATTCTAGTTTTGAGTAGCTAGATGTTGTGAAAGATGGGTTCTAGTGTGGGAGGTTCTTTCTTCCCATAGGTAAGTAGTTTCCAACATTGTTAGGTGTTGTTATTTTGCATTGTTAGGTGAGTTTAAGTTTTTCATTTTGGTTGAAATACTTACTAAAGAAAGAGAGCTAAGAAGTCCCTATAAAAGCTCAAGAAAATGGAAGAATGAGATGAAAACTAGTGATTTTTGAGAAATAGGACTAACCTAAAATTTCGGAAAATATTGGAAATGAACAAATATTTCATGAATTTTGGTATTTTCTGCAATAACTAGTTTCAAGGACGTTCGAGGGCAAGTTATCCTAGGTCAAGTTTGTCTTTTTAAAATGTTAATAAATACATGTATTCTATAAGTGGAAATAAAGGCTGAACTTAAATTATTATTTTTATTTTAGGGTAATTGTGCTATGGACGGGGGCAAGTAGTATTGTCAAAACGGGCCGCCTGGCCCGTGACGGGCCGGCATTAAACGGACCGGCTCGTTTATTAGGCGGGCTTGGGAATTGATGCCCAAGCCCACCCATATTGGCCCGCAGGCCATTTTTTAATTTTTTAAATATATTATTTTTAAAAAATAATTATAAAATTATATTTTTATTTAAAAATAAGTTTTTTTATTTTAAATTAATATTTTAATATTATTTATACACATTATTAAAATAAAATTATTATTTAGCACATAAAATTATCTAAAACATTTATATTTATACATATTTTAAACAAATATATTATTATTATTATTTTTCGCTGGCCGGCCCGTGGGCCTAAATGGGCCAACCCGTTTATGCCCGTTTTTAAATGGGCCTAATTTACAATGTCCAAGCCCGCCCATTTAGCGGGCTAGCCCGCGGGCCAAAGCCCGTTTTGACAGTACTAAGGGCAAGAGGTGCCTAACACTTTCTCATTGTCTTAAATAGACTCCCAAATCCAAATTTGGTTCACACACGAAGTGTTATCCTTTTCTTTTGAAAATCAATTTTTGAAACTATTTTCCAAGTTTTATAAAAAATTTGGTGGCAACTCCGATCTTCTCAAAAGTTAAGCACTATCAAGAAAGAAGTGGTGTGCCTCCCATTGAAGGAGGGTTGAAACCTCCATAGCGGTGCTCACAATTGGCATAGGTATAGCTTAGTCATAAAAGCTATGTTAGATCCAAGTTATAATTGAAGATATTTAGAGTATTGTTATGAAAATGTTTATGACAACACCCATCGATTGGGGGTTGTTGTTGATACTTTGAATAGTTTGTATGATGAGTATAAAGGACAAGGTACTTTGGCACTATCAATGAGAAGAGCTAGTTTTAGTTGTAGTAGTAGTAATTATTGATGTGAAAGAAATGATGATTCATCATATCAAGATTCAAGATTATGAAGATTTTTTTTTTAAGGTCAAGTCAATTAGAAAAAACACAATTAGCCCAATATTTGATTGAAAGGAATTTGGATATTCAAAATGAAATCGACATTTTTTACTATTGGAAGAAAGCTTCAGGACAATTCCCTATTATGGCATCTTTGGCTTGAGAGATATTAGCATAGGTTGAGGATTGGATTCCTATAGGTGACGATAATATCTACAACTTCTTTTTTATATAATGTATTAGTGTTATTAATTTAAATATTATTTAACTATTTTATATGTTAATGCACTTTTTTATTTATGATTATAGTTGACTCACAAGATGATAATGATGAATCTGATCTAAATAGTGACGAGGATGATAAAGACCAAGAATTTGATCCTCTTAGTTGATGTTGTTATAATTTTTTAATTGTAAAATATTATTGAGTTTGTTATAATTGTTAAGCCTAGGCTTATTCATTCCACGAGCTTGAATAAATATCTGGCTCATTATAATGAGTACTAAATCATGTAGGCCTAAGCTCATATATGCAAATCTCATAGGCTTTGAGTTGGCCCACAAACAGGTCTAGCTGTTATTGATGTTGTATGTGACGTTACTTAGTTATTTAATATGATATGTTTGTTTAAAAAAAATGATGTGTAAATAATTTAAATGTTTAGGGAGTGTTTGGTATTGTTGTAGTTTTCAGTTTTCAGTTTTATTTTTTAAAAGAAACTGAAACCTTGTTTGGCTGAGTGAATTTTATTTTCAATTTTGGACTTAATATCAAAACATAAAACACCATATAAGAAACCACAAAAATATAGTTTCTACAAAATTCATTTCAATTTTTTTTTCAAACACCACCCACCACTACGACCACTCACCACCCACTACCAACACCATGCACCACTTGCCACCACCATCAACCACGTCCACCACCACCACCCGCCACCAACCACGCCCACCACCACCATCCACCAACTACCACCATCACCACTGACTACCCACCACCAACAACCACCACACACACCCACCACCAACACCATGCACCACTGCCACCACCACCACCACCCACCACCAACTACTCCCACTGCCACCAACCACCACTACACACCATCGCCCACTGCCACCACTCACTACCTACCACTCACCATTACCCGCCACCAACATCACACCCACCATCACGTACCACCACCACCTGCCACCACCACCATCCGCCAACCACCACCATGCACTATCACCCATCGCCACCACTCACCACTACCTGCCACCACCATCGCACCCACCACCACTCGCCAACCACCACCATATACCACCTCTACTCACCATTCACCATCACCCACCACCACTCACCACCCACCACCGCCATGACACCCACCACCCACCACTAAATTCCAACCAACCACCGCCACCAACACTCACCCACCATGAATGCGCATGAATTTTCTTGCTCCCAAAACATCTACGTAAATATATTTTAAAATTCCACAAATATTTATTTTATGTTATTTTATTAATACAGAAAACTGAAGATATAAAAAAAACACAAAAAATAGAACACAGAAAAACATACCACATATTTCAGTTTTCAAAAAACAGCAATATAAAAATTGGCAGTAATACCAAACACCCCCTAAATTATTATGATCTAAATGGTATAAATTACTCATTATATTTAAAAAAATATAAATGAAAACATAATTTTTGTAATTTAAGATATGTAACTGTCATTTTTTGCTCAGACAATTGTAATTTGAAATTAGGACCGCAAGGGGTCTTAGCCTTGGGGGACGTGTCCTTAGGTGGTTCACCTAGGTGCCTACGTACCCTTCGGGAGGGATTAAGTCCACGTAGTTCGTCATGGTGACGTCTATCGGAGCCGTTAGGCAAGGTTGTTACCTGTATTGGGCCGTGTGCGGCTAAGACGTGCCTAAGGTACTCCGGGCGGGCGAGCCGCTCTTGGGAGGTTGCCTTAGTGAGAGAGAGCTATGGTCTCTAAGGGCTGCTGGAAGCCCTATTAATGGTATGCTCTGAGGCGGAGGTGAGATTATCGGAGGTTGGCCGGAATGGGGGCTAGTGACGGAGCTCAAGGTGTGGAAAGGACTTGCATGGGGTATCTGAGGGTGCTCAGGTACCGAGAATGTGTGGAATATCAGAGATGAGGTATGGTAATCCTTCAGGTTGCGTGCATTTCTGTTGAGACTGGATTGCTTTTTTAGTCCCCCGAGTGAGGGTCTATTTATACTTGAGTGTGGGGAGTTCGTGCTCGACCCACGACCTCATGGGACGTGGGTCGTCCCACAAGGCTTGTGGAGATCCCATGTCTGGTTGAGGAGAAGCTCCATGAGGTGACGTGGGCGAGGGCCACGTATTTGATAGATGAGTGGTGTCACGTGTCTCTAGCGGGTGCTGAGGCCGTGCTTCTAAAACGTCTGTGCCACGTGTCCCAAGGTGGAATATTTCGTAGTTACATAAGTCCCCCAAGTCTACGGGTTTCGGGCACCCGTTGACTTAAGTTCCTTTGCCTGTAAGATACTTAGAAATTTTCGCTGCTTTTACTCGCGGGATAGCTCGTTCGCTTAGGGTCGCGGTTATGGGAGCTGGCCGTCCGACTCACGAAGTTGGCTCTCTCACCTCGTTTCGTAGGAAAAGGAGATGTCTTGGAGAGGATACGTGTCCAGTACCGGATGGCTTGACACTTGACTTCCTCAGCAAGTTTTTGAGCCGTCTCTACAGGAAGTACAACTTATCGAGGCAGAGTCTTCATTGCTCAGAGGGGCATTTCCCGAAATACCCTTCGAGAGCTAGTGGGGAAATCCAAAGGTCAGTGGCAGTTTGGTCATTTTGAAAGGCTCTCCTCTGGCTGTGTTCGTCTGTGGTCAGTGGCTGACGGTGGTTTTCTTGCTGAGGGTTATTTGTTGAAGGAGCGGGCTTTGTTGCAGGTGCCACGCGTCAAAGCTTGAACGGGTGCCCCCGTCGTTTAAGCGTTTTGCCGTTGTTTCTCCTTCATTAAATGCGAGTTCGTTTCCGAGGATAGCCATCATTAGCCTAGGCAGAGAGCTTCCCAAAAAGGCCCTCAAGTGTCTCGAGGCGACTCTTGGGTTCTCAGGGGCTTTTCGGTCTTTGTGTCTACTTTGTCCCGGCTGTGCATCCCATCCGTTGCTTCTTTCCACGTGTGCGATTGAAGTGAGCGATTGCAGCTGGGCTTGATTATAGAGGATAATGGGTTTTATCCGTTGCAGGATACGAGGGGTCGAAGTTTTTGAATCGTCGCGCCTCTTGGTGCCCTATAAATGTTCAACCTTTGAAAGTTTGTGACTTTACATTTACATTCACCCTTCTCCATTGCCTTTGTTTTCCCTGCCTTTGCTTTGCTCTTTTTTTTGGTTCTTGCTCTGATTCTTGCTTTTGTCGAATTTTCGCAATGGCCAGTGGAGGTGATAACTATAGCTACTACCCCTTCGACTTCACCGATTTGGAGGATCTTCCCTTATCTTCCCCTCCTCCTCCTCCTCTGATTCGAACTCGCAATACTGGTCGGAGTAGGGGGAGGAAAAATGGTCACCCGGGTCTGTCTCCGAGGGGAGTCGTTGATGCCCCTTTTGTGGTACCTGCTGCGGTGCCTGCTGGTGGTGAGAGGGAAGGACGGCTTCCCGTGCCTCCGTCCTCTGAGAGAGAGCGTCGTCAAGAGGTTCTTCCGAAGGAGAAGAGGAAGAAAGACGGGAAATTCGGCGCGAGTGGACCCTGGGAGGGGGAAAGGAGAAGCGGAACCTCTGCGGCGGAGTTACCCAAGGGCGGAGAAGAAGGGCTCAAGAAGCGGCCTGCTGGTACGGATTTGTGGTTGTCTCCGCAAGTCGTACGGCGGAGTACTAACTAGAAGGATATACAGGTGGAGGCTCTGGCGGGAGATGTTGTTCCTGCCTCCGTTCCCGTTTCTGTTCCAACCTCTGTTCCCACTTCTGCTCTCGTCTGTCAGTCACCCATGAGGGTGATACTCTCTACCCGTTCTCAGCCTCGGTGAAGGGGTTGATCAGCCCGCTGCCAAGAGGGCCAGAGTGGTCGTTAAGGAGTCTGTTGGAGACTCTCCCGCACCTTAGACTGCGACGGGTGAACCTGCGGCTGAGGAGGTCGCGGAGTCTGGTGATGCGGCTGTAGAGGCTAGAGCCCCCTTAGACAGAGGGAATATAGTGGTGAGTCAAGTGGCTGCCACGAGAGATCTTGTTCTTGGGTCGAGCGTTGGCCCTTCTGAACCCCTTGGGCCACCAGAGGGGGGATTTTCTTTTGAACTTGTGGCACTGGGCAGGCGCTTCCACGTGGAGATGCGGGAAAGGAGAGCCAAGGGGCTGGACACTTCGCCCTTGAACCTTGCTGCCCGAGGCTTCGGTTGGATGGCTGAGGCGTTGGCTGACTTCCTCCAAGCCGGTTTTGAGTGGGAGAAGCGTGCGGTAAGTTCCCTTGTTTTGATTTTTCTCCTCTTTTAGCTCGTGTTTCTGACCTTAGCCGTATATACGTACCTTTCACAGGAGGAGATTCGTTGCGATCGGGACCAGTTTGCCGGTGTTGCGTCCTCTAGGAGCCAAGCTCTGGAGGTCTCCCAGAAGAGGTTGGCAGACGTGCGAGAGCAACTGTCTGCCAAGAAGCTGGAGTGTGAGGATCAAGGACGCGAGGTTAAGTCCTTGACTCAGGAGGTTGCCTGTCTTAGGGCTAAAGCTGGTCACCCTTTTGAGGTCGCACTCCTTCGCTCAGAATTGGAGAGGACTCGCCAGGAGCTGGCTGCCCGCCGAGACGACGCTGAGAGGCATCAGCAGGAGCTGTACTCACTCCGCGAAGCTTTGCAGGGTGAGGAGGCTCACGCCAATGAGAACCTTTCTGGTTGGCTGGCGGCCGAGGACAAGGTTCCCGACGTCGCTGATCTCCAGGGGGAGTTTCCTGCGCAGAGGATGTATGACATGCTCTTGGCGGTCGAGCAACTCGAGCGTCTCCACGGGGAGAGATTTTCGGTGGAGTGGGTGGCTTCCTTACATCCTTCCTTGGAGTTTTTTAAAGGTGAGCTTCGCGGTCGGATGGAAACAGACCCTCCGTTGAATCTTGCTTTCCTTCGTCAGCTGATCGACCGCCTGGTGGAACACCAGGTGTTGTCTCGAATTGGCGGACGGGCTCCAAGGATTTGACCTACTTCTCAGCAGCTGGCTGAAGCGACCAGGCGGGGGTCGTCGGGAGGTACTGGCCATGTGGAGCATGTTAGGGTCGAGGCCTTTGTAGATCTTGGGGATGCCCAAGAATAAGTTTATGTAATTTTTAGGGTGTTTACCCTTTGTAATGGGTGGACGCCCTCTCATTTTTGTCATTTAATGAGAATAGTTTTTTGCGAAGAGTTTTCTCCTGCTTTCTTTTTACTTCTGGGCAAAAAGTCGTGTGTGCAATTTCTCTTTTCGTAGTTATCTCTTTACGTCTGGATAAAAAGATTTTTGTATGAGTACCGTGTGATCAGGACGATTTGTATGCGTTTTGCTAGCATTGTTTGTCGAACGTTTGTTTTGTGGTTTTCGCACCAACGGGGTTTTTTACCGCGCTTTTGCGGGAAATTTTAGGTTGGCCCTGGGGGGCTTAGCGTTTCTTAGGGTGATCGAGCCCATTGTCCTGTGGTAGGACTTATGCGAGTACTTTGCAAGTTTGAAGCCTTGTCTCTAGCTGGAAAGAAGTACTTTTAATAATAGACAAAATGGTTACATTCGTGCAGCCTCAGTCGGCCTGGCCTTAGTTAGGCTGAAACTAAGCAAAATGTTTACATTCGGATTGCCTAAGTCAGGCGAGCCTTGTTCAGGCTGAAAATCCTAAATTCAAAGTAGAGACATGTGCGACTTGATCTAAAGGTGGTGCGATAGCGCAAAGTGCGTTCGGAGTCTAAGCGGAGGTTAGGTCCGGGCGGGCGGACTCTGGTTTGCTTTCTCCAAACTCTCTACCCTTGGGGGGTTCCTCGCGCATTTCTTTGGGACCGAGGCGGTCGACCTTGACGGTCTTGGTTAAGCTCACTGCGTAGCATGCTCGTGCCAGTTTTTGGTCTGCCATGATTTCTCTAACCCCGTGGGGTGTTGGGAACTTCATTGTGAGCTGTGCGGTAGACACTACAGCTCTGAGTTTGTTCAGGGACGGTCGCCCCAGGATCGCATTGTATGCTGATGGTGCTGAGACGATGATGAAGTCTACATCAAGGCTCGCGACCTTTGATAAGGTGCCCATAGTTGTTCGGGCGGTGATGATTCCTTCTGTTGGAACCTAGGCTCTTGAGAACCCTATAAGCGTACCGGGAAATGGTTTTAGGCTGGCTTCATTCAACCTCGAGCTTTCTGAAGGTGTCAAAGTAGAGGACGTCTACTGAAGATCCTTGGTCGATCAAGACTCTCTTGACTTCGTAGTTGGCGATTACAGTGATCACTACCATGGGGTCGTCGTGGACTGGTCCCTCTATGTTAGGTCGAAGGTAATGGGGTCTCCCTTGGTTTCGCTCCTCTTCCTGTGCTTTAGAGCGTAATCGAGGGCAAATATGGAACGCTCCATCCTCTTCTTATTTTGTGGTAGGGAAGAGGTTCCTCGCTGTAGTCCGTCTGCTATGACGTTGATGACCCCGCGGGTAGGAGCTTGATCGTTGGCCTCTCGGGGGTGTTCGGCATTAGTCCTGCTTTCTTCCTTGATGAATCTACTGAGCTGTCCCTTCCTAATTATGTCCTAGATTTGATCCTTCAAGTGGATGCAATCGTTGGTTTCGTGTGCATAATCCTTGTGGAATTGACAATACTTGGACTTGTCCACCGCCCTTCATGTCTTACGTCTTTTGACCTATGGGGGAAAGCTGAGCTTGTCCGAGTGATAAATTTCTTCCAACACCTCAACATGAGACTTGTTGAGGGGAGTATAACTCGTTAACCATCCCCTGGGAGGTGTCCGCGGTCGAGGTGGTGACCTCTTCCTATTCTTCTTCTTGAGGGCTTGGTTCTCGGCTCCCGTCTTCTCCTTTTTCTTTTCTGCCCGTCGGCCCGGCTTATTAGGAATTTTCTCATCTTTTCCTTGGCGATCTGAGCGTTTTCCTCTTGAATGAACCACTCCGCCCTGTCCATAAGCTCTTGTAAGGTGGAGACGGGGCATCTGTTCAGTTCCCCGTAGAATTGTAAGCATCGAAGACCTTGCTTTATGACAAAGATGGCGACGGTGTCCTGGAGGCCTCGGAATTGGAGCGAGAGCTTGGTGAAGCGGGCCAGGAAGGCTTGCAGGGTTTCCCCTTCCTCCTGGTGGAAACCAATGAAGGAGTCTTCATTTTTCTGGTACTCTTTGCTGCTAGCGAACTGTGTGAGGAAGTTCTGCACCAGTTGTTCGAAGCTGTGGATCGAATTAGTGGGCAGCAAGGAGAACCATCTTAGGGCGACTTCTTTTAGGGTTGACGAGAAGACTCGGCACTGTTGGCCGTCTGTCATGCCCAATATCGACATGGCCGAGTTGAAGGTGTTCAGGTGATCCCGTGGGTCGGTTTCTCCACCATAAGGTTCTATGTGGAAGGGCATTTTGAAACCCATGGACACATGCTCATTCATGACCTGTTGGGTGAAGGGGTGCCTCCCCTTTCCCTGGAAGTCGATCGTGGGCCACTGGTAGGCATTTGCACCGCCGGCTGCATACGGTTTGTAGGCCGCGACCCATGGCATGTGGAGGTAGGATCCCGAAGGGTAATTTGGGACTGGTGGTCGCGGATAGTTCGTGACGGGTCGTGCTGCCTTTCCGGCGATCATGGTTGGTCCAGGTGGGATCACCGTTGGAGGTGGTGCCGCTGTCAGTGACAATCGTGCGAATTCCATTGTTAAGGTCCCAAATTGAATTGTGGGCGGGCAAGTAAGGTCGCTGGAGGGTCCTGCCGTTGCGCCGTGCGGCACTAAAGGTAACTGAGCACTCGCATTTACTGGGGCGAGGTTTCTGTCCTCCTCTCATCGTCGTTAGCGTAGTGCTGCTACTTCTGCCTCGAGGCGGGCGATCTCAGTGTCTCGCGGGTTCATCGCTAGCTCTGTTATCTCTTGACCACCGGTTGCGGAGCAAGGGACGTGTGGCATGCCATACGGGTGTTGAGGGCAAGTTTCCTCTCTAGGTGTCGGGTTCTAGACCACGGTCTCGTGACGGCTACCTGCATTATTGAGGAGCTTTGAGGCTGGGTTACACTTGATCCGTTTGCCTCAGTTATGACCAGTTCGGCCGTTCCCTGTCGATTCCTTGCGCTGCATCTCAAGGCGCTAGCGTCAGTCGTGGTTGTGGGGACTTTGTCGGTCATGATGTATTATATCATGTATCTGTATTGGAGATAAAAACAAAAACAAATACGGGTTTCTAAGCGTTAGGTGTATACTCCTACTCCCCGAAAAAGAAATGCCGTTTAGCGGCAGAGTGCGCAAGGCATTGTGTTCTGAATTAGACTACGGTGGGCGCCACTGTAACTGTCATTTTTGGCTCAGACAATTGTAATTTGAAATTAGGACCGCAAGGTGTCTTAGCCTTGGGGGACTTGTCCTTAGGTGGTTCACCTAGGTGCCTACTTACCCTTCGGGAGGGATCAAAGTCCACGTAGTTCGTCATGGTGACGTCTATCGGAGCTGTTAGGCAAGGTTGTTACTTGTATTAGGCCGTGTGCGGCTAAGACGTGCCTAAGGTACTCCGGGCGGGCGAGCTGCTCTTGGGAGGTTGCCTTAGTGAGAGAGAGCTATGATCTCTGAGGGCTGTTGGAAGCCCTGTTAACGGTATGCTCCGAGGCGGAGGTTGGCTGGAATGGGGGCCAGTGACGAAGCTCGAGGTGCGAAAAGGACTTGCGTGGGGTATCTAATGGTGCTCAGGTACCGAGAAAGTGTGGAATATCATAGATGAGGTATGGTAATCCTTCAGGTTGCGTGCAGTTCTGTTGAGACTGAATTGTTTTTTTAGTCCCCCGAGTGAGGGTTTATTTATACTTGAGTGTGGGGAGATCGTGCTCGACCCACGACCTCATGGGACGTGGGTCGTCCCACGAGGCTTGTGGAGATCCCACATCTGGTTGAGGGGAAGCTCCGTGAGGTAACGTGGGCGAGGGCCACGTATTTGATAGATGAGTGGTGCCACGTGTCTCTAGCGAGTGTTGAGGTCGTGCTTCTAGAACGTCTGTGCCACGTGTCCCAAGGTAGAATATTCCGTAGTTACAAAATATATTATTGATATTAAAATTATGTAATGATTTTTTATCCGATTCAATAACCGATGAATCGAGCGGATAGACCAGTTTGTGATTCGATAAGTTTTTCAACTCAATAATTGGTTGAAAAGACCGATCCAACACAAGAATAGGGATGATCATGAGTAGGAGTTGGATAGAATACTATATTCTCCGTCCCCGGATTTGGAATTAAGCGGGTATTAAAATCAATCTTCATCCTCAGACCCTACAAATAGTCGAACTCCTATACCTGAACCCAGACCTGTAAAAATATTGAAATAAATTATTATTTTATTAATATAAAACTTTTTTTTTATAAATTTTTATCTATAATCACAAAAATAAAAATAATTAAATCATAAATATAAATGTATTGTTAAATTATTTTAATATGTATAAAATATTTAAGATTTTTTTCATATTATATATTTTTTCAACACAATTTTTTTTTTAATATATAAAAACAAATAATTATTATTGTGAGTATGATATAGGTAGGGTATATCTTTATCCATCTCCAGACCCGTTGACTTTGTATCCGGACTCATACCTTAATCCACATAATAAAATTTCAAGATCTCCATTAAATATGTGTATTTTGATCATCTCTACACAAGAAGGTGAATGGAATTTGCTGGTTAGATAAGAAAACTTCCGTTCAATAATTTTTTTCTTGACAAATAGTTCATAATCGGCACATAAAAGAAGTGAAATTCAGAGTATAAAGAGGGAAACTTTAATAATACTACGGATTTCGAAATTAGAAAGATTATCATGCTAAGTTTCACCCCCAAGAAAAAAAAAATCCCTAAATTAATCGAGTTCTGAAGAGAATCTATGGACAATTTGACCAGTCATTGGTGGAGAATTGAGCATTACGGATTTTGGAGACAATAATAATAAGTGCCTAGATTCAATTCATGCACTCTCTCATTCTGCTTCAAAAGATTCAAATCATTTCTTCTAACTAAACCCACATGGTTTTGCATTGCTTGAGGCCATCACTCATGTGAGATTCAGTTTTAAGTGTTTTCTTGGTGGGATTATCAGTAAAATATAGGGTAAAGTATCTTTAGTACCCCCAACGTTTGCACCTTCCGTCAAATATGTCCCAAACGTTTTAATTTTTTGTCAATCTTACCATTTTCACTAACACCGTTAAAATGGTTAACGGTTTTTGCTAACTAGGCGTAACATGTAGCATTAATATTTTTCTGTGATCAATTTTTTTCATTTCATATTTTATTTAAAAAGAAAAAAGAAAACGTGCTTCTTCAAAACCTAAACCTAAACGATTTTTCTTTTTCTTTTAAATAAAATATAAAATGGAAAAATTGATCCCAATCAGATATTAATGCCTAGTCAACAAAAACCGTTAACTATTTTAACGGTGTTAGTGAAAAGGGTAAGATTGCCTAAAAATTGAAACGTTGGGGGTATATTTGACAGCAATTAAACGTTTGGAATATATTTGACCGAACGCGCAAACGTTAGGAGTACCAAAGGTACTTTACCCTAAAATATATTTTTTATTATAAATATCAGTCTATAAATATCAGTCATTCTAAGTGAAATTCCTTCAAACAATATTTAGTTCTTACATACATATATGTGTATATATATAACTTTCGAGAATCAAACATAAAAACATATACTTATTAATTCCTTGTTTAGATTAGTCACGAGATAAAAGATGTGATTTTTATTCAAGAAATTAGTCATTCAACTTAAACAGCTTTCATAAAAAAAAAAAAAACTTAAACAGCTGAAAATCCAGATCCAAGACTAAAAATTTAACTCCTGTTTTGTTTCGCAGATTTTTCTTTTAAATATTTTATTTATTTATTTTTATAGGAATTTTAAATATTTTATTTATAAGAAAATAAATCTAGCTATAAAATCCATAATAAATACTTAAGTAGATTAAGTGAGTTTTATTTTAATTTTTTTAAAATAAGAGACAACTACTAACTTGTCTCCATTTAGCTTTCCAAATATGAAAATATAAAATTTAATCTCTGAAAAAATTTATTTGTCTCAATTTAGCCTCTAAATTATAAAAATATCAAATTTAATTATTAGAAGATACTTATTATCACAATTTTTTTATAACTATTATCACACTTTTATATCCTACTCATATTTTTGTCTTTTTGACCAACTCTCTCTCTCTCTCTCTCTCTCTCTCTCTATATATATATATATATATAGATGGTCAAAATACTCATACCCATTAGGTACCTTGAAATTTTATCATGTAGATCTGGATATGAACTCGGGTACAAAGTCAATGGGTTTAGGTCCATAGTAATTATTTATTTTTATATATAAAAGATAATATTTTAAAACTTTTTTGTGTTGAGAAAATATATAATTCTAATAAAAAATGTTAAATGCTTTATAGATATTAAAGTAATTTAATAGTACATTTATATATATTATTTTATTTTTTTTATTTTTTGTGATTATAAATGAAAAAAATTGATAAAAATAAATTTTATATTAATAAAATAATAATTTATTTAAAATTTTTATAGGTCTGGGTCCATGTATGGGGATTTGATTATTCGTAGAGTCTGTGAATGTGAATTAATTTTGATAATCGCTCAAGTCTAAATCCGAGTCCGAAGAATATAGTACCCTACGCAAATCCTATCCATAATCATCCATGACATGGTATTCACAATCATGCACTCATAATTTATGGATTAAAATAAAATAAATAGAATTTTTTAAGAATTAAATTTGATATTTTTATAAATTAAGAACTAAATTAAAATAAATATTTTTTTAAAAAAATAAAACAATAATTTTAAATAAATATTTTAAAATTTTATCTTAGAGGCTTTATATATTTTTATTGTAAATTTTTAAAGACCGTAAATTGTTTACCATATAAATATAATGTTTTCCCAAATTTGAAAATTAAATAATATTATAGTTCTATAAAATCAAGAAACTCAATTAAAAATATTTTGGCAAAAATATCCTCAAATATTGTCCATTTTGTGAATAATATTATTTTAAAATCGCAAATTAATATGCAACATATTAAGAGTTTAGTAAAATAAAAAAATATTCATACATTTTTTTTTAGAACCAAAAAATATTCATACAATTAAAATTAACAATAAAAAAGGTTATATAAACCTTTTCCATAAAAAAAAATTATATTAACCTATAGGTTATAACTAATATTTTGAAAATCGGATCGGACCAATCGATTCGACTAGTTAGACTGGGAACTGGTCAATGGTTCGGTTCGGTTCATAACTCAAGCTCGTTTTACCAATTGGCATATTTTAAATCGGTCCGAATCGAATTAAACTGGACAATTCATTAAAAATCGTTTGACCCAACTAATTTTAATAACCCAATTTCTTCCTTCTTTTACATATCCTCAATTTTGAAATTACAATTACAACCACTGAAACAATCCAATTGTTTTAAGAAGGTAAGACAACATTTAATATATAATATACTAATATAGCAAAAAGCATATTTAAGCAACAAAATAATATATAATTTACTAAAATATATTATCTGATATAATAAAATACAAAATAAAAATAAATAATTTATATAATACTTTTATTTTTTTTATATAGAAATATTTTACAATTTTTAAAAATTAATATATATATATATATATATATATGATTTGAAACATTTTCCATTTGTAAATATGATTGGGGCATGAGGCATCAATTCAACAAGCACCTGATATGTCTAGACCTGCTAACAGCACGTGACACCATAAGAGAGCTCTCCAACTTGCCCCCCCAACCTCCACACTCATAAAAGCTATTTTTATCCAAAAAAAAAAACTCTTTATTCTTTTTTTCTTTTCTCATTTCCACTACGCAAAAAGCCACTTTTGGGCTCATCTCTCTCTCTCTCTATCAATTATTCATTAAGATAAGAGCTTATTTAAACATCCCATTCTGACACTACCATTGCTGTCCATCCCTTACCAATAAATTCCAACAACCTTTTTCTTTGTCCATTTACATTAAGCTTCACATTAATTTAACATAATTACTCAAATCAATGTTGGTCAACACATCTCATTCCCCACTCTATCTTATTTTATCTTATCAAGATTGTTATTGTTTTTTTTTCATCTATTGTCCCAATTAATTCAGATTCTATCTGTATTACATATTTAATTATAATTAGAGAGTCTTTTAATAAAAATAATTGTATTTATAAAATTTTAAATTTAAAACCTTACTTAAGTGATATTAAATCATTTATCACTTAAATCAACTCTTTTGTTGGTGACTGTAATTATTTTTGTTGAATTACAACAATTTGGATCAGCTGATGTACACTATTAATTAGAATACAACCACAATGCATGTCTCAAGTCTCAACCATTAACTTTTTTTATGAATTTTCTTTAAAAAAAATAGATTTAATAGTTAAGATGCGCACTGTGTGACACTTGAGCTGATTCCAATCCGTGATTACAGTTCAAGTGAATCATGGTTTAATTAAGAATCTTTCTATTATATTTTATCAATTTCTGTAAAAGAAAGTGATTCAAGAGAATCAAGACAGAGTCGTGAGGGTAAGGACAAGGGTCACTTCACAGAGAGAAAGAGATTATTAATTAATAATAATAACATTGAATCTGAGCTTCACAGCTTCACTTTACTTCATCACACAGTACTAATAATACATAGATACATGGCAGTTTCCTCCATTTCTCCTTCTCTTTCATTTCCTTCTGTGTCTTCTTTCTTCTTCTTCTTCTTCTTCTTCGTCTCTGCCTCTTTCTGGAATCTGCTTTTAGCATTCAATGCAGCCAATTAAAGCTCGCCGTACAACCTGACGAACATGGGGAAGAAGAAGCAAGGAGGAGGAACTTCATGGTTGACCGCAGTCAAAAGAGCCTTCAGATCTCCCACCAAAGAAGAACCCCAAGAAAAGGTACTACAAATTTTCTACGTTTTCCTCCATTTTTTTCCACTAACAAAATAATAAATCACTTAATATCATCTTCTTCTCCAGAGGGAAAAACGAAGATGGATCTTCAGAAAACCAGCCATAAGCAATGAAACACCGAAGCAGGACTCCGATGCGGTCGCGGCGGCGGCGGATCAAAACCACGCGCTGGCGGTGGCGGTTGCGGTGGCCGCCGCCGAGGCCGCTCGGGCCACCGCTCAGGCGGCCGTGGAAGCGGCGAGGCTTACGCGGCGACATCGAACCAAAGACCACAATTCTGCCGCTATTGTAATCCAAACCGCGTTCAGAGGATATCTAGTAAGTAAAAATCATATTATATTATAGATCTAAATTCTAGAACCCACATTTTGGATCGGAGAAAACAAAAAATTAAAGATAATGAGATTTTCTTTCTTTCTTTTTTTCTTTTTAACTTTTGAAGGCAAGAAGGGCACTTAGAGCACTGAAGGGGTTGGTGAAGCTTCAGGCATTAGTGAGAGGTCACAATGTGAGGAAGCAAGCAAAGATGACACTTCGGTGCATGCAGGCTCTGGTTCGAGTCCAAGCGCGCGTGGTTGACCAGCGCGTGAGGTTGTCACACGATGGAAGCAGTAGAAAATCCATCGCCACGCTCAGTGACACCAATAGCCTCTTGGAATCTCGGTATCTTCAGGACATTTCCGATAGGAGATCCATTGTAAGTGAAGTCACATAGAAAATTAGTCACTGCTGTAACGAAAAAAAAAAGAGAGAATAAGTTTGATATGTTAATATTTGACTCGGCTCTGCACATTTACAGTCGTGTGATTGAATATTGATGTATTGTGTTGTGATAGTCGAGAGAAGGAAGCAGCGTAGCAGACGATTGGGATGAAAGGCCACACACAGTTGAAGAAATTAAAGCTATGTTGAAGCATAGGAAGGAAGCTGCAGCTATGAAGCGAGACAAGTCCTTGTCTCAAGCTTTTTCTCAACAGGTTCCTTTCGTTTAATTCACTCTGTATTGTCAATATTTCTCAAAATCTATAGGAAACACATTGTTATGTTATGTATGTATATATAGGTGTGGAGGGCAGGAGGAAGAAGGGGATCGATTGGGAGTGAAGAGGAGGTGGAGGAGAGACCGATATGGATGGATCGGTGGATGGCGGCGCCGGGGAAGCCATGGGAGGCTAGGAGGAGAGCTTCAACTGATCAAAGAGATGCCATTAAAACAGTAGAAATGGATACTTCTCAGCCATACTCTCATTTAGGATCTAATTACAGAAAATCACATCCTAATTATCAATACAACCCTCATCATCATCATCACCATCACCAACCTCAAAGGCACTCAGTGGCTTCCCCAATCCACAGGACCCAGTATTCCCCTGCTACACCTTCTCCGGCGAGGTCAAGGCCGGTCCAAGTCCGGTCGGCCAGCCCTCGATGTGGAAGAGAAGATAGAAGCTTCCATACTTCCCAAACACCAAGCTTGAGGTCTAATTATCATTACACAGGAAACTTGTCCCAATATAGAAGGACTGGAACAAGTAATTATAGTGATAGTGGTGGTGGCAACGGTGGTGGTGGTAATTCTTTGCCTAATTACATGGCGGCAACCGAGTCCGCAAAGGCTCGGATTCGCTCCCAGAGCGCGCCGAGGCAGAGGCCTTCGACTTCTGAGCGGGATAGAGTTGGGTCAGCCAGGAAGAGGCTTTCCTTCCCTGCTCCTCCTCCATCAGATGGTTATGGTTATGGCAGTTATGGAAGTTGTTATGGACATAGTTTGAGGAGTCCAAGCTTCAAGAGTGTGAGTGGATCACAATTTGGGTTGGATTTGCAGTCTAACTATTCTTCTTGTTGCTCTGAGAGCCTTGGTGGTTGTGGTGGTGGTGGTGGGATGTCTCCTTCTTCAACTAGTGACCTTAGAAGATGGCTAAGATGAATGGTTTTTAATTGCTTGACTTTTCTTTTGTTATGACAAAGTGTGAGATCTTTTCACTCATTAGGTTTTTCCACTTTCCATTTCTTGATTAATTTAGAGTTGTGATGTGAAAGTCATTTTCATTAATTAACCCCCTCCTCTCAAAAGAAAGGAGATTCTTCATGAGTGTTATGAACTAAAGAAATGTTTAGATACATGTAATGTATCACTTGGTTATATAAAGTGCCTCATTGGTTAATGTTTTAACGAGTTTCAATTTATTCGGCAAATTACTTTTTAGTCCCCAAATAGTTGGTTAAATTATTATTTAGTCCCTAAATTTAGAAAAAAAAACTATTTAGTCCCCGAATTTACAACTATATTAATTATTTAATCTCTTGAACGTTACTCGTTAGATAATCGAGTGACATAGTTGTTAACTTCTGACGAGGTTATACTCCTCTCCTCACTCCTCCTCTTGCATTGTCAAAAACTTGATCGATGACCCTCTTTTTCCTTGCTTCTAGAGCTAGATTTTGCTTCATGTGTAGCTTTGACAGTTACATCATGCCTGGCCTCCCAACAAAATCCTCTCCAACATTGGCGGAGACACCCACATCATCATCACTAATGACGCCGCGTCACTCAGTTATCTAACAGGTATCATTCAAAGGACTAAATAGATAACATAGTTGTAAATTTGAATTAAATAATATTTTTTCAAAATTTAAGGACTAAATAGTAATTTGACCAATAATTCAAGGACTAAAAAGTAGTTTGTCTCTATTCTTTGTGTAGTGCAAATAGTGTATTTATCATTTAATAATAAATTTATTATTTTCATCTAAGTAGTTAATTAATTCCATTCAATAATTTATTTCTTCCTTTATGGTTGACAATTTTAAATTTTTAATTAGGATTTGGCTAACCAATATTCTAAGATACTGGTAAAGATTTTATCTTATTAGTTGATGAAATACTTAGATATTATAAATTATTATTTTATTGACTCTTTATAAATTTTAAATCATTAAATTCTTTACAATGAAGAACAAATCTCTTTTAATTAACACTGCCGTATTTCTCATACTCTTGATAGAAATTAAAATTAGAATCTCAATGACTAAAATATTATTATTATTTTTTGGCCATGACTAAAATATTATTTTAGTCCTTCCTAGATGATGATTTTCATAATTTGGTCCTTTTGTCTAGGTTCACTGTAAATAAGCAACAGTTCTAATAATTTAGACGTTTGGTTTTGATATGGCAATATTAATAGCTAGTTAAGTTTCAAATTTTCTCTTCTTCTTTTTTTTCAACTAGTCAAAATATCGTGATTTGTCACCAATATGAACACTCTTAATTAATAGCAAACGTTGCCCAATTGAGAAAACATATCAAATTGATAATTGGAAATTGGAAAAGAGCTGGATTTTAATATTGTCTAATTAACACCAAATGTTCAAATTATTAGAACTATTACTTATTTATACAACATGTAGACGTAAGAATCAAATTGATAACATATCAAATTATGACGGACCAAAATTATCACATATTAAAATGAGAAGAATCTATGAATGACCCAATTAAAAAATAATAATTATCTACTATGAATGACCAAATTTTTAAATAAATTATTTATGGGTATTAACGGGGTTAGGTTTAGTTGAATGGATTAGTTTCTTATAATATGATGAACCCGTGTTCGAATTCCTGTTGGGATAAGTGGCCATTTTTAGTCCCCGTCAATACCTCGAACAGAATTGTCTTCGATAAGAGAATACCTATAAAAAAAATTATGTTTTAATCACATCTCAATATAAAAAGTGAGATGTATATATGTGGTGACCCTCCCTTGATATATGTCGAAACATGAAACTTCAACGAGTCCAATTCCAATTGAGTGAGACTTCATGAATTTTTCTTGTGGAAATAACCTTTATGTACTCTTCTTGTTTCTTGTGTTATCCTTTCTCTTAAAAGAAAGTCATATTAATCACGCCCTACTCGCATGTCAAATTCATTGACATTATAAATGAGTTTCACTTTCAAAAACTATTGGTGAAAATTAAATATTAGTCCATAAATTTAATAAAAGTTTTAAATTAATCCTTTATATTTCAGAAGTTTTAAATTGGTCCTTTATCTTTTTCAGAAGTTCTAAATTGGTCATTCCGTTCAAGCTGTCGTCTCACGCCACGTCATCGTCACATGATCGCCACGTCATCACAGATGATGAAATAAAAGATGACGTAGAGTGACAAGTCAGCTTAAATGAACACATAAGAGAGATAATATGTCCACCTCAGCATGCCACGTCAGCACTAAGAAATGGGCGGACTTGAACGGAAGGACCAATTTGAAACTTATGGGGGAAAGATAAAGGACCAATTTAAAACTTTTGAAACATAAAGGATTAATTTGAAACTTGAATAAAATATAGAAGACCAAAATAGACATTTAAGCAAAACTATTTTAACTACAAATGAAAGTCACTTAATGGTTTTCAAATATATGATATAATCTTCTATGAAAAAAAAAAATTGATATATCCTCCTTAACCCCAAGTGTATATTATTTTAGGACATACTAATAATTTTTTGGGTAAAGTATCATTGCTATTTCCAAACTTTGTTGCAATGTTTATTCTTGCCCCTAAACATTTTTTTGGTTCTTGCCTACCCCAAAATTTTCAATTTTGTTCATGTATGCATTTTTTGCTAATACCGTTAACTTGCTTGACGGAATTTGCTGACGTAGACGATGAATGTTTATCTCTTTTACCACCTCACTGTTCACCTCATTTTCCACTTCACATTTAAAAAATTTAAACTAATCCAATTTTTTTTTTAAAAAAACAAAAACAAATTTTACCCAAAACCCATTCTATTAAAAGTTTGGTTTTTTAATATTTGTATTAGGTTAATTTTTTTAACTAAAAGTTAAATGTGAGGTGGTAAAAGAGATACACATTTATCGTTTATATCAGCAAATTTCTTCAAATAAGTTAACGGTGTTAGTAAAAGGACAAATATGAACAAAATTAAAAATTTAGAATAGACATGAACTAGAAAAATGTTTGAGGATAAAAAAGAATGGGCTAAAGTACTATTTTGGTCCTCAATATTTGCATGAAGTTTAATATTGCTCCTCAATGTTTCAAAAGTTTAATATTGGTCCTCAAAGTTTTTTTTAGTCGATTTTGGTGCGTAACACCGTTAACTTTTGCCGTTAAATGATACCGTGTCATGCTTATGTAGCACACTCTCTCCTACGTGCCATATTTTAATGATGTGGCATGACAAATCACTGCCACGTTAGATGAAGAAAATGATGATAATGATGATGATGAAGGAGAGAAGATGATGATGTGTCAATGTGCGGTGACGTGGCAGTGATATGTCATGCCACGTCATTAAAATATGACACGTAGGAGAGAGTGTGTGCCACATAAGCATGACACGTCATCATTTAACGGTGTTACGCTCGAGGACCAAAATCGACAAAAAAAACATTGAAGACCAACATTAAACTTCATGCAAACATTGAGGACCAAAATAGTACTTTAGCCAAAAGAATATTGTAACAAAATTCGAGAGTAACAAAAGTACTTTAGTCTAATTTTTTAAGGTCAAATGTCTATTTTAGTCTTCTATGTTTCACCTAGGTTTTAAATTGGTCATTTATCTTTCAAAACTTTTATATTGGTCCTTTATATTTTCCAAAAGTATTATATTTGTACTTCAGGTTTCATTAAAATTCTATATTGGTACTTTATATTTTATTCAAGTTCTATATTGGTCCTTTATGTTTCATTGAAGTTCTATATTGGTCCTTTATATTTTATTGAAGTTTTATATTAGTCATTCATGTTTCATTAGAGTTTCATATTGGTCCTCTCAGTATGGTTTTATTTTTGGCTTAAACAACGTCGTTTGGGTGTTTTTGGTGTGTCTAAGGCCATGTCAGTTATCTGATACACGTCAAAGAGATTATGTGTCAACCTCAGCACACCACATCAGCAGTTAATTTAAGAAATTGACGAATTTAGACAGAAGGACCAATTTAGAACTTCTGAAAAACATAAAGGACTAATTTAAAATTTGAGTAAAACATAAAGCACCAAAATAAAATTTTAAGCAATTTTTTAATGAATCTTGCAATTAAAAGTCTGAGTAAATACTTATGGGAAATTGATAAAAAGCTGCAGGATATAGTAAAGTACAAGTAACATCACATAATGGCCTGAGTAGTAGTAGGCACTGCTATAATGGAAGCAAAGTTTTTCTTCGCTGAAGCTCATAACATATAGCTCTGTTTTGTTCGTGAAATTTGGACGAGAGATTAAAAATTAAAGGCTAAAGTACTATTTTGGTCCTTAATGTTTGCATGAAGTTTAATATTGATCCTTAATGTTTCAAAAGTTTAATGTTGGTCTTCAAAGTTTTTTTTTGTCGATTTTGATCCTCGAGCGTAACACCGTTAAATGATGACGTGACATGCTTATGTGACACGTGTCCCAAGGTGAAATATTTCGAAGTTACAAAAAGTATTAAATGATGATTAATTTGACTAAAATTTGAATAGAAGATAGGTGAAGGTAGTTAAGTGATAACATAATAAATCACATGGGGATCAAGTGTCACACTCTAAACCAAAGGGGGGCACGTCATCATTTAACGGCAAAAATTTAACGGTGTTACGCTCGAGGACCAAAATCGACAAAAAAAACTTTGAGGACCAACATTAAACTTTTGAAACATTGAGGATCAAAATAGTACTTTAGCCAAAATTAAATGAAAGTCGAGATTAGGTAGAATTTAAAAGGTTAATTTTAT
The DNA here is from genome assembly GCA_014851425.1 of Senna tora. NCBI lineage: Eukaryota > Viridiplantae > Streptophyta > Magnoliopsida > Fabales > Fabaceae > Senna > Senna tora. The sequence goes on from CM026260.1 coordinate 7,925,037, forward strand.
CTTTTATTTTAGGGTAAACTACAGTTTGTCCCCCTATGGTTTGGTCTAAATTCAGTTTGCCCCCCTGTGGTTTAAAATTCGACACTTAACCACCCTGTGGTTTGGTTTAAAAGTAATGTGCCCCCTGTGGTTTAGAGTGTGACACTTGACCCCCCATGTAGTTTATTATGTTATCACTTAACTATCTTCACCTATCTTCTATCCAAATTTTAGTCAAATTAATCATCATTTAATACTTTTTGTAACTTCGGAATATTCCACCTTGGGATACGTGGTACTGACGTTCTAGAAGCATGACCCTAGCACCCGCTGGAGGCACGTGGCACCACTCATCCCTCCATTACGTGGCCCTCACCCACGTCACCACACGGAGCTTTCCCTCAACTAGACGTGGGATCTCCACAAAGCCTCGTGGGACGACCCACGTCTCACGGGATCATGGGCCGAACACGATCTCCCCACACACAAGTATAAATAGACCCTCACTCGGGGGACTCAGAGACATTCAACCCTGGACATAATTACTTACAACCTAAAGGATTATCACTCATCGCTCTCAGATACACCTCACAAGTACTTTCACCCCCTCAAGCCCTGTCGTTGGCCCTCCGTTCAGGCCAACCTCCGACCGGCTCACCTCCTCCTTGGAGCACATCGCTTACAGGGCTTCCAGCAGCCCTCAGAGACCATAGCTCTCTCCCACTAAGGCAACCTCCCACAGAGCGGCTCGCCCGCCTGGAGTACCTTAGACACGTCTTAACCACACACGACCCAATACAGGTAACAACCTTGCCTAACGGCTCTGATAGACGTCACCATGACGAACTACGTGGACTTTGATCCCTCCAGAAGGGAACGTAGGCACCTAGGTGCATCACCTAAGGACAAGTCCCCCAAGGTTAAGGCCCCTTGCGGTCCTAAATTCATATTACAATTGTCTGAGCCAAAAATGATAGTTACACTTTTAATGTTTAAAATTTGTCATTCAACACTCTAGAATTATAAAATGATTCAAAAAAATTATAATTAATATAAAAATAAAATATAATTTTAAAAAGTCAATAAAATAATTTAATATTTATTGTTTACTCCATTGATTATTTATATTTAGTTATTTATTCATTTTATTGTTATTTTTTATCTTTAATGTTTTAGAATTATTAAATCAATCAAAATAAAATTGTAAAAGAATAATATAATACAAATATATAACTAAATTTTAAATTTTTTTTATTGTTCAAGTTTAGAACACACATATCTGGATTGAATGTTAACATTATTGAGCTTAGAAACTCTAACATTAAACAATAATTTTCTTAGAAAAGTATCCTTAGACTATGAGCATAACAGTACTCTTGGATATAGTGGAGAGATTAGAGGAAAGAAAGAGTTTGAAGGAAACTCTAAAAAGAGTTAAAAGTAGAATATTAGAGTTTATTATTATTATTATTATTTTAGAGATAAAAAATATTTAATAAAATAATTAATTAATTCAATTATTGTTAGGTAATTTTGTTATTTTAAATGTTAAATTTTGAGAAACAAATCATATAAGGTAGTTAAGTGATAACATAACAAACCACAGGAGGGTCAAGTATCACACTCTAAACTACAGGGGGACACATTAATTTTAAGCCAAACTACAGGGTAGTTAAGTGTCGCATTTTAAACCACAGGGGGGCAAACTGGATTTAGGCCAAACCATAGGGGGCAAACTGTAGTTTACCCTTCATTTTAAAATAATTTTATTTTTTATTTAAAGATTATTAATAACTTGATATTTAAAAGGAGGATAAAATTAACTATTCAAACCCTCAATTCCTAGTCTTTCGTTTCGATCGGACAATCCAACCAGGGCTATAAGCATATGAGAATATGAATTTAGATCCATTAAAATTGATGAGTGTATTATAATACGGATATAAATTTTAATTTTCATCTAATAGTTTAGATTATATACTTTATACACTTCATATAAAATGCATATAAAATACACCGAATGGAAATCTTGTATTGCTTGATGCCCATATTACTCATACTACTCCTTTCAATCTGTATAGGAAACGTAGTTATTTTTTTGTCCATTGTATGAAAAAACAGTTTAGGGTACACTTGATATAAATGTATGGATGTAAAGTACTATAGAGTAAAATACTGTAGAATAAAAGAAAATACTGTAGAGAAAACTAAGGAGAGTGATAGAGAGAAAAAAGTATGGGAAAAAGTGTGTTTGTTATATATAAAATAGAGTATATAGATAATTTCGTCCCTGAAAGATTTGGAAGTTGACAATTTGGTCCCTAAAAGATTGCACCGTTACACAAATTGGTCCTTCCATCATCTTTAGTTAGATTCTCTTAACGGACTTGCTGACGTGGCACGTTAATTGCAAACAAGGGCCGTTAGTTGCTTAGTAGGACATGCTTACATGGCACAAGCTAAAATCCACCTCCAATTCCACACAAAACGCAGCGTTTTGAAGCTTCAATTTGCACACTTACACTAAGTTAGAGGTGGATTTTAGCTTGTGCTGACAAAACGCAACACAAGCTAAAATACACCTCTAACTTAGTGTAAGTGTGTAAACTGAAACTTCAAAACGCTACGTTTTGTGCTGAATTGGAGGTGGATATTAGCTTGTGTAATGTAAGCATGTTGATGGTGGCTTTGTCACGAGGCCAACACCAATTAATAACCGGAAATAATGCACTATAGTGGTGCAATCCGAGTCGATTCTCTCAATGAGCCTCCTATGAGGGACAACGGCAAACAATGCAAACTAATAACAAATTTGGGTTCGTTGTGGCATTTCATCAAACACCTTGTGTGCGGTAATTGTAAAGACAATAAATGTAAAGATATTTTTGGGTTTTTTTTTTGGATATAATGAAAGCAATGTAAAATGGATAAAAGCAAGGAAGATAAAATGGTCTATTGGAGATTCAATCCGACTAGTAACATCAATCCAACATAATCGAGAGTTCATACAAAATCATTCAATTATAATTAACCAATTATAATTCTCGCTTCATGTGAACCATACAACCCAAGTTAATTAGCAACCTAATTAACCTAAACAAGTAATGGTTATCATTATTATCGCTTCATATGACAATGCAATTCAAGGTAATTAACTAAAACTAGCTAATCAACCCAATTAAGCAATGGTAACCAACCATCTCATTGAGCATTCAAGAATCAATTATAATTAAACCTAATTACAATCATCCATAAATCAAAGTTACTAATCACATATCTAAACTAACAAAATCCAATCCACAAAGAGATTACAACCATAATCCTTAGCTCAATACAAATCCATGAAAATCTAGATAAAATCAACATGAAAATGTAAAGAAAAAGTAGAAGAGAAAGAAAGAACTCCCTATATGTGTCTCAATGCCCTAGCCTTCATGAAATCTCCTCTAGCTCAAGAAGCTTAGCCCTCCATGTTGGTGAAGGAAGCTCTACCAAGCTCCAGCCCTCCAATGGTAGCCATGGATGAAGGTGAAAACAAGAAAAATAGGGAAGAAGAATGGAGATGGAGAAGATGGAGAGGGTTGAGAGAAAAGAGATGGAAAATGTTGGGGGATGATGGGATTATTATGGAATAGGGTCTTTTTCAGCTTATAAGTCATTTTAGGGTTGATTGGACGAGTTGGGCCCGACCCGAAATGGCCCAAAACAGATTTTCTGTTGAAATTCGCGCATCAGATCTGGTGTACCCGCTGGCAGCGGGTAACACAGTAAATGTGCTTCTTTTTTCTTCTCTGCATGTTAAGTCGTGGGCACGAGTTATGACGCTGAAACTGATATCCTTGCTAATCTTCTTTTGTATGGCCTAAAAAATATCCAAAAGCAATTGTGAAAGTCCCAAAGATGATCAATCAAATGCACAAGAATTAAAACAATGGAATTACCACAATTTAAATATTAAAACCAAATAATTAGTAATATTGCAATTTAGTCCCTAATTACCCAAAAATAATGTCTACGCAAGCTATATGGCTCAATAAATTCTATAAAATCATGCCAAATAACATCAAATAGTAGGGTAAATATGGGTGTTATCACATGTCCTACTAAGCAATTAACGACCCTCGTCTACAATTAACATGCCACGTCAGCAAGTCTGTTAAGAGAATTTAATTGAAGATGACGGAAGGACCAATTTGTGTAATGGTGCAATCTTTCAGGGACCAAATTGTACACTTATGATCTTTTAGGGACTAAATTATCAACTTCCAAATCATTCAGGGACAAAATTGTCTATATACTCTATAAAATATGATGTAATTTTTTTTTTGAAAATCGTAAAAAAACCATAATTTTATTATTTGGTATCCTTACCAAACATACCCTTACAATATGAAAATGTTTTAAGTATTAAATATTATGTCATAAAACAGAAATGAATCAATGAAAATTTTTAAAGCAAAGATATACTTTTTGTGTTATACTTTCACTTTAGGTTTATCTTTAGTTCTTTAATTTTAGAGTGGACAAAAATTTTTTTTTATGTCTCTAAATTTTATATTAATTTTTCTATTTCTTCCCTAAAATTTTGGCCCGTTTTGTCTTTAAAGTTTCAATTTGTAAAATAAGGCTTGAAGATTAGTGTAACTACGAAATATTCCACTCTCGGGACACGTGGCACTGACGTTCTAGAAGCACGGCCTCAGCACCCGCTAGAGATACGTGGCACCATTCATCTATCAGTTACGTGGCCCTTACCCACGTCATCTCACGGAGCATCCCCTCGACCAGACGTGGGAACTCCACAAGCCTCGTGGGACGACCCACGTCCCACGAGGTCGTGGGTCGAGCACGATCTCTACACACTCGAATATAAATAGACCCTCACTCGGGGGACTAAGCAGAAGGCAATCGGACCAAGTAGAACAATACGCAACCTGAAAGATTACCACACCTCTTCTGTGATATTCCACCTGAGCACCCTCAGCTACCTCACGCAATCCATTTACACTCCACGAGCTCCGTCGCAGCCCCCATTCCGGCCAACCTCCGGCTAGCTCACCTCCGTCTCGGAGTGCACGATTTACAGGGCTTCCAGCAGCCCTCAAAGACCATAGATCTCTCCCTCTAAGGCAACCTCCTAAGAGTGGCTCGCCCGTCCGGAGTACCTTAGGCACGTCTTAGTCGCACACGGCCCAATACAGGTAACAACCTTGCCTAACGGCTCCTATAGACGTCACCATGACGAACTACGTGGACTTTGATCCCTCCCGAAGGGTACGTAGGCACCTAGGTGCATCACCTAAGGACAAGTCCCCCAAGATTAAGACCCCTTGTGGTCATAATTTCAAATTACAATTGTCTGAGCCAAAAATGACAGTTACAATTAGTATGTAAAGAAGTTACATTGTTTGGTGTCCTAGACAGAATTGATTGTAATTCAAAACTTCTGGTATGCAATTGAAAATTATAAGAGATGAGTCACCAAAATTTACATATGTCTAATGCGAAGTCATCATTTTTTATTGTATTAATTAAGCCTTGAGACAAAATTGATCGCAAATTAAAATTTTACGAACAAAATTGAAGATCGATGTAAAGTTTGGGGACCTAAAATATGTTTTTGCCTTTTAGAGCATTGGTTTTATGAACTTGAATTCATATAAACCATACATATATAGATTCAACATAGTTAAGAGTTCAATGAAAAAAAAAATATGTGCACTTAAATTGAATGTCACAAAAAATATTTAATTATATTAAATTATTTTTTAAATCATGTCATTCTCAATTAGTATTGTCAAAATGAATCATGGTCTGCAAGCTAGCTATTTAGCATCAAATGGACAGGCTTCAATAAGAAAAATTAGGTCCGTTTAGCATGCGAGTTAAACAAGGGTGGTCAACCTGCGAGCGAACTTGCCAAAACAACAACATAATTGAAAAAGGAACATTCTAATATTAATATAAACTATTTTAAAATAAGTATAAATATATAATATTAGGATGATCTGATTTTTATGTATTACATAACTGTATTTTATTACTATAATGTAGATAAAAAATTTAATATATAAAATAATTAAATAAAAAATTAAGTTAAAGTGAAGATAATATACTAATTTAAAATAAATACATTAGTTTAGGCATAATATTTTATCATAATAAATTTAATTCAGTTTAGTTTATTAAATTAAATAAAAAATAGCAACATCACTCTAATTTTTAGTAAAAATAATATAAAAACAATTTTTAAAATCATTACAAAAATTTTCAGGCCAAAAAAAAATCATTACAAAAATTTGATTAAAATAAAAAGAAGAACACTACAACAAATAAGGGTTTCAGTGGCGACTTTTATGGTCATTGAAAGTCCAAAAGTCGTCACTGAAGGGTTTCAGTGGCGACATAAAAGTTGTCACTGAAAAGTCCGCAACTAAAGCCCTATAGTGACGACTTTCGAAGTCGCCACTGAAGGTACTTTCAGTGGCAAAAAAATTCGCCACCAAAGAAAGTTACTTTTCGTCACTAAAACAGCAATAAAAGTTGAAGTTTTTGGTGGCGACTTTTTGTCGCCACTGAAAAGACCTTTAGTGGCGACTTTTTATTGTCGCCACTGAAAACCTTCGGTGGGCCACCGAAACCACTTTTTGTGGCAAATTTTAGTCGCCACTGAAACCACTTGCCGGAACTCCAACGGGCGGTGAAGATCTCTGCCGGACCTCCGCCGCCGGCCATCGGACCTCCGCCGTCGGCCACCGGACCTCCGCCGCCTGCTGCCGATCGCCGGCCACCTTATATTTTTCAAAATTGGCGCATAGACGGATTCGAAGGTGGGACATGATGCATATTGTTTTCTATAGCAACCACTGAGCCATATGTCAATTTTTGTTATATAATTTCATTCTAAAATATTTATTATGTTTCCTACCTTTGGTGGCGACATGGAGTTGTCGTCACTGAAAGTCGACTTTCAGTGGCGAATTTTTTGAGTCGTCACTGAAGGTGGACTTTCAGTGGCGACTGTTTTCGCCACTGAAGGAGGACCTTCGGTGGCGACATGGAATTGTCGTCACTGAAGGTGGACCTTCAGTGGCGACTTTTTTGTGTCGCCACTGAAGGTAGATTTTCAGTGAAAGGAGTTTTTCTTGTAGTGGACCTTCGGTGGCGACATGGAATTGTCGTCACTGAAGGAGGACCTTCGGTGGCGACTTGGAATTGTCGTCACTGAAGGTGGACCTTCAGTGGCGACTTTTTTGAGTCGTCGGTGAAGGTCGACTTTCAGTAAAAGTAGATTTTCTTGTAGTGGACCTTTGGTGGTGACTTTTTTTAGTCGTCACTGAAGGTGGATCTTCAGTGGCGACTTTTTTAGCCACCGAAGGAGGACCTTCGGTGGCGACTGGGAATTGTCGCCACTGAAGGTCGACTTTCAGTGAAAGGAGTTTTTCTTGTAGTGGACCTTCGGTGGCGACATGGAATTGTCGTCACTGAAGGAGGACCTTCGGTGGCGACATGGAATTGTCGTCACTGAAGGAGGACCTTCGGTGGCGACTTGGAATTGTCGTCACTGAAGGAGGACCTTCGGTGGCGACTTGGAATTGTCGTCACTGAAGGTGGACCTTCAGTGGCGACTTTTTTGAGTCGTCACGGAAGTGGACTTTCAGTGGCGACTTTTTTCGCCACTGAAAGTGGACCTTCAATGGCGACATGGAATTGTCACCACTGAAGGTGGGCCTTCGGTGGCGACATGGAATTGTCGTCACTGAAGGTGGGCCTTCAGTGGCGACTTTTTTGAGTCGTCACTAAAGGTGGACTTTCAGTAAAAGTAGATTTTCTTGTAGTGGACCTTCGGTGGCGACATGGAAATGTCGTCACTGAAAGTGGACTTTCAGTGGCGACTTTTTTCGCCACTGAAGGTGGACTTTCAGTGGCGACTTTTCTTGCCACCGAAGGTGGCGACATGGAAATGTCGTCACTGAAAGTGGACTTTCAGTGGCGACTTTTTTCGCCACTGAAGGTGGACTTTCAGTGGCGACTTTTCTTGCCACCGAAGGTGGACCTTCGGTGGCAACATGGAATTGTCGTCACTGAAGGTGAGCATTCAGTGGCAACTTGTTTCGCCACTGAAGGTGGACGTTCAGTGGCGACTTTTTTCGCCACTGAAGGGGGACCTTCGATGGCGACATGGAATTGTCGTCACTGAAGGTGGGCTTTCAGTGGCGATTTTTTTCGCCACTGAAGGTGGACTTTCAGTGGCGACTTTTTTTGCCACTGAAGGTGGACCTTCGGTGACGACTTTTTTGAGTCGTCACTGAAGTTGGACTTTCAGTGACGAATTTTTTGAGTCGCCACTGAAGGTCGACTTTCAGTGACGAATTTTTTGAGTCGCCACTGAAGGTCGACTTTTAGTGACGACTTTAAACATGCAAAATCTAGACCATTTAATGAACAGACAACCTGTTTAACACTATTCTCATTTTTATCAATTCAATTGCTAGCGTGTATGAAAAATTCATATAAAATTTAAAGGGCTTGTTTGTACTGAGAATGCGGTGGGAATGTGAATTAGATTACTTAGACTACGTTTGGTAGTAGGAAATAAATGAGATTGGAATATTAGAAATTGAAAAAAAGTGGGTAAAATAACCATTTTACCCTTATATTAAAATATTAAAAAAAAGTAAGGATAAAAACGTAATTAACCAAAGATAAAAAAAAGTAAGGTATGTTTAGTGCAAAGAATTTACAAATCCAACATTCACTTGCAAAATGTAGCTACCAAACATGTTCAAAAGACTCAAGTTCGCGATAATATTTTCTTTAATTTTGTATTTCATTTTAATTTAGTCTCACACTTTTATCTCATTTTTTTTAAAACATCTCATATTCATAAACATGCTCAAATGGGTTTTCACTATTGGGCATTGTAATTAATGTACGATTATTTTCTCTTTTCGCATAAGTTTTTGAACTTTTACAGGACTGTTTAATTTTGATCCGTAAGCCGGATCCATAGTTTGAATTGAACCAAACACTTGAATGATTACGGAATCAACCAGTCAAATCGAGAAATTCAATCCGCTCTTGAAATCCAACTAATTAATTAAGAGGCTTTGCTGTTGGGCAAGAGACTTTGTTTCAAAAGATAGTTAGTTACAAGTAGTTATGTTGTATTATGAACTTTTATTATTTCTTTAAGGGTATGTTTAGATTGGGGATTAAGGAGGAGAAGGCAAGAGAAGAGGGAGATAATTAAGATATCTTCCCTTTGTTTGGGAAGATGAAAATTAGAGGGGAAGATAATGGAAGATCAATCATTAATCCTTCATTATCCTTCCCCTTTACAAACTCAAGATACTCCAAATTGAATTATTTTGGAGGAGGTATCAACACCCAAACAAGAGGAGGACCTATGAAAGATTAACCTCCCCTTCCCCTCCCCTCCCTTCTGATCTCCTCTAATCACTTCCCTTCCCCTCTTAATTTCCAAACAAACCCTAAGAGATAAGAAAGTGTAATAAAAGCTAGAAAGCAGCCTATGCCCTATATATAGCATATGCAAAATGCAATTATGCATGATTTGATTTTGTAGAAACCGTTGGGATTCTCCTTAAATTCAAAAAAGCAATATTTTTTTTATTCGGATTTGGAATAAAAGTTTAATGGTACTGTACCATTAAAGTTCAGTATATCTCTTTAATTATGTAGAGCTATTTGTTAATATTAATATAAATCATATTAATAAGGACCTACCTTAAATGGTGTAAGAACCAACTGATTTGAGGGATGTATTGAACATCTTTCTTTCTGTTCTTGTCCATTTTATCTTTTCATTCTATGTGCTATGAATATTTCAAAAATCAAACAAACAACTTGAACTTTTGTGAAGCCTCTAGTTATTATCATGATTAATTATACTTTCACACATAAGGTTAATTGTATTATATTTCAACCTCTATATATATATATATATATATATATATATATATATATATATATATATATATATAATGCAAAAACATGTTGACCAACTCAACCAAGAAGAGAAAGAGAGTAACAAAGAAAGGTATAGGGGAGGAAAATTATAGGTACCACATAAGTTATTAATTATATATATATATAATTAATAACTTTTTATTTATTAATTATTTGAACATATCATATCATATATATATATATATATATATATATATATTAATTAGAGCTTCACTTGTAACGTATAGTGCATGTAATTTATATTTTAATTTGTTTAAAAATATAAACATAATATAAAATTACTTTTTTAAAATAATAAAAAATTAAATATTTGTTAATTTTTTAAATTTTTAAAATAAAATTAAAATAATAATTATTATATTTTAAAATAATAAATTAAATTATAAGAAGTTATTTGTTTCTTCATTTTTTATAATAACTACCAATCATATCTACTTTCTTTTGCTCACATTCTCTCATTATACATTTAATTGTATTTTTTAATTAAAAAAATAGATATTTTGTGAGTCTAATGGCTAGAAGACCCAACAACTAATATTAATATATATTAATATCTTAGAATTAAATTATAGGAACCATGCATTATGAGAAGTGAGAACCATAAGTAGAAAATTATAGGTCTAAATTGAAATTTTTCTTTTTTTCTTTGTCTAATAGCTAAGTCTTTTTGTGACTCTCTCTTTTTTACTCTCCTACATGATTCTTCATGAATATGGATTGTATTTGTTGAAGTCTCACATTGCTTAGTTAAATGGCTAATAAGTTGTATATATAGGCTAAGGTAATCCTCTCTCTTTGAGAGTTCTTTTGGGGTCAGTTAAGCCTCTTAAGAGTATTGGTATTGGTTTTTGGCCAAAAAAAAGAGTATTGGTATTGGTTTAAGTGGTAGTAGATAATTCATTCTCTTTTGAACAATGTTTTGAGTTTGAGTCTTGTATATAAAAAAATTATTTTAAAAGAATTCTAGTAGACTTCTGAATATTAAAGATTTATAAAAGAAACAAAATTTTAAAATATTAATAATGTTTATATCGTGAAGTTAAAGACAAATCAATAGAGTTGATGAGTTGTCCAAGCCATTATACAGTCATACAGCTTATGCTACCCCCCATATTTATTATATACATGGTTCCTTCTTTCCAAGTTGTTTTCTTTTGGAGGTATTAAGACCAAAGGTTCGTTAGTTATAAGTTGTTGAATCTGTTTTGAAATTTATGTTATTTTATATTTTTTTAAAAAAGGTATTTTGACAAAAATTTTTAAACAGATCCAATAATTAATAAATAGTAAATCTAAGCTCTTAATAGCTCTATAATATTAACATTTTTTCAATCTATTCTAGCCTCACGTCAATTGAAGACTTTTATTGCATGGTGCTTATATGCTACAATCACCTTTATTTAGGATATTTATGCCCTCAAGAATGAGTGATTCTTATTGTGCCACGTGGCATTTTAAATTTTTTTATTTGTACTTTGATTCTTTTAAAATTTTTATGTTTTGTCCCCCAAATATTTTGTCTTTATATTTTAGTGTTCGGATAAAATTTTTTTTTATTAGAAACAAAAAAATTTATATTATTTTATTAATATTTATTTAATATTTTCTTCTTGTTTTTAGATTTTACAATTTAGAGGTTTAGAATTTGTGGTTTTAGATTTGAGATTTAAAATTTAAAGTTTGAGGTTTAAATTTTAAAATTTAGAGTTTAAAATTTAAGGTTTAGGATTTGAATTTTTAGAGTTTGGATTTAAAGTTTCTCGTCAAAAGTGTAATTATTATAAAAGAACAAAATTTTTATAAATTATACTCTTTTCAAGTGGAAGAGACTTATTCATTATCCATAACTAAGTATGAGAGATTTGATCCCTAAACTTGGGTATAGAGTAATTTTTAATCCTTGAATCAACTATCTCATCTTTTAGGGACCTACAAGTCCGCAAAAAAGTTAGTCACTGTGTGTTCGACGGTGGATAACCTGAACAAAAATATTTTTGATGCAACACATTTATACTTTTCCCTGCAGTAGTTATACAAAAAGTCTTTGTCTAATGTAAGGGATATGGAAGATATCTTTAATTGATACAATGAGATTCCTAATCCTAAAGCGGATATGCCAGTGAAGAAGAATAGAAGACTCAGAAGGTAATTTATGAATGATGCCAAATTCACTTAATTGGAATTGAGGTAGAAAATTTTTTTCCCTTCTAATTAATTAATTAATATAATAAGGTATGAATATTGTAGTTACGGAATATTCCACCTAGGGACACGTGGCACTGACGTTCTAGAAGCACGGTCCCAGCACCCGTCAGAGACACGTGGCACCACTCATCCATCAGTTACGTGGCCCTCACCCACATCACCACACGGAGCTTCCCCTCAACCAGACGTGGGATCTCCACAAGCCTCGTGGGACGACCCACGTCTCACGAAGTCGCGGGTTGAGCACGATCTCCCCACACGCCAGTATAAATAGCCCCTCACTCGGGGGACAAGAAAGGCAATCGACTCTCCACAGAATTACATACAACCCGAAGGATTATCACATATCACCCCTAATATCCCACACTCTCTCTGTACCTAAGCACCCTCAGATACACCTCACAAGTACTTTCACCTCCTTGAGCCCCGCCATTGGCTTTCCGTCCAGGCCAATCTCCAACCGGCTCACCTCCTTCTCGAAGTACACCGTTTACAGGGTTTCCAGCAACCCTCATAGACCATAGCTCTCTCTCACTAAGGCAACCTCCCAAAGAGCGGCTCGCCCGCCCGGAGTACCTTAGGCACGTCTTAGCCGCACACCGCCCAATACAGGTAACAACCTTGCCTAACGGCTCTGATAGACGTCACCATGACGAACTACATGATTGATCCCTCCAGAAGGGTACGTAGGCATCTAGGTGCATCATCTAAGGACAAGTCCCCAAGGTTATGACCCCTTGCGGTCCTAAATTTACATTACAATTCTCTGAACCAAAAATGACAATTACAAATATATTTTATTAGAAATATATTATGAAGGGTAATTTAGTGTTTTTAATTTACTTTTCTTCACAAGTTTTTCATTTTTTGTAACATACTAAACATAGTTTTCAATTTCAAACCCATTAATTCCAATTTTCTTTTTAATTCAATTCAATTCTAAAACCCAAAACATACTAAACGGAGCAAGTGGCTCGGGTTTTTTTTCTAACCCTAAACTCTAAACCTCAAATCCCAAATCCTAAATCCTAAATCTTACAAATTTAACGAGTGGTTAGTTGGAATGGTAAATATTCTATTTTCTTTAAGTAAGGTCTCAGGTTCGAATCTTTTATATGGAAAAACCTCTACTGGGGGAGCTATACCCTTGTTATAGGACCTTAGCTGATGTGAAAAACAAAAAAAAAATTCTTAAATCTTAAATTCTAAATTTCAAACCTTAAACTCTAAATTTTGATTTAGTAGATCGGAGATGAAAAGAAAATGAAAAAGTAGTTGGGGTCTACCTGGCCCCACCTACATTTTACTTTTTCACTTTGAAAAAAGAAAAAAAAATAAAAATACAAAATATAGCATGTTTATTATATACTTTGATTTGGCACAATCATAACTTTTTTTTATTATTTTAATATAAGGGGTAAAGTGGTAATTTTAATATATTTCCATTCTAAAATTTTTATTAACAAACACAATAAATACATTCTATTTCCCTTTTTCTTTATATTTTTGCGTAAAGAACATGCCTTAAATCTCAAACCAAACTCTAAAATAATAATAATAAAATGTTAATAAAATAATATAAAAGTTTTTTCTTTTGAATAAAAAAACATTTTATCTAAGGACTAAAGTGTAAAGACAAAACATTTAAGGAAACAAAACATAACATCTCAAAAAGATTAAAGTGCACGTGGCATAATGTAAATCACACATTCTTGAGTGCATGAGTGCCCTCAAAATGAGTGATTGCAGCATAGTAAATCCCTTTGTTTTAGGTTAAATTATTCTTATAGTATTTTTAATTTTAAATTTTGTAATTAAGTTTTTAAAATTTTTAAAATTTATTTAATATTATTTTAACCTTTTCCAAATTAAGGTAACATGTATTATTATTTTATTATATTAAATATACATGATTTATTTCAAAAAAAAAAGTAAAAATGACTTACAAAATAAAATATGAATTGAAATTTATGTTAAAAAATAAATTAGCTTAATTAACTTACATATGTGTTGTATATATATATATATATGACGTTTAAATAATGTACAATTAGTCACATCAACAAAATCTAATCTAATTATATATAAAAATTATAAATAAGAATTATAACTACAGAATATTTCAACTTAAGACACGTATCACTCGCCTTCTAGAACGTTGGAAAGTATGCAAGTCAGTGACATGTGGCACCACACTCCCTGGCCTTATGGTATGTTTGGATTGGGGATTAAGGAGGAGAAGGGGAGGGAATGGGAGATTATTAAGATATCTTCTCCTTGTTTGGGAAGATGAAAATTGAAGGGGAAGATAGTGGAAGATCAATCCTTAACCCTCCATTATCCTTCCCCTTCACAAATTCAAGATACTCCAAATTGGAGTATTTTGGAGGAGGTATCAACACCCAAACAAGGGGAGGATATATGGAAGGTTAACCTTCCCTTCCCTTCCCTTCCCCTCCCCTCCTTTCTCCTTTAATCTCTCTCCTTCCCTCCCCCTCCCAAAATCCAAACAAACCCTAAGTGAATAATGAAGTTGGATGGTTATAGTGAAACCCTTCCACTCTTGATTTCCAAACAAACCCTTAGAGACGTGGAATGCGCCTAGCCATCGTGGGTCGACCCACTGCGAACAAGAACGTGAGTCGACCACGTTCCCCCCTACTCTTAGTATAAATACCCTCGCCTGAGGGACTTAACGGACCAAGTGTAGCAAGTAAGACAGAACACTCAGGTTAGTTTGGAAATTAAGAAGGGAAGGGAAGGGGAAAGATTAGAGGAGAAGGGAGGGAAGGAGAAGGAAAGGTTAAGCTTCCATATGTCCTCCCCTTGTTTGGGTGTTGATACCTCCTCCAAAATACTCCAATTTGGAGTATCTTGAATTTGTGAAGGGGAAGGATAATGGAGGGTTAATGATTGATCTTCCATTATCTTCCCTTCCAATTTTCATCTTTCCAAACAAGGGAAAGATATCTCAATAGTTTCCCCTTCCCTCCCCTTCTCCTCCTTAATCCCTAATCGATTAGGGATCAAAGTACAAGATACTATCACCTCCACATTCAAACATGATCAATCACCTCTTACGGTTAATCAGTCAGAGCCCATCTACTCCTCTGGATACCTCCATTCACAGGCTCCAAGCAGTTCAGAGAGACTCTTGTCTTCTCCTTCCTTCCTCTAAGGAAACCTCCAACCGGTGGTCCGCCCGCTCGCCTGGAGTTCTCCACACAGCCGCACACGGCTCTTACAGGTAATGCTCTTGTCTAACGGCTTCTATGAACGTATACTCCTCGAACTACATGGACTTTGATTCCTACACAAGGGTACGTAGGCACTTAGGTCATCACCTAAGGACAAGTCCCCCAAGGTTACGATCCCTTACCGTCCAAATTACTGATTTAGAATTGTCTGAACCAAAAAAAGACAATCACAAAAATTAATTTAAACTTTTATAAAATGTAAAAAATTAATTACAAATTTTTAAATTACAAAGACCCAACAAAAATTACGTGAAATTTAGGGTTTAAAATATTAAGATTGAATTAATGGTAACTAACTTCCCAGAATTAAACTAATCACAACAATAAATTATGATAGTTCATTCTAAAGTTTTAATTTTACTCCATTTTAAATTTGAGTAGTTTAAAAATTAAGATATTGATCATAGACTATAGGCTTATTAGAATTTTGAATTTTGAAGCATTCACACACCTGCATATCTAGTTTTCTCGCAGAATTTTGTTGGTTTTATTAGCTGTTATAATAGTAACATAAAGCACCGAAGTCAGCTTTGAATCATAAAATCCAGAAGTAATAATGATTGGGAGAAAAACTTGCTTACCAATTTAACAATTTTTTTTTTCTTTATCAAGGTTAGGTATTCATTAAAATAGGCTTGATGATTAATTCATTGTGTACTGTGAGATTTATTATTGAGGACGACCCTCCTATGACCCTATCTAATGACTTGTTATTCTTTATCATTTTGAGTAAAATACACTCCAATCCCCTCTATTTTAAAAACTTACACTATTCTCCCCTTACACTTAAAATTGTACTACATTTCAAACCACAATTAATCTGTCGCATATTTTATCAAAAATATATATATAATCTCTTGCATGAGTAGTTTGTTTTATACGTTTTTTTGTTCAAAATGCCCTTCTTTAATGATTGAAAGGGTGAATCTGTGGAAATCAAACTGCACCATCACGGAAGTCCTATGTTATTATTTTTTTCAATTGTCAGTTATTATAATTTTTTGGATTTTTACATTTATTATAATTTTAACAAATTTTGTAATTAGTAGTTTTTTTAATAAAAATTTACTAATTACTAAATACTCTTCTTTTACTTTAAAATCTATAGAGAAAAAAACTCAAGGGATATGGTTGAGTGGAAGGGACTCATTCATCCTTAACCAAGTGTCAGGGGTTCGATCCCTGCTTTGGGTATGGAGCACAGCTTTAAATCCTTGGGCTAGCTGTCCCACCCTTCGAGGTGCCTACAATTCAACGAGGGGATTAGTCACTGTGCTCGACGGTGGATACCCTGGTCTAGACCAAAAAATCTATAGAGAAAAAGAGAGTAATAATAGTCTTCTTTTACAAGTTACAAATTTTGTAATTAGTATTTTTTTTAATAAAAATTTACTAATTACTAAGTAGTATTCGTTAATAGTAGTATTTGTTAATTTTGTTATTATAATTGACCTTAAAATACCAACAACAACAAAAATGACCTTATTTAGAATACTTTTTACACAATCACCTACGTTAATTGTAGAACTGACGCTAATGTCTTTAATGTTAATATGTTAAAGATAATTTTTAACTAACACTAAAATTATCTTTTTTGTTTGTAATTTGTGACTCATCAGAAGCAAAATATTTATTATTTAAGCAGTTATTAATTACTATAACATGAGAAATAATTTTTGCATGCAAGATAATTTCTTACATTTTATGTTTTTTATTAAAGAGCATGTAGGGTAATCCAAATATACCAATTAATTTAAAAAAAAACAATTGCAAAAGATAAAGTAAGCCAATTAATTCATAAAATTTTATGAAAAATTACTAATTAAAAATATTGTAAAAACTAATAAAAAACAACATTGTAAAAATTATTAGTTACAGTTTTTTAAATACTATTAAGTTAAAAATACTAAATGGAGATTTTGTTAAATTATTTTATTAATATAAGAATAATTATAAAGATTAATAAAATAATAATAGACAATAAAAATAAGGAAAAAACTTAGGTCCATTTCCTTATGTCCATTACATCCAATTCCACCAATCATATATTGTATTTACACTCTCTCTCTTCTATTATTGGTTATATAAAAGGTGATCTTCTATATTCTCTCTCTACTGTGATTGGTCATTTAAACACTTTTTGCCACGTGTCATATTTATATTGGGGAATTGGATGTAATGGACATAAAGAAATGGACCTAAGTTTTTTCCTAAAAATTATTAGCATTAACTTTGGAGAAGAATGCATTTTGGTCGAAGATGTAGACATGTAGTTACACACTTACACACTCACGATTGTCAACGGTTTTGTGGTACACAAAAGGGTAGAACTGGAAATATGAAAAAAGCATTCAGTTTGAACAGGTATGTTAACAAAAACAAAAACTTTGGGCCGAAATGTAATACTTTTTGATGCGTAAGGGAGGGGAATGTAGATTTTCAAAATAAAAGGAAAGGGAGTGTACCTTAAGAATCTCTTAAAGTCTGATTGGTATCACTCACGTGCTGTGAGTTTGAAGTGAGGTTGAACACGTTTGGTAAGGCTCATCAGTTAGGAAGGTGAGCTGGACATCCCCTGTCAAGAGGGAAGCTTCCTTCCCTCATGACAGGGAGGAAAGTGGAGGGAAGGTGAGGTGAGTTGAAGTTTAAAGACCAAAATGCCCTTAAAAAATTTGTGGCTTTTAAAAAATTAAGGGCAAAAAAGGTTTTTCTTATTTTTATCTTCTATTTCTCTATCTTCTCCCCACCATACCAAACAATATTACTTTTACATTCCACTTTCATTTCCCTGCATACCAAACATACTTTTTATCACTTACTTCCACTTCCATTTCTACTTCCCACTAAAACACTCACCGAATTCCAAATGCCACCTTAAAAAAGAAAAGTGTATTTTACTCTATCTTTTTAAAAATCGAACTCAAGATACGATAATTGATATAAAGCAGATCACTTACCATCAGTGTGAGATTGGGGTGGTAGTTGTATACCAAATTGAAGATCAATGAAAAGAAATAAATGAAGTAGTCACCACAATGAATGTGCATTTGTGTAATGTGTCCACTAAAATGAAATGCAATTGATGTGGCAAGAAGCTGTTGAAACTTGGAATGCGCATGTGTGAATATACGCTGGATTCAACAAAGCCTTATTAGTAGTGCACCATACTAATACCACCATCTAAAGAGCGTGCTGAGTTGATAAGTGGAGGATAATATTGTTTTTTTCATGTTCCGATTTAGGTTTTAAATTTAAAGAGTATTTGTTAGAGTAATTTTTTTTTTTTTTCTCATGGGAGGTAATCTTGTTCTAGCTAGCTAAGGTTCCATAATAGAGATAGAATTCTCCCAACAAAAATTTTTTTATACACAAGACATTGCTTAAAGAAAATAGAATATTTATGTACTACTCTAACCAACCACTATTGGTTTTGTTAGAGTAATATATATGTGTGTGTAATTAATGCAAAAGAATCCACGTTTTAAAAATCTGTAAAAAGAATATTGAAATTGCAATAGGTTTGGTTTGTTTGGTCACTTAAAAAAAATAATTTTAATGTTAGTTAAAAATTATTTTTAACATGAGTTATTAAAAGAATTAATGTTAATTTTGTATGGAAAACATTTTAACGCAAGTTATAAAAATAAAATTATTAATAAATGACGCTATCGAATATAATGTTACTCATAATTAACAAATGACATTAAATAACTAATGCTAAAATTGATTATATTTTGGTAGTATATAACAAATATATGGCTTGCATTTTTTTTTATTGGATACAAATTTGTTCAAGGCCCGGTTAAGTATTAAATGAGGATACCTCTTCTCACAAAAATTAAAATCTTAATGTTGTAAAAAAATAGTTATTTTCGCTAGACTTCTTTAATTGGTTGTTGCATAGCATGTATTAAATTTGTAAGTCCTCTACAAATTTGTTACACGCATGTATCAAAATGAGTAGGAACTTTTTTTTTTCTTTTTTGAAGTGTACTTAGGGTACGCTTGGTATAAATGTACAGATGTAAAGTACTGTAAAAAAATACTGTAAAATAAAAAAAAGTACTGTATAGAAAAGTGAAGAAAAAGGATAGAGAGAAAAATTAGGAGAGAGGAAAAATAAAATAAAAAATATGTCCAGTATGTATAAAATATATTGTAAATTTTTTTTAAAAATCATGAAACACCATAATTTTATTATGTACGTCCTTACCAAACAAACCTTAGTTCCCACGTCCGTAATTTTTTTAAATTAATTAGCGTAGTACATTTCCACCCTCCACTTCAAAGCTGTACGGCAAGACTAATTTTGCTTCTTCATTCAATATCCTCAAAAGAAAAAAGAAAAAAAGAAAGAAACACAAAACCATCATTTCTAGTTCATGAAAATCCAAAGCACTTGTCACGTGTAGCAAACGCCCAAATTGGAAGAGCCACTTTTCCTTGTGCAATTTCACATTTCAAACTATATATAGGTACAATTTTTGATGGATTTAAACGTTGGTACATCCGTTTAATCATGTAGAGCCATTTGTTAATCTTAATATAAATTCACATTAATAAGGACACACCTTAAATAATTTAAGAATCAACTGACTGGAGAGATATACTCAAATTCAATATATTACCGTGCTACTGAACATCTCCTCAATTTTTATATCTTTGCTATGAGATTCTCAAATCAAAACTTAATTCTACATCTTATATTCTGATTGAAGAACTGCATATATGTGCAATCCTTTAATTAATTAAATGGCCCTCCTCTCTCCATTCCTTGCTCTCCACTCTTGAAAAAAAAACCAGAGATCCTATCTATCTATATATATATATATATATATATATATATATTACATTACACACAAAAGAACCACAAACTAAAGTTTTCAACTTTCTTCAAGCAAATCCAACATCATCATAATGTCACACAGGGGCTTCATCATCAGATCCACCATTCTTAATCTCTTCACCATCTTCTTCTTCTTCTTCTCACTGACCCCCCATTTGGTGTTTCCCACTCCCCCAGAGGACCCCATCAAGTGTTCATCTCCACAACACAACACAAGCTGCACCATCACAAACTCCTATGGAGCCTTCCCTGACAGAGCCACCTGTTCTGCCTCACAAGCCTTCTTCCCAACCTCAGAGCAAGAGATTGCATCAATCATTGCCTCAGCAACCAAAAATGGGACCAAAATGAAAGCATCCACACGTTTCTCCCACACCATTCCCAAGCTGGTGTGCCCACAGGGCCAGGATGGATGGGTCATAAGCACCAAGTACATGAACCAGATAGTGAGGATTGATGTGGGAGAGAGGGAGATGGTGGTTCAAGGTGGTGTGACCCTTGAGCAGATTATCGGTGAAGGTGCAAAGGCAGGGCTAGCCTTGCCTTATGGACCATACTGGTGGGGCTTGACCATTGGGGGTCTTATGGCCACTGGGGCCCATGGGAGCTCATTGTGGGGTAGGGGCAGTTCTGTCCATGACCATGTGGTTCAGGTTAGGATTGTTGTGCCTGCTGGTCCAGAAGATGGGTTCTCTAAGGTCTTGGTTGTCAAGGAAGGAGATGAAGATTTCAATGCAGTGAAAGTTTCACTTGGAGTGCTTGGAATCCTTTCCCAGGTACGTTTGTCTGTCTGAGTCTAGATCTTCTGCTGTTGTCCGGTCATGCTGTCTGGTTATTGGTGTTATGTTTTGGATTTAACCTTTTTTTTTGTTCTTCTGTGCTCTTCAATCCAAACTTGACGTTATTTTCTGCTTTGTTTCACTAAAAGTAAGATAATTGATCAAAAGTAGAACTCAACTTTTTTCTGAGTAGTAATGTGATTAAGTAGCTTCAAAGATTAAAAATTTGAGTGAATCATTTACCTCTCTTGATAAGTTTTCCAAACTTGTAAGCACACCTTCCTTTAGTTTTAAGTTTATGCCAAAATCTTCCTTTCATTAAACTTAAACTATTTTAGTTTCAAAAATAGGGAAAATTTTTGTAATAAAAATACTAAAATATAATAAAACCCTCAAAATATATATATATATATATATATATATATATATATATATCACAATGGCTCTAGTACCTTCTTGATCATTGATTTTTAGAATAATATATTATATAATATAAAATAAAGCATGTGATGTGATCATCATGGAGGGATGAAAAAATGAATATAATTTAAATAACTTTTTATTATTGTATAATAAAATTTGTTTGACAGGTATTATTATATAATAATTAATATTTCATATCATATTTTAATAATAAAAAACGACATACAAATTTATATGATTTATATGGCAATATGGCATTGGATTGGGTTATTAGGAATTTCTAGGAGAAAATTTTGCATAAGCTCATATAATTGGGTGCACAAATATGATAACAAAAAGAGTTTTTTTTTTTTTTTCAATTTTTGCATTTAACTAAAGTTAAAGAGGTATGAAAGTAATTTTTGTAAATTCTAAGATTTACTCTTAAAAATTAATAGCCAAGGGTAAAAACTGAGAGAGAGGAGTGAAGTGCCATTCAAGTGTTGAATAATTAATTAGCCATAATGATGAAAAAAGATTGGAATCTATAGCATAATAAGGTAAAGATATCAAAACAACAAGAAGACAATTACTAATATAATTAGGCTAATGGAGACAATTAGGATAGTACAATATTTTGAGTCACTTTTTATGCTTCTAATTTAAGTATAAGTGTTGAGGAGATTTTTAGTGATACGGTAGTATTGAACTTCAGTACATCCCTCCAATCAGTTGGTCCCTAAACCATTTAAGGTTGGTCCTTATTAATGTGAATTTTTATTAATATTAACAAATAGCTCTGTATGATTCGAGGGATGTACTGAACTTCAGTCGTACGGTACCACTGAACTTTTATCCATAAGTGCCCTAAGCAGCAAACAAGTGAACTTTTAATATATTTTAGAATTACATCATCTATGGACAATGATCTGAGATTAATCTAATTTAATATGCATAAATTATTTTATATTATTATTTGTTTATTGACATAAATCATGCAAATTTAGGGTATTCCAAAAATTTAATGATAGAGACTAAATTGAAATTTTGCAAATGGTAAGGATCCAATTATAAAATTTTAAACTCTGAAAAATCAGTAAAAAATTAAGTGGAATTATAAGGACATCAAAACAACAAGAAGACAATTACTAATATAATTAGGCTAATGGAGACAATTAGGATAGTACAATATTTTGAGTCACTTTTTATGCTTCTAATTTAAGTATAAGTGTTGAGGAGATCTTTAGTGATACGGTAGTACTGAACTTCAGTACATCCCTCCAATCAGTTGGTCCCTAAACCATTTAAGGTTGGTCCTTATTAATGTGAATTTTTATTAATATTAACAAATAGCTCTGTATGATTCGAGGGATGTACTAAACTTCAGTCGTACGGTACCACTGAACTTTTATCCATAAGTGTCCTAAGGCAGCAAACAAGTGAACTTTTAATATATTTTAGAATTACATCATCTATGGACAATGATCTGAGATTAATCTAATTTAATATGGCCACCTACCTATCCCTTTCTGTCCTTCTGGCCTCACTACTATTATTGGACTTAAATATTTATGACATCAAAATGGAACTATTCTTCTAGATATCAAAATTATACAAAAATTTTAAGCTAAATTATAATTGTGGTCCTTATAATTCCACTTAATTTTTTACTGATTTTTCAGAGTTTAAAATTTTATAATTGGATCCTTACCATTTGCAAAATTTCAATTTAGTCTCTATCATTAAATTTTTGGAATACCCTAAATTTGCATGATTTATGTCAATAAACAAATAATAATATAAAATAATTTATGCATATTACATAAAATACAATTTATACTAATTTAAGTAAATTAAGTTGGTCAAATTACCACACCTTGAAAAATTTTAAAAGTTAGAACTGAATTAAATTTAGTAAACTTATAAGAATGACAAAAACAATTTAAACAAAACTTTACTTTTAAATACTAAAATAAAGCTTTTGTCTTTTAAAATGATTATTTATATTGATTTAAAAAAGATTATTTTACTTAAAAATTAATTTTTAATATTAATCAATTATATATTTAATTATATAAATTATAAACATAAAGAGTAAAGACATTTTAGTTAAAATAAGTAAATTAAATTTTATTTTGACGAAAAAGTTTTAACAGGTTATAATAATTTAAAGTTTTTCAAATTTATAACACTTATGTGTAGATAACTTCTCGAAAACTTTTAATAATATTAATAATTTAGGGGGCGTTTGGTAAAGTGGCATATTAATTAAATAATATTATTTTATATGTTATAGTATAAAATAGTGTTATTTATTTTTGTTATTTATTTTTGTATCTTTGATACTATATTATCTTTGATACTTTTGTTATTTATTTTTGTATCTTTCAAATTTTTTCTTATAAATTTAAATAAATTAACTATTATATTTATTCTATTATTATTTTTAAAATTTTATGATAACTTTGAATTAAAAAAATCATTAGGAACAAAATATTTTAAATAATAAGATAGTTTAATATAATTAAAAATAACAATTATATAAATATATAACAAAATGATTTAAATAAGCAGGAGAAAATGTGGTATATTAAATATAATTTATGTTAAGGAAATATAAATGTAATATTGATAAAGCCTTTTTTTATTAGATAAAATCGATTATATGGATCAAACGACACTAATATATTTCATCTTCATATATTTTTAAGGATAAAATTAGTAAAAAAAAAAAAAATCGGTATTGAATATGGATTTTCAGATGTAACTGTTAACTTTCCTCCTAAGTACTGAGTCCTAACTCCTAACTGCCTGGACTCATAAATGCATTATGCATAGATATCTTTTGAGTGAGACAGACAGTGATAGGAAGCGTTTGGGTGTCAGAACTAACATTTAGTTGGTTGGAGTGGTAGGTATTCTATTTATCTTAAATAAAGTTTTGAATTCAAGTCTTGTGTATGAAAAAACTTCTGCTAAGAGAACTTTATCCCTATTATAAGACCTCAATTAACTCGAACAGAAATACCTCTAATCGAAAGATACCCGTAAAATAAAATCCGGCCAGGGATTTGTCTTCAGTGAGTTGGGCTGAATATGGCCACTTTAGAGTGGAGTAAAAATATTGAATCAGCGCCTTTAGATGGTTAAAGAGTCGGTCCTTGAAATTTTTTTTTTAAAATATTAATATAATTATTTTGAATGTAATTTATTTTATTTGACCAAATATCGATGGGCAAATATTATAGACTTTTAAAAATATTAATTAAAAAATTATTTAGTGTATTTAAAATAAATATTATAAATTAACTTATAAAAATATAATTTATTTCTCATATCAATATCAACATGAATATTATATATCTGCATAGGCTTTGATATTTTATATGGCATAACATATTTGAAAATTTTTAAGAAACTCAACATATGCCGATCCAAACCAATCTTACAAGCTCATTGTAGGCTGTAGACCTAAAATGGACTAAGGGGCCGTTTGGTTAGTGAAAGAAAAAACATCATAATCTATTATATATTCTTATATCTTTTTCATTATTCTTCTTAATAAACATACTTTATTTTTTTGCAATGTGATGAAATTATGTTTTTGTCTTTACTTTTTACCCACTTTTATTTTATTCTCACTTTTAGTATAGGGTAAAATAGCAATTTTACTCACTTTTATTCCATTTACATCACATTGACATGACACTCACATTTCCTCAAATATTCTCTATCTCTTTCTCTTTTTCTTTCTCTTTCTTTTTCTCATTCTCATTCTTATTCTCATTCCTATTCCTATTTCCTCAAATATTCCACTAACTAAACATACTCTAAACTAAGTACATGTTCCCTTGTAGGAAAGAACTCGGGACCGGGCCGCACCCACTTTTACTTTTTGTTCTTTCCTCCACTTAAAATTAAAAAAGAAAAAGAAAAAAAGAAAATATAAAATCTCTATTATACCTTTGATTTGACACAATTATAATTTTTTTTTCTTTTTATTATTTTAATATAAGGAGTAAAGTGGTAATTTTAATACATTCTCATTCCATTTCTATTTCAAATTTTTACTACCAAACACATCAAATCTTTTCCCTTTCTTTTCCCTTTCTAGCTACCAGACGTGGCTAAAAGTCTTTTTCTTAAAATGAATCAATATTTTTATTGGTACAGCCCCTCTATTTGAACGATCCACCCACTCCTATGGATGAAACTCAGTTTGACAATAGGATTAACAAAAAGAATGATTTGCATATGATTTTAAGCTATCGACCCAAAAGAAAATTGATTTTAAGCTTACAAATTAAGAATTCATTTTTGGTAATAATAAATTTTAGTATTTAGTAATATTCCTACTTATTTTATGCCATGTAATTTAACTGAAGTCTTTGAAAAATTCATATTTAAATTTTGAATCTTCCATGAATAGTATTCTAAATTTTAGACAAAAAATTATTTGTTTGTTAAAATATAAATAACTGTAATATTGAAATTTTAAGACGTTAAAAGTATAGTAAATATTTTTACATAAGGTGACGAAGTTAATTAGTTGTAAAGAATTACATAAATAATTTGATTACACCCAAATTATGCATGAACTAATTTTAACACTCTCATACATAACTAATTTTATTAAACTTTATATTAAAAATACCATAGGATACTTAAATATTAATGAAACAAATTATAAGGATGTTTATACACTACTGCAGGGTAAACTTTAATTTGCACTTATTTATTATTCACATAGTTATTTATGTTTAATTCATCAAGATTATTTAACCTTTTTAACATACATATGGGTAATTTGATTCATTTTTATTCTTATAAATCCAAATAAAAATGCAAACAAACAAAGTATTTCGGCCTAATTGACTGTCCAAATGGTTTAACTCAGTGGATTGACCTATTTAACCTTATCAAAATAGTAAAAAAAAATTGGGTCAAACCAAACATAGTAAATTAGATTTTCCGGGACTATATTAAATCAATCCACATAATTCACATATAATATAGACTAATTCATATGTATCCTCCTGTGGATGGATTAAGGCTATGTTTGGATGGGGAATTTAGGATGGAAGGGGAGGGTTAAAATAAGTTGAAAGTGTGTTTGAAAGTTTTTTTACGTATGGAGGGGACTGGAAGAGAAGGATCTCTCAAACCCTCCTTGACCCTCCAAAAGTTTCATTTTTTAGGCTATGTTTGGATGGAAGGTTTAGGATGAAAGGGGAGGGTCAAAAAGTATGAAAAATATGTTTGGATAATTTGTTTAATATAAAGAGGATAGCCCAAGTGAACTAGCCACATTTATTTTTATCATCTATCTGGATAAATTTATAACGTTTCAGATTAATATGTTTGATCTCTCCTTTTTTTTTTTTTTTTTTAAAGTGAGTTAAAGTATTTATTTATTTTCAATTTTCATTTATTCTACTATTTCTTATATATGTATATATTTAAATATAATTTTCTTTGTCTTACTTATTTTGGTGAATGAATTGATTTTACAATTCCTTTTGTAGATTACTCTAAAACTAGAACCCATGTTCAAGCGATCCATAAGGTATTTGGCGAAAGATGATAGGGATTTGGGAGAGGAAGTGAGTAGTTTTGGACACCAACATGAGTTTGGGGATATAACTTGGTACCCATCACAACACAAAGCAGTGTATCGCATTGATGATCGAGTCTCCATTAATGCTTCAGGCAATGGTCTCTATGACTTCATCCCTTTCCGTCCCACTCCTTCTCTTGAATTGGCACTCATCAGAACCACAGGTCACTTTTTGCTTACTTTTAAATTACATGAGAGAGAGAGAGAGAGAGAGAGATGTGCAAAAGGGAGCTCTCATAGGGTAGTGTGTTAGTCCATTATAGGCTTTCATTAAGATGGGTTGGGTTGGACCGGGCTTGGCCCATCATAAAAGAATGAGCCTAATATATTGGTTCAGTCCAGCCTTTGTGAGTCAAGGGTCGGTCCATGGGCCTTTTATTTATTTTAATTTTTAATTTAATTTTTATTAAAAATTTATTTTATTTTATTAAATATCAATATATTATATATAAATATTACAAGTTGGCTTGCAATAATATGATTTAAAAGGTTATTTAGTATAATTTATTTTATTAATCAACATATTATGAATGAATATTACACATTGATCTATAAAAATGTAATTTATTTTACATATTAGCATATTAAGGATGAATGTTACATATCAATATAAACTATAATATTCTATATATTATAAAATATTTGTAATATATTTAAAAAATTAGGACAAAAAAAAGCCCATTGGGTTGGCCTGGCCCAACCCTTGCCATTCTAAGGGCCAACCCATTTTGACATTCCTACCCAGAATGGAATAGGGATATTTTTTTAAGTAAATTGTCTTTTTTTTCTCTCCAAAAGATACAATTTGTTTTAATTTAATCTTTGAAAGATGAAATTTTCAAATTTAGTCAATCAAAGACACAATTTGTCTCAATTTATTCTATGAAAAGAATTTATATAAGTTATGTTAATAGGGATTCACAATGACTAAATTAAAACAAATTACATCTTGGAATAACTAAATTTGACATTTCGATCTTTCAGGGATTAAATTGTGACAAATTGTATTTTTCTAAAGACCAAATTGAGACTGGTTGCAGGGACTAAAATAATAATTTATTCTTTTTTTTCCTATCCCTCTATCATGGGAATGAGGATAGTATAAGATATCATTGTGATAGTATAGGCTATCTAAGTCTTAGATTGGATAGTATGGGTGTAGTTAAGTAGTTTACTTCTTCCCCCTTAATAATTAAAAAAGGATTCTCAAATCACTTGGATTTATCGTTCGATATACTACATAGAACTGCACATCTCTCTCCTGCAGAAGATCTAAACCCTTGGATCTATTCTGTAGTTAAGTGGCTCACTTTTTATTATTGTTTTATTCTTTTTTGGTGAAATTATTCTTTTATTCCATTCCTTTGTACTCAAGTTCTTACACTTACAGAGGACGTTCAAGAATCCACCAATGATGCTGATGGCAAGTGCTTACTTGCAAAGACAACAACAAACACCCTTATCACCACTGCTTATGGACTCACTAACAATGGTGCCTCCACTTTCACTCAATTCTTAGATTATTGCTAACTATTAGTGTATATTACACTCTCCTTCTTTGAAAGATCCTGAAATTATACTTCCCTCCCTTAAGAGATAAGAAAACCTTTCAAAATAAAATATAATTTTTTAACTCAAAATAAATAATACTATAATGGTAAAATAATAATTTTAACATAAATTATAACTTCATTTAGAAAATTAATGTCATTAAGGGTGTGTTCGGTAGAGAGAAAAGAGGAAGGAATGGGAATGAGAATGAGAATAGGAATGAAATAGGAAAAGAGGAGGGAATGAAAATGTCATGTCAATGTGATATGATGTGATGTGAATGGAATATAAGTGAGTAAAATGATCATTTTACCCTTACCTTAAAAGTGAGAATGAAATAAAAGTGGAAAAAAAGATAAGGACAAAAATATAATTTCATCACATTGCAAAAAGTGGGGTTTGTTTGGTAAGAAGAAAAGAGGAGGGAGAAGTGGTCTCCCTCCTTTTTTCCATCTTATTTTTAATCTACCAAACACAACTTAAGGATATTTTGGTCAAAATAGGTCAAACTAAAAAATTTTTAACTTTCCGCAGAGGGTAGTAGAAGTTTTTAATACAGAAGGAAAAGGAGTGTAATTTTGACATCTTAACGGAACGGAGTGTAATTTTGACATCTCAAAATATCATTGCTTCTATCTCTGATCTTAAAGCTATAAAGCCTTTGTTCAACATATGTTGTACTCTACTCTGTACCTGCAGGCATAATCTTCACAGGGTACCCTGTGATAGGGTTCCAAAACCGCCTACAAGCATCAGGGTCATGCCTGGACAGCCCTAAGGATGCAAAGATCACAACATGTGCGTGGGACTCAAGGGTGAAAGGAGAGTTCTTCCACCAAACCACATTCAGCATTGCCTTATCTGTTGCAAAAGACTTCATACAAGATGTGCAGAAACTGGTTCAGATAGAGCCAAAGGGACTGTGTGGAGTAGAACTCTACAATGGAATCCTGATGCGTTATGTGAAGGCCTCAAGTGCCTATTTGGGGAAACAAGAGGATGCTATAGACTTTGACATCACATACTACAGAAGCAAGGACCCTATGACCCCAAGGCTTTATGAAGACATTGTGGAAGAGATTGAACAGCTTGGGATGTTCAAATATGGGGGGTTACCACACTGGGGAAAGAATAGGAACTTGGCTTTTGATAAAGCTATCAGGAAGTACAAGAATGCAGACAAGTTCTTGAAGGTGAAACAGAGGTTTGACCCACAAGGGCTTTTCTCTAGTGAGTGGACAGATCAAGTGCTTGGGTTGAAAGAAGGGTTGGTAATAGAGAAAGATGGGTGTGCATTGGAAGGGTTGTGTGTGTGCTCACAGGATAGCCATTGTGCACCAAGTAAGGGATACTTTTGCAGAGCAGGGAGAGTTTATAAGGAAGCTAGGGTTTGTACTCATTTGAATTTTAAAAGAATGTGAGTGAGTGAGTGAGTGAGTGAGTGAGGGAGGGAAAGAGATTGTTCCAGAAGATGAGGATTTTGGATCCTCAAATACATATATAGGGTGATGGTTCAATTTTTCCTATGACATATATATGATAGAAATGAAAGCAAAGAATGTAAACAAATATATATTAATTTTTAAGTATATTGAATTTTAATGTATGAACTTTCATATATTACTGATCGTTTTTTTTTTTTTTTGGATAGAAACATATAATACTGATCTTAATGTGCCCTTAATGTGATGAGAAGCAAAGAGACAATGTTTTTTTTTGGGGGCCTGGCAAAGAGACAATGTTGAAGATGAATGAAACCCAAGAGTTTGCTTCTTTTGAAGAATTGTGTTACTTTGAAAATTCTATTTTGTCTGAAAGGGTTTGTTTGGTGATGAAAGTAAATGTTTTATAATTTCTTTTTTTCTATTTTCAGATCTCAATATCTTTTTATTTAATATCTTAGTGTCTTTTATTATTTCCAAAGCTCTACTCATTTTTCAATTTTCAAAATTCAACTTGCGTCAAGATTAACCTCCCGTGCGATCATGATTCATTACACCATCATTTAGAATAGGAAGAAAAAAAGCTGAACCTAAGGATGTATGACCTTACAAAAGGAGCATACACAGTGGATTTATTCTTGTTTGGGTTAGCATACACTTCGTTACAACAACACCTATCAGACTTTGCAATCAAACAAGTATTCTTGCGAGCGTGGATCCTCTGTTGTCTAAAGTTGTGCTGTCCGATTTAGTCACAGTGTATTCCTGCATCCCACCACCTTGTTGTTGCACTGCACTGCCATAGTTAATAGGCAAAAGACATTCAAGTCAGCCTTACAGAATGTCACCCCACAACCCAAACATCGACAAATTGGAGGTTAAAGTCGTCCACCAAATTGACATCGTAGAAGTGTAAGGTATATTATTATTGCATGCAAAAACCATCTAGTTACCTTACATAGATTATTATTTTAAGGACTTAATTGTAATGTAGTAGAGATCTTTAAGGGACAAATTTGTATGACAATATAATCTTTTAGAGACTAATATGTATAGTTAATAATCAACAGTGCCATGTAGGTAACTAACGGTGCCACATAGGCAGAACGATCTACGTCAACACTTCCGTTACCAATTTATCAAACAGAGGGATTAACGTGTATAGTGTTTCAATCTTTCAGTGACTAATGTGTTAGCAATTTTCTGTAGGTGGACTTACATATTATTATTATTTGTACATAATGGTCTATTGAATATTTAATATAATTAGCCTATTAATTAATTGATCTATGAAGGATAATTTATTGGGCTAATTATATGTATTTTGTGGAGTCTGGGCTTAATGTGTAGAAACCTATCAGTCCAACCTTGTTGATGGGCCAAGGTGGTTTTGGGCTGAATACTTATTAAGGTTGTGGTTCCCCAAAGTTGGATAGTTATTTGTGAGTGGCTATATATATTCACATTAGGTTACTTTTGTATCCATCTTTTAAAAAGACTTCTGACGGTTATCTCACACCTTGGAAGAAACCAACCCGCCTTCGTTCGTTACTGATAAATCAATGTAGGTTCCTTTCTCTCATTATTTGTGATTAATTCTTGGGGTTATATCTTTGTTTAGATCTATGAATTTACAATCTTCACGCTTCCGCCTTTTGGTTCATAGAATTCTTTAGTGTTTATGAATTCTTTCTTTGATTTGATATTGTAAATTCCGTTCAAGTGGTATCAGAGCCAGGTTTATTTAACAAAGATTGATTTCAGATTAATCACATTTCTTTTGTGTGTGCCGTTTTTTTCATTCCGGTTGTGATTCAATATATACTGAAAATTTCTTTTCGGATGAAAGAACGTTTCTGTAGTTATTTGAATCAAGTTTTCTTTGTATATATAATCGGTTGAGATGCATGCAGATCTTGAATCAAGTTTTCTTTGTATATATAATCAAATTTGATTCATTGATTTCATATTTATGGTTTTATTTCTCTCTCTCTATATTTTGGATCAGATGGATCAAGATGCAGCGTTTCATATATATATATATAATCTTTTCATTCCCAATTTTGTAAGGTTTTGAAAAGAAATTGTTCAAGATAGTGCTTTCGGAAATTTGGTTTCATTGCTTTAGGTTTTTGTCCCATTTTATCACTTTTTAATTTTTTATTCTTATTATTATCACTTTTCAAATCTTATTTTTCAATCTATACCAAACGCACTGTTCACGCTCCAATTCGCCGTTAGCAACGGCAAATTGGAAAATTTTTTTGTTCCAATTCGCTGGGAGTCAACCCAATCTGCTCCAATTCGCCGTTAGCAACGGCAACTTGGGTTTTTTTTTGAAAAAATTGATCCTACATGAGGTGCTGACGTGTCCAATTCGCCCTTACCAACGGTGAATTGGACTTTGTAAAAAAATTTTAACCTATTTTTTGTCAGATCGGGATCCCAATTGGTCATTAAAAAAAGCAAGACGTGTTGACAAGTCTTTAGAAAAGAAATGAGGAGTTATCATTGCTCCATACAATATAATTTACAGTCAACTATTAAAAAAAATTATATATATATATAGGTAGGTTTAGTACTTCATACCATATAATTTACATGCACAATGAAAGGTGAATAGGTTCAAGAATGTTGGTTTGATTTAGAGGAGAGGTAGGGGCCGTATACTGAAAAAACAATACCAACTCGCCATTCTCAAGGGTGAATTGGTGTTACTTTTTTTAATGATCAATTGGGATCTCGATCTGACAAAAAATAGGTTAAAATTTTTTTACAGAGTCCATTTCGCCGTTGGTAAGGGCGAATTGGACACGTCAGCATGCTATGTAGGATCAATTTTTTTAAAAAACCCAAGTTGTCGTTGCTAACGATGAATTGGAGCAGATTGGGTTGACTCCGCCGTTGCTAACGGCGAATTGGAGCGTGAACAGTGCGTTTGGTATAAATTGGAAAATAAGATTTGAAAAGTGATAATGATAATATTAAGATATTGGAAAGTGCTATAAGTGGACAAAAACTCATTGCTTTGATTATATATATCAATTCTGGATCAAGGATGAAGTCATGATTCAATGTTTTATTTATATATATATATATTCATTTGGTTACACGTTTTTATATATGGCACTTGATTAAAGATCCATCCTTTTGCATATTTCAGTTTTTTTTTTGTTGTTTTCAAATCAAGATTTATATATTCAAATTAAAAGTTTTGAATATTTAGTATATATAATTTGTTCATGGAACAAAGTTGCACCTCCAGTTCTTGTGCAATCTCTTTATTGATGGTAATGATGAATTATTAATATTTTTTATATTTATTAATAATTGTAACTTTTATATATACATATAAAAGTAATTATATTTTTTTCACCAAAAAAAAGTAATTTATATTTCTTGTTTTAAATTTAATAATTTTGTATAATATGCTACCAAAGTAGTCTCTGTTATATAAAATTTATTATTTTTTTAATACAAGAAATAGGTTATATCTATGCGAAATAATTATCCCAAAGGAATTTATTTTGGCCAGATTATAGAAAATCATGAATTGATTAATTTTAGGAAAATCATGCTAGTAATATGTTGGACCAAAGAAAAATATATTGCTATGCCGACTTGGTAATTAATCTATATTCTTGATTTATTTATGAGTGTGTCATTTATATGTTATTATTAATTGTCCAAAGACTTAATCGTAATGATATGTTAGGCAACTCAATTAAGGCCCATTTATTTTTCTGATTATGAGTAAATACTTTGGCTATATATTTGCACATATTTTAGTTATATGTGAGATTAATGTATGTTTTCTGCTTTATTTAGTTACTGGTTTGTCTGCTGCTTTAAATGGAATACTTGTGCTAAATGGGACAAATTTTAAGAATTGGAAAGAGCGCGTTATGATCGTGCTTGGTTGCTTAGATCTTGACCATGCCTTCAGACTAGATCGCCCAGCAGCTCTCACTGATGGCAGTTCTAATGTTGATAGAATTGCATATGAGAAATGAGAGCGATCTAACCGCATGTGTGTCATGATCATGCAACATTCTATTCCGGAATCCTTGAGGGGAGGCATTTCAGAGGATTCTGATGCTAAGGGTCTCCTGAAGAAAATCTCTGACCGATTCGCCACAAACGAAAAGGTCGAGACAAGCACTTCATTAGGGAGTACATCATGGAGATGTCCAACCTTGTTACAAAACTGAGGGGCCTTAAGTTAGAATTGTCTGATGACTTTCTAGTGCACCTGGTTTTGAACTCACTTCCTGCACAATTTGATCAATTCAAGGTTTCCTACAATACCCAAAAGGAAAAGTGGAGCCTTAATGAATTGATTGCTCAGTGTGTGCAAGAGGAAGAGAGGCATAAGCAAAACAAGGTTGAAAGTGCTCACCTAGCATCATCCTCTGGTGTTAAAGCCTCAAAGAAGAGGAAAAGGAACGAGAACGGAACTGCAGATAAAGGGAAATCTAGTCAGAATGTCCAGAAGAAACAGGATACCAGTCCTACCTGTTTCTTTTGCAGAAAGCATAGGCATGTTAAGAAGGATTGTTCCAAGTTTGTCACTTGGCGAGTAAAGAATAATACGTTTCTCAACTTCGTTTGTTATGAAGTTAATTTGGCTGTTGTACCTATTGACACTTGGTGGGTAGATTCAGGTTCTACTGCTCACATTAGTGTTTCTATGCAGGGCTGCCTAAGAAGTCGGATGCCAAATGATGCTGAAAGATACATCTATGTTGGAAATTGCAACCGAGTAGCTGTTAAAGCCATAGGAGACTTTAGGATTCGTTTCTCTAATGACTTGTATTTGATTTAGAAGATACTTTTGTTGTACCATCGTTCAGACGTAACCTTATTTCTATTTCTTGTTTGGACAACTTTGGTTATATTTGTTCATTTGGAAATGAGATTATCAGTATTTCTTTAAATTCAAATATTATTGCTAATGGTACTTTAGTTGATAAATTTTATAAGCTTGATACTAATTATAATGATAGTAATGTTAATATGCATATTATTAATTATGGTACTAAAGAAAATTAACTTATGAGAATTCCCTTATGTTATGGCATAAGCGTTTGGTGCATATTTCTAAACAGAGAATGCAAAGACTTATGTCAGATAGAATTCTTGATACCCTTGATCTATCAAACTTTGATGTGTGTATTGAATGTATTAAGGGTAAAAGGACAAATGTAAGAAAAACAAGTGCAAAGAGAAGTAGTGATCATTTAGAGTTGATTCATACAGATGTATGTGGACCGTTCCCTACAGCTACCTGGAATGGTCAAACATACTTTGTCAATTTTATTGATGACTACTCTCGTTATGGTTACTTGTACCTAATTCATGAGAAATATCAGGTATTGGATATGTTTAAGATTTTCAAAGCTGAAGTTGAAAACCAATCAGGCAAGAAAATCAAGGCTGCCAGATCTGACCGTGGTGGAGAATACTACGGCAGATATGATGGATCAGGTGAACAACGTCCAGGGCCTTTTGCCCGTTTTCTCATTGAGTGTGGGATTGTTCCTCAATACACCATGCCAGGGACTCCTAGTCAAAATGGTGTAGCTGAGAGGCGAAACCACACGCTTAAGGACATGGTAAGAAGCATGATTAGTCATTCCTCCTTACCAAATTCCCTTTGGGGAGAAGCACTTAAGACTGCAGTTTACATTCTGAACAGAGTACCTACTAAGGCAGTTACTAAAACCCCATACGAGATGTGGACAAGTAAGAAGCCTTGTATTGGGCACTTACATGTCTGGGGCTGTCCAGCTGAGGCTAGGCCTTATAAGCCTTTTGAAAAGAAGCTGGATTCAAGGACAGTAAGCTGTTTCTTTGTAGGATATTCTGAGAGGTCGAAGGGATAAAAGTTTTATGACCCTTCGAACCGTTCTTTTTTTGAGACTAGGAAGGCCAAGTTTATTGACGATGTTGGTCCTAGTGGGAGTGGAAATCGCATAGAGGTTACATTTGAAGAGGAATATGTAACTATTCCATCTACAGTCACAGTTGACATTGATCAGGTAGTTTTACCTAGCATTGTTCCAGCTGTGAATGAGGATCCTGTAGAAGATGTAACTGAACCTGAGATTACTCCTATAGAGATACATGAACATCATTATGATGATGATACTCCTCAACACTCTCAAGAGCAAGTGCTTTTAAGGCGATCTGTTAGAGAAAAGAAGAAGGCAATATCTGATGATTATGTTGTCTATCTTCAAGAGCAAGATTTTGATATGGGACTGGAGGATGATCCTATCACCGTCAGTCAAGCAAAATCTAGTTCTAACTCTGACAAATGGATTGCAACCATGAAGGTTGAGATAAAATCAATGGCTGACAACGGCGTTTGGGATTTAATAGAGTTACCAGAAGGTGCGAAACCCATTGGTTGCAAATGGATATTTAAAACCAAGAGGGATTCAAATGGTAACACCGAAAGATATAAAGCACGCCTAGTTGCCAAAGGTTTTACTCAAAAGGAAGGCATTGATTTTAAAGAGACCTTTTTCTCCGATTTCTACAAAAGACTCATTTAGAACCGTTATGGCACTTGTGGCCCACTTTGACTTGGAATTACATCAAATGGATGTAAAAGCAGCAATTCTCAATGGTGACATTGAGGAAACTATATACATGGTGCAACCAGAGAATTTTGAGTCTCCTGACTCAAAGCACCTTGTGTGTAGGCTAAAAAAGTCACTTTATGGGTTGAAACAGGCGTCTCGTCAATGGTACCGAAAATTTGATGATATAGTGTCCTCATTTGGTTTTAAAGAGAACATTGTAGATCAATGTATATACCTCAAGGTCAGTGAGAGCAGATTCATTATACTTGTTCTGTATGTCGATGACATATTACTTACTAGCAGTTGTGTAGATCTTTTGCGTGAAACTAAGGACTTCCTCTCAAGAAAATTTGAGATCAAGGATCTTGGTGAGGCATCATATGTTCTGGGTATAAAGATCCATAGGGATCGGTCCAGATACACTTTAGGATTATCGCAAAAGGGATATATTGAGAAAGTTCTAGCTCGATTTGGCATGCAAAACTGTGCACCTGGAGACACTCCTATGTCTAAAGGTGATAAATACAGTTTAATACAATGTCCAAGCACTGACTTAGAGATAAAGGAGATGGAGAAAATCCCATATGCATTAGCTGTGGGATGTCTCATGTATGCACAAGTATGTACGCGTCTAGATCTTGCGTACATTGTTGGAGTACTTGGCAGATTTCTCAAAAACCTAGACTTAGTACATTGGAAAGCTGTTAAGCAGGTTATGAGGTACTTGCAGAAAACGAAGGATTTGATGCTCACATATAGGAGAATTGATCACCTTGAGGTGATAGGTTACTCTAATGCTGATTTTGTTGGATGCTTAGATAGCGGAAAATCTACTTCGGGCTATGTCTACATGTTAGCTGAAGGAGCTATCTCCTGGAAAAGTGTCAAACAGACACTTGTAGCTTCTTCAACCATGGAGGCAGAATTCGTAGCTTGCTATGAAACATCAAATCATGGGATATTGCTATGGAATTTTATCACTGGCTTATGTGTTGTAAGCAACATTGATAGTCCAATGAGGATATACTGTGATAATAAGGCCGCTGAGCTATATTCTAAGAACAACAGGAGCTCATCAAAGTCTAAACACATTGATATTAAGTTCCTGGTTGTGAAAGATAGAGTTCGGAGTGACATTGTGTCTATAGAACACATAAGTGGGGATTCTATGTTAACGGATCCGTTTACCAAGGGTTTACCGCCCAAGGTATTTCACGAGCATGTAGCTCATATGGGAGTTGTCTTATTCAGTTGTTAGACAATGTTTTAAGAATCCTATTTACTTCAGTTTCTTGTGTTTATGGACATGTTTCATTATTCTGTACAGACTTAATGATAATATTCATGAACATTGTTGGTTCATTTCTGTGCACTCTGACATAAAGTTTGACTTTCAATTACCGTTTGCATCAAAGTTTGAAAGTTGTTTCGACTCTTTCAGTCATTAGTAGGGACCAGTTGAAAACAGGCATGAATGAGATCACTTGCATGTAGTTTTCATGCTACGCATCCAGACTTGATCTATGTCATTAGTTTTTTTTATTAGTATTGTGATATAGTTGGGCTTAGTTGATGTTATAAACGAAAGCCTGGCATTTTCCTTTGCTAATAAGACTGATGGACCAGATTGTTTCAGTTTTTATTTGATAGCCATTTCATGCGCGCACTTAAATTTTATTATGTACAAACTTCAAAATAATATGTAGTCCAAGTGGGAGATTGTTAGCAATTTTCTGTAGATGGACTTACATATTATTATTATTTGTACATAATGGGCTATTGAATATTTAATATAATTAGCCTATTAATTAATTGATCTCTGAAGGATATTTTATTGGGCTAATTATATGTATTTTGTAGAGTCTGGGCTTAATGTGTAGAAACCTATCAGTCCAACCTTGTTGATGGGTCAAGGTGGTTTTGGGATGGATACTTATTAGGGTTGTGGTTCCCCAAGGTGAGATAGTTATTTGTGAGTGGCTATATATATTCACATTAGGTCACTTTTGCATCCATCTTGTAAAAAGACTTCTAACGGCTATCTCACACCTTGGAAGAAACCAACCCGCCTTCGTGTTCGTTACTGATGGATTAAGGTAGGTTCCTTTCTCTCATTCTTTGTGATTAATTCTTGAGGTTATATCTTTGTTTAGATCTATGAATTTACAATCTTCACGCTTCTGCCTTTTGGTTCAAAGAATTCTTTAGTGTTTATGAATTCTTTCTTTAATTTGATATTGTAAATTCCGTTCATAATGTGTATAGTTAACATCTTTCAAGAACTAAATTATCAGTGAGTATATCTTTCAAGGACTAAAATGACAGTTTACTCTTTTCTTCCCTCCGTCACTTTTTCATTTCAAATTTCCATCACTCTAGTTCTTGCTCTTGTTCTATTCTGTGTTATTGTTCTTATTCTTGTTCTTGTTTGTTTTTTTTTTTTTTTTCATTTCGTAGGGGGTTTTTCCGCTCTTTAAAGAACTACTTAAACTTCAGATTATCAAATTGAGACTAATATCATTCAGCCATTGCGAATGTAATATCCATCATCTTTGTGCAAATACCATGAACGAGCAATTCTAGTCCATTTTCTTTACATTTTTTTTGATAGAATGATATTTCTTTTAAGGTAGAATCCATTTTCTTTACATCAACCTATGGAACTTACCATACTTGGGGAAAACAGAGGACGTAGTCTTTATTTACACATTTTCTAAAGCTCATACGATTGTTATAACCATAGTACTCTTTACTCTTCAAAAATTTGTCATGGAATTTGATTTAAAGGAAAAAATATTCTAAAATGGTACAAATATTAGGTGGAAAATGGAATGGGTGGGCCCACCATCATGTAGGTATGCATGTTTCCCTCTTAGGGAACGTGGGAAACGTGCACATCATAAAAGAAATTTAGTGTAAAATGTTCATTATGCCCTTTGATTTAATACAATCATAATCTTTTTTCTTTTTAATATTTTAATATAAGGGGTAAAGTCCCATTTCCATTCCCATTCATAAATTTTACTACTAAACACAATAAATTCATTCTCATTCCTATTCCCTTTCTGCGTATCAAACACACCTTAAGTCGGACCTATAAAAAATAAAGAGCTCTAAAAAATAGTGATAATGAATAAGAGATTTTGGCATATCTGTTGTGAATCACTAGAACACAGCCACACCTTGTTTTTCTTATCAACAATTTAGTTTTTGGTGTTAGTAACGTATAATTAACCAAAAAGTCATATTCAAATACACAATCTGTCTTCATCCCAACCAAAAAGTCTTCTCCTACTTTTCTGTATATGTATTACTCTTCAGTCTTCACCAATTGAAAACCCTAGATCATAACACTCTCATTCAACCATGCCAATTTCAAGCAGACCCAGACTTTTCTTCTTCCTCTTCCTCCATCTAGCACTTTCTTTCTCTTCTCCCCCAGAGGACCCTATCAGATGCTCCCATGGACACTCAAATTGCACTATCACAAATTCCTATGGTGTCTTCC
The DNA here is from genome assembly GCA_014851425.1 of Senna tora. Lineage (NCBI taxonomy): Eukaryota > Viridiplantae > Streptophyta > Magnoliopsida > Fabales > Fabaceae > Senna > Senna tora. Next base: position 7,965,206 of record CM026260.1, read on the forward strand.
CTGATAGAACCCTATGTCAAGCATCTAAGGCTCTATTTCCAACCACAGAGGAAGAACTCGTAGCTATGGTTGCATCAGCAACCAAGAATAAAAGTAAAATGAAAGTTGCTACCCGTTCCTGCCATAGCCTCCCTAAACTAATCTGCCCTGAAGGGGAAGATGGGTTGGTGATAAGCACTAAGTATCTAAACCGAATAGTGCGAATTGATGTTGAAGCGAGGACAATGACAGTGGAGAGTGGTGTGACATTGAAGCAGCTTATCCATGAAGCTGCCATGGTGGGTTTGGCACTGCCTCATGCACCTTACTGGTGGGGAATCACCATTGGTGGGTTACTGGCCACTGGCTGCCATGGAAGTTCGTTGTGGGGGAAGGGAAGTGCAGTTCATGAGTATGTAGTGGAAGTTGGAATTGTAAGCCCTGCAGGACCAGAAGATGGCTATGTTAAGGTCAGGTGGCTTAAGGATACTGACCAAGATCTTAACGCAGCAAAAGTTTCACTTGGGGTTCTTGGAGTTATTTCAAAGGTATAGTCTGTCTGGTTTGTGTACTTTTTTAATTTTTTTTTAGCATAGCAGTGAGGTAGCATAAAGGGAAGTCATTGACGCCAAGACTAAGAGAAACAAAAGAAAATTCTTTGTGGCTTAGCCCCAAGAAATTAGCCTAGCTAGGACTCGAAACAAGAGAAAAAGTGTTTAATCACATATGTATTACATACTCCCCTCCACCATGCACTAGACTAATCTCTTGGGTTCATCTATCTAGTGAATAGAGGTCATTAATGCTTCAAATTATAGAGCTAGAGTCCAGCCTTTGTTAACAACTTAACATTAATTTGTGGGTTAGAAAGTGTTTATATATTCTTCCATAATCTAAATATTCTAAGACTGTTATCCAAAACCCATGTACCCCAGTTATCTTATGCATTGGTGGTATGATAACCCTAGTTATAAACATATTTAGAATACAATATATTTGTATAGATCTGTCTTCGACTGAGATCACTAAAGAAGGACCTTACTGAAAAAAAAATTAGAAGAATATTCCAGAAAATTAGATGACTATAGTAATGACCAAATGAAAGAACAGAAAATAGAAAAGGGATATTCTGTGTTACAAAAGCAGCTTAGGAAATCTTAAATTATTAGTTGAACTAATTTATAATAGATCCAAAACAATTCCCTTGTCTTTTAATTTTTATCTATTTGTTTCTCTATGATATGGACAAATGAATGAAAGTGGCATCTTTAGAGGCGAATCTTCTAAGGAACATAGGAGGAATCTTCAATGTTTTAAGAACCTAAGGGCTGAGATAATTCTTTTAAATAAATAAATAAATAATTGTAAACACTAAGTATATAATAATGTGATATTAGACAAAAGTATATATATGGTTATTATAATAACTTCTTCATTCCTCAATCTAACTTCTATAATAAAATAAAATAATTAACAGAAGAATGTGCATGAATTTTGACTGACCTGAAAGCATTATGCAGATGAAGTTTGATAGTGATGACTGATACTTTTGCAGGTCACTCTAAAATTGGAACCCCTCTTCAAGAGATCTATCACTTATACGATCAAAGAGGATTCTGATTTGGGAGATCAACTGCTTAGTTTTGGACAAGAGCACGAATTTGCTGATATAACATGGCAACCCGCTCAACATAGAGCTGTCTATCGAATTGATGATCGAGTCTCCATTAATGCATCTGGCAATGGTCTATATGATTACATCCCACTGCGCTCCACATCTTCAGCCATTTTAGAAGCTGCTAGAACCTCAGGTCAGCTCCCTTTATACATAAAGCAAAGAACAAAAAAAAAAAAAGAAGCAACAATTAAATATTAATAATTAACTTCTTATAGACATGTAAAGAATGCTAGAGTAACATATGCAAGGAATTGTTGAAGGACAAGACTGAGGGTACAATTCTTTTGATATTTCTTATCTACTTTTTTTTTATAAAAATTTAACATGCACACATGTTTTTACAAGTCAGCTATAGATTATTGACTCTATTAAAAAAAAAAGGCAATTTCTTCACAAATCATAATCTGTATTCTCTCAATGAAATTAACTGTGCCAATTTTGGAAAAAGAAAGACGCAGTGTGTGGGACCCACTCGAGTGGCAGACCCTCCAAATCCACAAAATCTATTCTACGTTTGGTTGAAAAAAAATATAGAATTGGAATTGGAATTGGAATTGGATTATAAGTGGAATTGGAATTGGAATTGAATTATTTGAATTGAAAAAGTTTGTTTGGTATGAAAAGATGGAATTGGAATTGAATTATTTGAATTGAAAAAGTGTGTTTGGTATGAAAAGATGGAATTGAAAGTTTATAAAAAAATGTGAGGTAAAAAGACTAATTTACTCCTTAATAAATATTAAATAAATATTTTTTTTTAATTATATTTTTTAGTATATAATTACTTTTTTATATTCATCATAAAAAATAAAAAACAGTAAAGAGAGAGAGAAAAAAAGTAGGGACAAAAATGTCTTTTAAACCCAATTCCACAAAATTTATCTCAATTCCTCCAAAATACCCCACAATCTAATTCCACAAACTTTACACACCCAATTCTAAAAAACCAATTCCACGTAATTCAATTCCAATTCCACATAACTCAACCAAACTAAATAATCCATAGAATATTGTGCAATTCCATGTGGAATCCAATTCCATGTCCAACCAAACAAAACCCACTTTATGGAATTAAGAATTGGATTCCATGGAATTGGGACAATTCCGTGGAATCCAATTCTCAATTTTAGGGAGCGAACCAAACACTAGAAAATTTTGTTTTTTATGAAATTGGATTCCAATTCCACTTATTGAAATTGAACCATAGCCTTAAAGAAAAAGAATAGCAAACACCTAAGAATTATAATCAAGTTTTTAACAATACCTATGGAAAAAAAAAAAAAAAAAAGTGAGGGGGATTAAGCATATGATTTCAGAATCTGTTAACTATGACACGTTACTTTAAGTATGAATGTAGGAATAAGAAAACGAGAAAAAAAAAAAGTTGCATAACAATCTGACTCTATGTTCCTATGGTAGAGGAAATTCAAGAATCCACAGGTGACGCAGATGGGAAGTGCTCTGATGCAAAGTTGGTTACTGAAGCACTTGCCAGTAGAGCTTATGGGTTGACTAACAATGGTACTTGTTTATTTCTCAGTCATTCCATCAAACACCTTAAGTGCACTTTTTTTTTTCCCTTTCACAAATTGTAATAAGATAAGATTTCAATATCAAAACCCCTTAATCGTTGGTTCTCATAGGTACAACCTTCACGGGGTACCCAGTAATCGGATACAACCACCGCTTGCAATCAGCAGGATCGTGCATTGATGACTCAGAGGACTCAGTCTGTTTTTGGGACACAAGGGTGAAGGGAACTTTCTTTCATTCAACAGCAATTAGCATACCCTTATCAACAGTAAAGAATTTCATCGAAGATGTGAAGAAACTAGTCGAATTAGAACCCAAGGCATTTTGTACCTTAGAACTCAACAATGGAATTCTCATGCGATATGTTAAGGGATCCAGTGCTTACCTGGGAAAACCAGAGGATTCCGTCGATTTCGACATTATTTACTATCGTAGCAGAGACCCAATGATTCCTCGGCTTCACGGAGACATTTTGGAGGAAATAGAACAGATAGCGTTATTCAAGTATGGAGGATTACCGCACTGGGGGAAGAACAGGAACTTGGCATTCGAAGGAGCGATCAAGAAGCACAAGGATGCGGAGAAGTTTCTGAAGGTGAAAATGGAGTATGATTCAAGTGGGCTTTTCTCTAACGACTGGACGGATCGAGTGCTTGGATTGAAAGAGGGAGTGATGATAGAGAAGGAAGGGTGTGCGTTGGATGGGTTGTGTGTGTGCTCAGAGGATAGCCATTGTGCACCAAGCAAAGGGTACTTTTGCAGAGAAGGCAGAGTCTACAAGGAAGCGAGGGTATGTACTCTCGTTGAAGTTGTGGAGACTGAAGAAGGAGGGAGTGATTTGAAAGAAGAGTTGTGATGGAAAATGAAAACACTTTTAGGTATAACTTTTAGTAGAAAGTTGAATCTAATGAGAATGGGAAACTTCTAAGAGGATTGACGTGAAGGGAATGAAATAAAAGTGAATAAAATAAGAAAAAAATTTAGGTTTATTTTTTTATGTTTATTATATCAAGTTCTCCAATATAAATATGACACGTGGTAAAAAGTGTTTAAATGACCAATCACAGTAGAGAGAGAATATAGAAGACCACCTTTTATATAACCAATCATAGAAGAGAGGGAGTGTAAATACAATATATGATTGGTGGAACTTGATGTAATGGACATAAGGAAATAGACCTAAGTTTTTTCCATAAAATAATTATTTTTATTTTATTTTTGTATTAAAAATGAGAATGAAATAAAAGTATGTAAATAAGTAAAAGTAAAAACATAATTTCATCCTATTATAAAAAATAAAGTTTGTTTGGTATATTGGATTACTTACAATATTATCTTCCACTTACATATTCTTTCTAATAAACACACCCTAACTGGCCAAAAAAAACAAACAAACACACCCTAAAATCCTATTTTGGTCCTTCAAATATGTCTATCTTTTCTATTTAGTCCTGTAAATTTTCATTATCAGTTTAACATTTTTGTTTCCTTTAGTCCCACACTAGGCATGTCAAAATGGGTCGGCTCACAGGGCAGTAGGCTGGTCCACCATGGGCCAGCAATAAAATGGGATGGGTCGGGCTTATCCTTCCCTCTTAAGGCGGACCAAAAATACTGGTCCAACCCAGCTCTTGGTGGGCCAAAGGCCGGTGCATGGGCCTTTTATTCATTTTTAAAACTTTTTAAATTAATTTTTTTAAAAAAATTTATTTTATTTGACTACATATCAACATATTAAAAATAAATATTATAAGTTGGCTTACAATGATAAGATTTTGAAAAGTAATTTAATGTAGTTTATTATTTTAATCAACATATTATGAATATTACAAATTAGCTTATAAAATACAATTTATTTTACATATTAACATATTATAGATGAATATTACCTATCAACATAGGCTATAATATTTTATATAACATAATAATTGTAAATATTTTTTAAAAAAATAGGTAAAAAAAGAGGCCCATGTGGCCTAGCCCTTGTAAGCCCACCGTGGGCCATGGGCTAAAAGCCCTTGCTCAAAATGAGTCAAATTTTTCTTGGCCCAACCCTTGCTTTCCAAGACCGGCCCCATGGGGCAATCTCATTTTGACATCCATTAGTGTTCTTAATCGTCCCTCACAAGACAAATTATCAATTTGATATCTCAATTTTGTTACTGCTTAAATAATTAACAAATATGATGAGGCAGACTATTTAGTATTAATTATTGAACAACATTTAAAGTATACAAAAATAATTTTTTTTCCTCTAATTTTATTCCAAAATTTACATTTTTTGTTGATAATACAACTTCACTAAACACATTTTGTTGAATTTTAATGTACTAGTTTGTTGATTTAATTAAAAAAATATTTTAATAGACTTTATATATTGCCCAATCAGTACCAAAATGGTCAACTTCATCAAATTCATTAATTATTTAAACCACACAACCAAATAGAAGAAATAAATTGAAAATGTGAATCTAGAAAGGATCAAATTAAAAAATGGACATTTGTGACTTGCGAGGGATGAAAACGAAATTTAAATGAAGTTTGAGAAAAAAAATTATGTGAGAGAGAAGCACTATGTTTAGACTTTAGAAAAAGTAATTAAAAAAACACTTTAATTTGGTCCTTACATATGCCTTCTTTATCAATTTGGTCCCTCACAAATTGGCATTATCAATTGAATCCCTCACAGATCAAACCGTTAGCAATGTGGTCCTTCTATTAATTCACTGATGATGTTTCAGGTTAAGTTGATGATGTGTCAGATTAAGTTGTGATTAAGCAAATTTTTATTTGATTAGGCACAAATTAAATATTTTTTGTTTTAAAAAAAGCCTTTAATAATAAAAAAAAATCTTTTGATTAGATTAAATAAAAACCATCCAAATACATCCTCAATCAGTGTCTCAATCTAAAGACCAACAATAGGGAGTAGGCTCCCGAAACACACAGCTACTGTTACAGATAATAGAAAGCTATATGAAATCCAACAAGGAAGCATTCTAATGACCCAATTGAGCCAAAAACAACAAATGCTAAGAGCCTTCATCAATAACCACTTCTGATTGTTCTTTGGAAGCCAACCCCAACACGATATACCAAGAATTGGGCAACCAAGAAAGTAGGCATAATTGGGAAATTACGCTGGAGCACAAGTACAAGTATGAAGGATGATGAAGAAGAAGAAGAAGAAGATAGGCAAGGGGTTGAATAATAGATGAAGAAAAAGAGAAACAAGAATCTCAGAACAAGTATGAAGGATGATGTAGGGTTGCGGGTCCCCAAGACCCGCCCCACAGGGACCGAAATAAATAATTAAATAGCATCAGAAAAATTACCAACCTGGACGCCTATGCTAGAGACTCCGCTCCACTAGGGACCTACTCGAACACGAACCACAAACCTCTGATTGGCAAATTGAATGGTGGAGAGTCCATCCTATTTATAGGAGGATGAGAGAGCTCCCATATCTGACTTGTCAGATGTGGGACTTGGGAAATTGAACAAAACATCATGATAAAACCATGATCACCTAGCCCACTTTGGGCAACGAGTACGGGCTCGTGTGATCTCCGATGAGAGTCATCTTGGTATCGCTTTGTTCGTCTCTCTACGAAATTTCCAACGAGTCATCACACGACCCGATCGAACTCCCTCATGGGCGGATATTTAATCCCGAAGAACCCAAGATATCCAACATACTCACACTCACACATGGTGGGAGGCCCATGATTATCCTTATCACAAAGGAATTCTCTATTTCTATTTCTCGTTGTCGCTTTTCATACTCCGCGTCAGTCGTGACCGCTTGGCACGACTTGTGGGAGCCTTATACTAGAAGCCTGTTAAGGCCCAGCTATAAGTGGTGCTACTACCCAAAAAATATAATGATAGGACCATCTGTCTTATAAAAAAATGTCATAGGTCCCCTAGACGTGTCCAAATACATGGCTAGTCCAACCCCTCTAAGTCTTTGCAAGACTAGGACTTTAGCTATTCTCATTTAGCAATAGGTATCCACATATATATGCTCCTCCACATGAGATTCACATAATGGATCGATCTCGGATACTATCACTCATGTAAATGTCAACACAGTCTTTCTTTCGCCCTCTTGTCACTTCAATCAAAGATGGTTGCTTTCCTGACAGTATTTCATAGGGCCGTATTTTGCCATAGCCTTTTGAAAGCACATCAAAGTAGCATGCACCACCTCATCTCTCTATGACAAAGTCAAAGTACATAAGGGTACTAGTAAAAAGAGGAGGATCTCTCCTTCCTTTCTGGGACTCACACAGCATTGAAGCAGGGATCTATTCACATGCTTCCCTTTGCAGTTCCCAAAGCACATGCGGTATGAATCATATGTTGTGGTGCATCTCAATGTATGTCGATTTTAATCCTCTGATTATTTGCACCACACAGACCTTAGCCCAGATTCATCCAGAATCTGTCCTGAGACTCCTACCACACTCCGCTCGCCTTCCACGGCGCTGAGTGGAGCTCTCAAGTGTGGCTACAGGCATTATGAATAACTACTTATTCATAATTCGATCCACATATGGTTCTCCATTGGATCTCATCCTTACTCATTAGGGCGACTTATTTCATAATGTTCCCTTGCCCAACGCTTGACGCCCTTTGGCGACACATAGATACTCACATTATCTTTGTGTAGCATTCATAGAAGAACATCAAAATCTCATCTTGGCCCGCACCACATGTGTGTCCAAGGCGGTTACTCGTGTGAGAGAGTCAACCTTCCTTGCTTGTACGACATGTTCGTGTATTGTGTAATAAATATTTTCAATTCCCAATTATTGCAAGACATAAACCAAAAATGTCCAAAATAATACTCTTTATTACGAATAATCAAGAAAAGAAAATGCATAACATGTTTATATGTCATAATAGTTTAACAAAATAAACTGTAAAATCACCCTATCCTACGTAATCCTAGAGATCTCACGTGTCGCTCAAACACATCTCTAGGTATCGGCTTGGTCATCGGATCTGCCAACATCTCATGCGTAGATAGATACTTCAGGGTGACCTGCTGTTGTGATATAATATCACGTATGAAGTTAAACTTCTTATCTATGTGCTTGGTCCTTCCATGGTACTTGGGATCTTTCGTATATGCAATAGCTGTCTGATTATCACAATATAGTGTCACTGGATCATCAACTTTGTCTGTGACACCCAAATGGCCTAAAAACCTCTTTAGCCAGACTGCTTCTTGCACTGCTGATGAGCATGCAACAAACTCTGCTTCCATAGTAGACAGAGAAATGCATTGCTCTGTTTCTTGCTACTCCAAGAGATGGCCCCAGTGCCAAGTAGGAAGGCATATCTAGACGTAGATCTCCTTTGATCCAAGTCACCTCCCCAATCAGCATCGGTATAACCCACTAGGTCTAGGTTACTACCCTGATAGCATAACCAATAGTTGGTTGTGCCTCTCAAGTACCTCAGGATTCTCTTCACGGCTTTCCAATGTGCCTCTCCTGGATTTGACTGGTATCGGCTCACAAGGCCTACTGCAAAAGCTATGTCGGGCCTTGTACACATCATGGCATACATCAGGCTCCCGACTGCACAGGAATATGAAACATTACTCATTGATTCTATTTCGGATTGAGTCTGAGGACACTGGGCAAGACTTAAATTCTCGCCTTTTGCTAAGGGGGTATCAATGGGCTTGCATTCCTTCATGCGGAATATTTCAAGAATCTTCTCTATGTAGGATTCTTGTGACAATGCGAGCAACTTCTTGGAGCGATCCTTATAGATCTTGACTCCTAGAATGTACACAGCCTCACCCATGTCCTTCATTTCAAAATGATGGGACAACCACTCCTTGGTGGCTAAAACAGATTTTATGTTGCTTCCAGCCAGTAGTATGTCGTCTACATACAAAGATAGGATGATGAAACTATCTTTTGACTTCTTGAGATAGACACAATGATCTTCATCAATCATGTGAAAATCCTAAGAGATCACAGATTGATGAAATCGAAGGTACCATTGCCTAGATGATTGTTTGAGACCATAAATAGATCTCTTGAGCCGGCACACTTTGCGCTCCTGAACTTTTGTCACAAAACCTACAGGCTGTTACATGTAGATTTCCTCATCTAGTTTTCCATTCAAGAAGGCAGTCTTTACATCCATTTGATGCAACTCTAGGTCTAGACCAGCGACCATGGCTAAAATCAACCTTATAGAATTGAATCTTACAACAAGCGAGAAGGTCTCTTCATAATCGATACCTTGTTGCTGTGTAAACCCCTTAGCTATTAAACGCGCCTTGTAGCGTTCCACTGACCCATCTGCCTTCCTCTTGACCTTAAGAACCCACTTGTTCCCCGATCGCCTTTCGGCCAGGAGGCAGATCTACCAAGTCCCATACTTGGTTGGTCATCATAGACTCCATCTCTTATTCCATTGCTTTAATCCACATTTCCTTAGCAGGGCTGGAGAAAGCCTTTTTAACTGTTCTTAGCTCATCTCCATCGTCAGGTGAAACGATTAAAGCTTCCCCTTCGATGTCGTAACGACGACGTAGAACCACAGTCCTAGAACTCCTTCTAGGTTGTGCATTGTGGTAGACTTGCTCCTCATAAGCAGCTCTGCCACTGGACACAGCAACGGGAGGTGCGCTTGAGCGCTCCTCAACCTCTCGTATGGGTTGATGGTCGTCCTCTTCCTCATAGAGGTCCACAGAACGTTCCACATCACCCCGGCTAGGGAAATCATTTTCAAGGCATGAAACATCCCTTGACTCAAACTCTGTGATAGAACCATCTTCATTTTCTCCAATGAAGACATACCCCTTCGAGTGATCAGAATATCTAATAAAGATACACTTTTTGCCCCTAGGGCCAAGCTTCCCATGTTTATGAGAAGGATCATGAACGTATGCTGCACACCCCCATGGTCTCAGCACACTTAGGTCAAGTTACTTACTTGATCACATCTCGTAGGGTGTCTTAGTCACAGATTTTGAGGGAACTCGGTTAAGTATGAAAGAGGCTGTAAGCAACGCATCTCCCCAATACGAGATAGGTAGGTTTGCTTGAGTCATCATAGACCTAACCATTTCCAAGAGGGTTCTATTTCTCCTTTCAGCAACTCCATTTTGCTGAGGAGTGTGTGGTATAGTCAGTTGCCTGGTTATTCCCTTTTCATCACGTAGCTCCCTGAACTGATCTGAGAGATATTCTCGCCCACGGTCTGTTCTCAAAGCCTTTATGCTTCAGGAGGTTTGATTCTCAACCATGCTTAGATATAGTCTAAAGCAATCAATTGCTTCAGATTTGCGGGAGATCAAATAAACATGACCATAACAGGAATAGTCGTCTATGAATGTGATGAAATATGAGGCCCCATGCCTCGCCCTCACGCTTATCGGACCACAAATGTCCGAATGGACTAATTGCAATGGAAAGTCAGCTCTGGTGGCATGACCAAAGGGTTTTCTAGTTGCTTTGCCTGCAAGACAATGTTCACAAGTTGGCATTTTAATTTTCTGGGTTTGTCCTAACAATCCCTCTTTTGCTAACGTGTTAATGCATTCTAAACCTATATGTCCTAAACGCGCATGCCAAGTAGATATATCAACGTTAGAAGAAGATATTGCAAAACAACTATGAAAATTACGAGAAGGTAATTCAAGGTCCAAAACCAAAAATCCTTTTTCATAAAAACCAGATCCGTACAAAATAGAATCATGAAAGAAATTAACTGCATTGTTCTCAAAAACAATTCTAAATCCTAGGTTCAAAAGAGATATAACTGATAAAAGGTTCCGCCTAATGTCTGGAACAAATAATACATCATGTAAAAGTAAAGTACGGCCTCCACGCAACTCAAGCTTGCAAGTGCCTATTCCTTTGACTTCTAATGACGCATTGTTTCCCACGAAGACACGTCTGCTCCCTTCAGGCAAACGACGGAATTCCACAAACCACTCACAATCTCTAGCTATGTGGTCGGTTGCTCCTGAATCAACGGTCCACAAAGATTCACTATCAGCTATAAAAGCAGAGCTAGAGACATAAACAGAATGATTATGGGAAAAGGAAGATACCTTAGGTTGCTGCGGGCAATCTCGCGCATAGTGCCCCAATTGTTGGCACACATAGCATTTGACCTTAGTCAAAATCTTCTTCCCCCTCTTGCCTCTCTTCTTGAATTGAGACTTTTTGCCCTTTGGCGCACTCTTCCCACCACCTTTGTTTTGGGGCCCCTTGCCCTTGCTTTTGAAACCTTTTTTTTCAGAAGTCTCAGCCACATAGGGTTTCGACTCAGGGGATTTTGCAGCCTCACGCCGCTCATCCTCCAACAGCAGGTGGTGTTCAGCATCATCGAAGGTTTTAACACTGTCATTGTGTGTCAATTTAACCTTCATGAACTCCCAAGAGGAGGGAAGAGATCTGATTATAGCTTGAACTTACTGCTCATCAGTAAGGGAGTGACCAGCTGTCTTCAACTCCCTAATCATGTTTGACATTTCTCTCAAGTGTGTCCTCATATCTTTCCCAGGACGCAACTTGTAAGTGTCAAACTTTATAGTCAAACGTCTCAATTTGGTGGTCGAAGTGCCTCCAAACCTATCATGCAATGCATTCCACATTTCAAATGCCGTGAGGAAGTGCTCGTACTGACACATAATGTTGTTTTCCATGCTGCTAAGCAACAGGATACGAGCCACAGAGTTCTTTCTCTGCCACGTGCGATAAGACTCTGTGTCCCATCTCACTTGTTGAGCAGGACCTTCCCCACTAGGCTCAACCATGACATTATGTATAGCCTCTATCACTTCCTGCTCCTCTAGCAGAAATTGGACTTTTTTGTGCCATATGTCATAGTTGTCCCCATTGAGCTTATCGCCTTTGTTGAGATCAGCTACTATCGATTTTGCAGCCATTCTAACAGTCAAAGAACAATATGGACACAAGCACAAAGAATAAACAGCAGATTATTACACAATGCACGAAAAGAGAAGTCGCAGTCAAGACAAGACGGATGTATGTATAATTGGGCCCCATAATCGAGAAATGAGGTCAATCACCCTCATCATATGGGAAACCAGTATACATACGTCTTTCAATGTTTGTTTCGCAATTCCCATTAAATATTCACATACTATTAAAGTTCTCATTCATTTAAACAATTTAGACAACAGACTCATGTTGTTTGTTTCCTCCGTTTGTCCATGAGTGTGGAGTAAAGAAGTGGCCACATGTCTATCTTAAACTCCCACTCAGTCCAACATATCAACATATTTGACTTCATCAAGAAAAACAGAGAAAAAGGACACAAAAACCAACAAAAACGGAGTTAAAACGGAGAACTTACGTGCAACAGAAAAATTCACAGTTCTGGTCAATGGTCAGCGTTGACCGTTGACCGGCTAGGGTTGACCGTTGACGAGTCAACTCCGCCGTTGACCAGCATGCTGGTCAACGGCGGTCATGCCGTTGCGCACGGTGGCCGGCCGCCATGCGTTGGTTTTCCGGCGACGTCGCACGGCGCCGCTGGCGACCGAAGTCCTACCGTCTGGCGACGCCGACCGCTATTCACGGCGGCACTCGCCGGTCGACGGTGGACCCCCGTGGTCCAGCCGATCAAACCCCTCCCTTACCCCAATTTAATGAACATACATGCATGACATTTGTAGGGTACATAAGAGAAACCTAAACATGTTTCTAGGTTTTTGGTTTTGAATCAATATTTGAATAATAATAAAAAATTCATTCTAAAAATCATAGGACACTGCCCTATATGATTTTCATATATTTTGAACCAGAACGCAATTTAATCTGGGAACCTAGGCATGCTCCTAAGTTTTAATCAAAACAAAAAAACTTATAAAACCTAAACATGTTCTTAAACGTTTTCGGATCATCAAACCCTGGGGAATAGAGCACTAGCGTAACCTGGCTCTAATAAGGGTTGCGGGTTCCCAAGACCCGCCCCACAGGGACCGAAATAAATAATTAAATAGCAGCGGAAAAATTACCAACCTGGACGCCTATGCTAAAGACTCCGCTCCACCAGGGACCTACTCGAACACGAACCACGAACCTCTGATTGGCAAATTGAATGGTGGAGAGTCCATCCTATTTATAGGAGGATGAGAGAGCTCCCATCTTTGACTTGTCAGATGTGGGACTTGGGAAATTGAACAAAACATCATGATAAAACCATGATCACCTAGCCCACTTTGGGCAACGAGTACGGGCTCGTGTGATCTCCGATGAGAGTCATCTTGGTGTCATTTTGTTCATCTCTCTACGAACTTTCCAACGAGTCATCACACGACCCGATCGGACTCCCGCATGGGCGGATATTTAGTCCCGAAGAACCCAAGATATCCAACAGATGAAGAAGAAGAGAAACAAGAATCACGCACAAAACGAATTGAGGCTCTCAATGGCGGGAACAGATCCAGTAAAGTTGGAAAAGTTATTTTTAATCTTAGCCATCCATTGCATTAACGTTCTAGATGCTGCCAGATCACCATCTTCTCAGCCCTCTTTCATTTTTTTCAATTCAGACCCAACAACAAATCTTTAGCTCTACACTACAGCTCCTGCACGCGAAACTCCAACATTCAACCAAATTTTTTTTTTTACTCCATTCTCATTTGCTAATTCTTCATCTTTAAGCTGACTCATTCATCCAGCCCCCTTCTTCTTCATCCATATTAATCCAGCAACCCTCACGTGTGTGCTTTTCCCCTCTTGTATATTTGAAAATGTAAGGTCATTAATTTCTTTTAGTATGAACTTGATATTAAAATGTGTCAATAAATCATTATATATTTTATAATATTATGGTTAGATGGGGTTTCCATCTAGTGATCCAATGTGCTATTCTTTTCCCCTCTTTTATGTTTGGTGGCAAGTCGCATGTTGGGGTTGGCTAGGTGTCTTTGTTGTCTCAGTTTTTGGTCTGTAAATTTTGTTTATGTTATGTCTTATTGCTTTGTTTTTCTAGTTTTGTTGTTGTTTCTATTGTGCACATTGCTGACACTGTGAAAGAGGGCATAACCACGAGCAACATTGTAGAGTTTGCTGAGGCACAATAAGAACATGGTATACTGAGTAGTGAGTACTGCAACCCCGAAAAAGCATGATCTCCTTGAAAAAGAAGACTACAGATTTATCCTATAAATTAAGTAATGAATAAGTGTCATTTCACATTTCTAATCTTAAGTTACCTTCCCAAGCGTTATAGCTCCTTTCTACTCGGCATCAATAATCATACTATATCCTATCCTGCAAACATTTAGAGATTGCTGAATAAGTGCAAGCTACAAGATCTCTTAAAACCTGTGAAGAAAGGCATCATTTTCTTATTGCTTTGTTTTTCTAGTTTTGATGTTGTTTCTATTGTGCACGTTGCTTTGTATCCAATGTGCATGTTGCTATTCTTTTCCCCTCTTTAAAGGCATACTAATGAATGAAACCAAAACTTCCATCACCCTCACAATAAATTTACATAGGAGAAACCAAAAGAATCACAATTTAGATATATTCTGAAGGATAACCTTTACATTTAATTGTGTGAACTTTTAAAGGATAATCTCTTTGTCTAACCTTTGCTTCTAATTTGTGTTGAATATAGATATATTCTTTATAATTAAAAATAATTTTCTTTATGCTTTGTAGGGAAGGAGCATTTACTATTGCCTCCAATGAAAATGATAATTCAGATATGGATTGGAAACCGAAAATAGGAATGAAATTTGAAACCATAGATAAGGCTTGGGAATTTTGGAATGCTTATGGTGGAAAAATGAGTTTTGGAGTAAGGAGGTTATTTACAAACAAAAGTAAGAAAGATGGATCAATCACTACTTGTAGGTTCGTTTGTTGCAAAGAAGGAGTAAGAAGAGCAAATAAAGGAGTTCATAATGCTGTGAATCGTCGACAGGAAACAAGAACCTGTTGCAAAGTTAAAATGGGACTTGTGAATGAGGATGGGAAATTTAAAGTGTATGATTCAGTGGAGGAGCATAACCATGTTTTACATCTTCCAAATACAACACACATGCTACCCTCTGTTGGAATATTTTTAAATGAAGAGATGTGTTAATTGAAGAGTCATGTATTTATGTTTATTTATTTGAAGAGTTTTATTATAAATTAATTAATTTATTTATTTATATGAAAAGGTGTGTAGGGAGTTACCAATTTAAAAGACAATACTCTTCATTTAAATTAATAGTTGTGACTCTTAATTGAAGAGATATTATACCAAAAGGTATCTCTTCAAAGACATCACTTCATGGTCTATATAAACCCCTCACCATTCCATAATTATAAACATCAAATTCATTGCCTTTGTCTTTGAGTGCACACAAAGATTAAGACAAATTATCACTTTGTAAATACTATTGTTGTCTTGGCTTGAGTATTGTAAGTGCTATCCATATGAAGAGACAAAGGGATGACATATGAAGAGGAACCAGTAGCCATTTTGGATAAGCAAACTAAAAAGCTTCGTTCAAAGGAGATTGCCATGGTAAAAGTGTTGTGGCGTAATCACTCACAGGAGGAAGCCACGTGGGAGGTAGAGAGTGAAATGCGCACTCAATACCCACGGTTATTTGAGGAACAAGGTTAGCAAGCTTAAATTCGGGGACCGAATTTCTTAAGGGGGAGAGAATGTAATAACTCAAAAAATAATAATAACAATAATAAGATTTTTTGGCTATTTATGGGATTCTAAAAGTAAGAAATATAGGAACTAAATTAAATATGAAAATTATGTAGAAAATTTTAATTTAGTTAAAAAGTGGTCCTAGAAATTTTGGTGAGTTCATAGTTTAAATTTCGAAATTTTTCGAAATTAAAATTCTATCCGGTAGGAATTCTTTATCTGCTAGGAGCCCCTTTATCAGATATTTTTAGTAGGCTTGTGACTACCCAAAAATTACAGATCCTTCCCATTTTTACCCACAATAAAATCTAGACATGAAAATCTATTTAAAATTCCATTTTTATGATAAAAAAATGTCAAATACCCATATTGCCCATAAATCCCTAACCCAACACATGTGAACCATATTTCTTCTCCTCCACCCGCACGCACAGCAGCGTCCTTCTCCCTTCATTTTCTTCTTCATTTTACCAAACCCTTGCTTTCCTCATTCTCCATTTTCCCTCCATCTCTCAACTTGATCTCTCCTTCAAGTCGCCGGTCACCACCACTAGGAGTCGCCGCCGGTCAGCCACCACCGCCGTTGGCCAGAAATTTCAGCAACAACAACACTTTTTTTTCTAAAAAAAAAACAGGGGAAAATGGATCTTAAAGAAAATATGGGTTGTGGATTGTGAAAGTAAGGAAAGAGTTGGGTTTTGTGGGAAATAGGTATGTAATCTTCTTCTTGCTCTTAAATATTGATATTTAGCACTTGTTTAGAGGTCTATTAGGAGGATTTAAGGTTGAAGAGTTGTTGAGGAATTAGCCATAATGTTAGAACTAGGTGGTACAAGTTATGACAAATTTATTTTCTTAATAAAATATTTATTTCACATTATTATATTATTGTTTCATGATCTTGGACCTTATTTTAAATCATGAGTTCAAGAAAAAGAAATTTAGTATAAATTATTCAAGATATGATTACAAGTAGCTTACAAGTGAGTTAAAAATTTAGACATGGTATAGGATTCAAAAGGGAACTACTAGGAAACTTAAGTTTGATTCTGAAATAATGATGGTTTGTGTTCATGGGGTTGGAAATTTAAAAGTATTTCTTTAGGATGAAATAGTTATGTAAACTGAGAAATTTAGTTTATATATATATATATATATATACTTCAGTGAGAGAGTAAAGAAATTTAAATATGCCAATGGAACTAAATTTAATTGTTATTTGGGACGTGTTATTAATAGATAGCATAACGTTTTGCATATAGGTGCCTTGGAAGAGTCATATACTCCTCGAGATCCATCTTGAATCCCTTGTTCAGCCTCACTGTGAGTAGACGATGCGCGTTATGACGCATTTTCTTATTTTCTACGTACCTAACCCTTTTAGTTACCCTCTATTTAATTGATTATATTTGACTAGCCTTGGGACAAGTTGTCTAATGATTGTTTCATTTCAGAAAGAGAATTATTTTTTATTCGGTATCTTATTTGCTCTTTGTATAATGAATATAATGCTTCGAAGGTATGTTTAAATACTTTATCAGTTTATCGCAACATGTGGATTTGAAATTGTTAAGATCTATTTTTACGTATATGTATGTTGCTCATTGAATTTAAATTGGCTATGTTGATGAAAAAATTATTTTTGATATGTTTTTAGTGGGAGGAACTCTTTATGGAACACTGGTGCTACAGCTGTATCTGTAGCCCTATGCGCGCGTAGGTGTAAGCCTCAGCTAGCAGAGGTTAGGTGATGCTAGCCTCGTGTGCGGCCACACACGTGGAGTGTATGTGTATTTATGGAGAGTTTGGGGGCCACGTAAAGGAGTTGTGGCCGGAGATTGGAGTTATGTAATAACATGGTGTTGAAGAGGGATGAAATTTGAGGGTATATGAGATAGTTCTGTGAGATGTCCTTCCTACAAACTTGATTTCTATATAAATGCATTTAAATATGTTAATCATGGTCTATTTAAATTATTTAAGGTTTTAAATTTTTAATATGCTCTCTTGGAATTCTTGGAATTATTTTTAAACTTACCCTTAATTGCGAACGGTATAAACATTACTTTCATTATCGTAAAACGCTCGTGCCTAGTTTGTCCCATTTCAGTTGTAGCGTGTGTTGTTTACTCACTGGGTGGTTTTCCACTCATCCTACTACTTCTTCATTTCCTTTCAGATAACAGGGTAGATACTGAGCCTCCTTCAGGTGTTGCAGCGCAATAGGATTCCAGTGGTGAGCCCAACTTTGTGCCGTTGGGCCTTAATATTTTGAAAATCCTTACTTGTATTTTAATTCTAGTTGTCGCTCTGTATTCCATAGGCAGGATCCCTTTCCTTGTTTTGGTATTTTGTATGGTGTACTATAAAGAGCTGAGCTCTCCTATATAATTGTATTGTGGTTTGGCTATTTGTACAAATTTTGAGAACCTCTAAAATTTAGGGGAAACTCTACCGAAATTTCTGCAAACAATTAATGTTAGTATTTCTGATGAAATGGAAAACTAGTGATAGTAAGGGCTAAAATATAATTAGAGATTGAACCATATGAATTAATTAATTGCTAAGTATAGTTGTATGTGGAGGGATAAGTATGGGATGTACTTAAATTTTGTGAACCTTGGAGTTAGGCTTACAGGGAAGAGTTTGTATCTTGGACCCTGTGCCAGTCACATCTAATTTAAGTGGGGTGTGACATTTATGGTATCAGAGCCTGGTTTTCCTATGGATTACAGAGGAAAGTGTCCTTTGGTGGTATCTTATCTATCGTTATGAAACCCAGGCATAACTATAGGTAAGGTAACATTAAAGGCCTTATAGGGTATATGTTTCCCATTTGTTTCGTGTCTTTACTCCTGTTTAGTATTAGGACTTTTAAATTGCATTTGATTCTAAAAATACGGTATCTAACTTATTATATTGAACATGCCGCCTTGAAGACGTACACTTCATAGTGTGGCAAGTGATGGTGAGAATTCTGATGAGGCTTCTACTTAGCCTGCTGACCAACACATAAGAGGTGGAGGCCGAGGTGGAGGCCAAGGAGTGCGAGGCCGAGGTGGAGGCCAAGGAGTGCGAGGCCGAGGAGCACGGGTGAGGGGTGGTAGAGCCTCTCAAACCACTAGAGAGAGCATTCCTGCAGAAACAGAAAACCGTCGCCCACCACGACGTTCAGCACTTGAAGCAGCGGTTGTAGGATTGCAAGGAGTCGTAGAGGCTCTAACAGGTCTAATAGCTGAACAGAGAGCTGAGGATGCCCCTCATGTAACACCAGAGGTTACGCCAAACCAACCAGAGCCATCAGTGCAACCATCAGTGTTGTCCACGCCTTGAAGACATTGTGCATCACTTTCTTTTCTTATTATTCTTCATTTATTCTTATTATATTCTTCAAAGAGTCAAAATTCTCCAACACCCTCTCATCGTAGGATATCATATGTCCAAGCACAGGAGATTGAATTGGCTTCAGATTCTGGGTTACAACAAAGAGCGGCATATGAGTTTCTTAGTAGAGACTAGAGAAGCAGGCGGAAGAGGTAATTTAGGCTTCAGTCATTTGGATTTGAAGAAACTATTTACGAACTAAGAGACAAAAGAGTTTGATAGATCGTGAAACTGGTTGTTTATTGAGATATTTTCAAGATCAGAAATTCAAAGATCCATTATTTTTCTATGATTTTCAAATAGATAATGAAGAACAAATAACTAACATTTTTTGGTCTGATTCAATAATGATCTTGGACTATGATCATTTTGGAGATGTAGTCTCTTTTGATACAATATATTGTATCAATAATGCACATAGGCCACTTGCTATATTTTCAAGATTCAATCATTTCAAGGGAGGGGTAATTTTTGGGGTAGCTTTGTTGTATGATGAGACAGCGGTATCTTTCAAGTGGTTGTTTGAGACTTTTTTGAAAGCCAATTTGCAAAAAAAAAAAAACCCAACGATATTCACTGATTAGGATCAAGTTATGGCTGAGGCATTATGTAAGGTTATGCTTAAGGTTTATCACGATTTATGCACTTGGCATCTAGTGCAAAATGGCATCAAACACCTAGGCAACTTGATGAAGGCGGGTCTCATTTTCTACAGGACTTTAAGTCCTGTATGTATCAATATGAAGAGGTGACTCACTTCGAGGAAGCTTGCAGCAAGTTATTATCACATTATAATGTTCAAGAAAATACATGATTGCCATCAGTATACAATTTGAAAGAGAAATGGGCGGCTTGTTACATGAAGAGCGCTTTTACACTAGGAATGCGAAGCACACAACTTAGTGAAAGCTTGAATGCTAATCTCAAAAGGTACTTGACACCGAATATAAATATCAATGAATTTTTTACGCACTTTAAAAGAGTGGTGGAGGATAAGAGGTATAATGAGTTAGTATGTGAATTTAATTCATGAGATAAGCTTCCAAGGATGAATTACTCATTGTCACCTATGGTAATTCAAGCTGCAAAGGTGTACACTCCTCCTATATTCGACGAGTTTCAATATGAATTCAACATTTCCCTTGCTTGTTCTATAAAGTATAAACATGAGAGTGACGCAGGCTTTGAATATGGCATCACCATTGTTGGTCGAGAAGTAGAGTTTAGAGTATTGTTTAATCCTCCTCAAAAGGCGGTGTCTTGTAGTTGTAAGAGGTTTGAAAGCTTTGGTATATTATGTGGTCATGCCTTAAAGGTACTTGATGTTAATGAAATTGAAATTGTTCCTGATCAGTACATTTTGGTGAGATGGACAAAAATGCTCGGAGTGATGTTATACTAGATGTTAAGGAGAATGAAGTTGAGCAAGATCCTAAGCTAATTCGAATAAGACAACATAGACAACTTTGGCCTGATCTTCTATATTTAACATCTGAAGTGAATGATTCTGAAGAAGGATTCTTGTTGGTCGCAAAAGGTCTGAAAGATTTGCGTAAGCAAGCCGAGGAGCTTCTCGAAAGGGAAAAAGATGTGAACAATTTCAGGGATGATTCTATACCACCCATGAGTGCATGCACGTCACAACCCATGGGTGCATCCTCTTCACAACCCATGGGTGCATCCTCATCACAACCAAAGGAGACCAAGAAAAGGCAAGGCAATAAGAGGACGAGATGCTATAAAAATTGAGTTGGTCAGAGGAAAAGGACACAAAGGGTCCCAAATTCGCATAGTCAGAGATCTATAGTAAGTTTGTCCATACATATCTCTTTATCATTATTTCACATCACTTGTTCAGTTAAACAATTCATATTTATCAAAATTTGTTTTTTTTAGAACAAAGAAGTTGTAAATAAAGTGAACTCTCAATGCATTGAAGGATATGAGAATCCATTTAGTTTCACTAGATTTTTTTTGGTAAGATACACTCCTCTCTTTGCTTAGTTTCACTATTTGTCCATGAGTTACCAAATATAATTCACTCTTTTGTGTACTTCTATAACTTGTTTTTTGTTTTCTTTTTCTTCCATATAGGAACCTCTTGACCTTTCTACACTATCACTTGGAGGGCTTCAGTTAGATGGAGATAATTCAAATTTTAATGACCAAGCTAGTCAACAATCATAGCTATATTGTAGTTTAAGTAATGTTATTTTGATTTATATAGGCTATAATTTATGCCTCTTTTGAGTCAACATTCGTAGCTATTCTATGAGGTACAATATCAATGATGAAATATTTTGTATATTGATCATGAATATTTTTACATTGAAATGAATCAAAATTTCACTTTGCGAGTACAAAATTTCAAGTATCTTGTGCTAAACAATCAATATTTCACTCCTATTATAGTGTCAATTTCCAATTCTCATCCCAATTACAAAAATTCCAACAACAAATATGAAGCTTTTGCTTTCTGCTGCTATTTTCTGGTGCATGCTGTTGTTGCTTTCTGCACTACACTTGCTCTGTTGATGTTGCTTTCTGCACTACATTCAAAATGCACAATCATATTTCACATCTGGATGGATGTCTAGCAAAAGCACTTGTAACCTTGAAAGGCCTAGTGAAGTTTGTTTATCAACATTCAACATAAAAAGAACATTGACCTAGCCCATGTAACACATCACCATATGCATCTTGCAGTGTTTTGCCACGTTCAGTAGTAATATTCATAGCAATTTTATCCTATAACAAAAGCATAGCAGTCCCAAAGAAAATGTAAGTATGCAACCTGAATATTATAGAAGTAACATTTTTTTAATAGAAGGATGACATAATATTCATTTTTGCAGAAGCTAATATATTCTCTTATTTTCTTAGTAATAAGATATCAAGTACTAGAATAGTAGAATCCAAAACCAAATATCACAGGACAAGATTTTGTACAGATGAAGTGAATGGAGGCACATCAGACAAGATTTTGTGCTAGAATAGTAGATGGTTCAATTACTGCAATATAATTGTTACTTACAGCAGTTTTCTCAGGTTTCAATGACTTGAAATTCCTAACTGCAACATTTAGAAAGCTTCTTTCTTAGTGTGCAAAACGTCAGTTTAAGTATATTTCAATTGGTAATGGTATTTCTATTTACTGCAACTTACACAATTACACAAATTTTGAGGAAATCAAAAGGTGGACTAGAGTTCATCTTTCTATAACATCATTCAATTGCTAATGGTATTTCTATTTACTGCAACTTTCAAAAGATGTCTTAATAAGTAAATTTTATATATTAACTAAACATAGTACCTTGCCCCCTTTACTTCTTCTAAAGCCTCTATCATAGTATTTGCTCCTATATCTGACTAATTATTATTCATCGACAATCATTTAGAATTAAGGTTGAATGATTTTGATCTTTGAATTTATGCTAGCATATCCTATATATATATATATATGTTTTCTAAAACAAAATACTAGCAGAAATAAATTAAATTACCTTGAAAGAGCATTTGTAAAAATCACCAAGTTGTCCATTGATGGTGTAGGCATTAGACACATTGGGAGTTGCTCCTGTTCGTGTGGCCTCCCTCACAACGTCAATGGGGTTTGCATCCCACCATTCCCCTAATAAACCATTATATACATAATGATGAACACAATCTTAATTAATTTATCATTGAGCCAATATGGAGCATTAAGACTAAGAAGGCATGCCACCATTAAGACTAAGAAGGCAATTGTGTTTGTGGGAGAAGGAAGAACGCACCTTACCGTTTTGCATCCGAGCAAGAACACGCGAGGAGGCTGAGAAGTTTCCACCGTGTCCTGGCTGCATCGTTGCCATTGGAGTCGTCACCGGAGTGGGCCGCCGTTGAGAGAGATGCAGTGTCGCAAAGCTTCAGAACAGAGAAAGAGCGCGCTTGTTTTGGGAAACTTTAAGCGACTTGATGGCATCCCTCATTCTTAACGTTAAGTTTAGAATTTTTTTTTTCTTTTTAAACAAGGTACAAAACGACGTTATTTTTGGAGAATTGTAGAGAATTGCACCATGGAGAATTGCACCGGATCCGTTCTCTAGGATTTGAGGGTGAGAGCCTTACATTTTTTTTGTGTAGACGTAGCTAAATCTGGAGTGTTAAGGCAATGGACAATTGAGATTAAAACCAACTTCAATAACTTTTCCACTTTCTAACTTTATATGATCTGATCTTCTCATCGACGCGAGTTGCTGTCAGGGACCGAGGCTTCTTCTCAAATGATTTTTGTGGTCTTCGATGTAGTTGAAGGATGCTTCTTGCGTTAGATCTAGGGTGCGTTTAGATTGGCTTTGAAAAGAAGTACTTATTTTTTTTCATCTTTTAATAGTAGAGCTTTAATTTTAAAAATAAGCTATTTGCGTTTGGATGTCATAATTAAAAGTACTTTTTATAATACAAACAACGTTTGGATGTGAATTTACAAAATTGCTTTGAATATATGAAATTTTCCAAAATGAATGAAAATAGTATCCCACTGCCACGCTGGTAAGAGCAACCATGCATTCCATTCAGGCTCACTATGTATGATAACAATCAACAACCAAGAAGCCACACGGCATACAGGTTATACAGAACTTAAAATTGAATAGAGGGAATTGATGTATCAAAACTTCTAATTTGTACTGTCAATCAAAAAGTCACAATGCCACCTACCATATGTTCTCTACTACAGAAACAATTTTTTCTTCAGAAAAATATAATAGTTCTTATTTAGTTAGTTTAAATGACATCTTGATAGCTAAAGCTGGAAGTATTGATACTTTAGTAAAAACCACTCATCTTGTAGTTTATCTCTTGAAACTTTGCAAAAGAAAATAGAGTAAGCTAAGAGAAAATATTCAAAACAAGAACTATAACAAAAGACTATGAAGTTCTTTGCTTTCTACGCCATACTTTTCTTGGGTATTCACGCGACTCTCTACTTTCAGCTTCATGATGACATATATATACAAAATAGAGCAAATCAAGAATAATAAATTGTAAAACGAAAACAGAGCAAATCGCAAATTGATGAAGCTAATGAAGTGCCTGTAGTCGTAAAAGGAAGAAGAAGACTAACCTAGAAAGAGGAAGCCTGTAGTCGTAGAAGGTAGAAGGACGAAGCGATGACTAGCGTAAGGAAGAAGAAGACTACGACAGATTTAGATTAAAAAGAGAAAGGGTAGGGTATGTAATTTTAGATATTTGGTAGGTTATTTTTGTCCAATAAAATGAAATTTGTGCTTCTCTGTATTTTTATTTTTCTCTACCCCAACTTCTTTTTTCCAAAGCTGCAGAATGAGGCTTCATAAAAAAGTAATATTTTAACTTTTTTTTAGCTTCTCTTATTTTTTTTAAAGCCCAATCCAAACATCTTATTTTTTACACCAAGTACTTAAATTCAAATTTAAAGTGTTTTATTTTAAAAATAAACTAATCCAAACGCACACCTAGTGCACAAATATCCTTTTGAATTAAGAGAGCTTTTTTTTTATTATTTTAAAGGTTTTTTTAATAAAAATGATTTAATTTGTGCTTAATCAAATAAAAGTTTGCTTAATTACAACTTAACTTGATACATCATCAAGTGAATTAACAGAAATACCACATTGCTAACGGTTTGATCGGTGAGAGACCAAATTGATAATGCCAACTATGAGGGACCAAATTGACAAAAGAAGCATACGTGAGAGACCAAAATAGTGTTTTAGTCAATAAATATAAATACTTTTTATTATTAATTTTTAAGCAAATAAATATAAAATTTTAACTACTACAAAAAAATATAAA
Organism: Senna tora; assembly: GCA_014851425.1. Classification (NCBI taxonomy): domain Eukaryota; kingdom Viridiplantae; phylum Streptophyta; class Magnoliopsida; order Fabales; family Fabaceae; genus Senna; species Senna tora. Next base: position 7,990,266 of record CM026260.1, read on the forward strand.
AAATTTTAACTACTTTATAAAATGAAAGTTAATCAGATTAATACTCACAAATACTTCATACTTTAATTTAAATGTCTTAAAATAATTCATTCATATGGGTAGTTTTATCCTATAGGTATGAGAATGATGATAAAATGGGAAATAGAAAATTTTAGTAAGGATTGTTTTGTCTTAAAATATTTAAATTTGAGTTCCTGTTTTTTACTAGAAACAGAAGCTCCAATTTTTAACTTCTGCTTAAAATTAAAAAAATTGTTTTTACTATAACTCAAAATTAAAAGTAAGGGTTTTTAACATAACTATTCCAATAACTCAAAATCATGATGGTCGAAATAATGGGAATAAACAAGAGAACAGTAAGGTAGTGTTTGGTACAAGGTTTAAAAAATAATCTTAGGATTATTTTTTCGGCATTTTGTAATCCCGTTTTTGGTACAAGTTTTAAAAAATTAATCCCGGGAATCTTACAATCCTAGGATTATTCTTATCCCATGTTTCTTCATATTTTTAATCCCATCTAAAAGGGTGGGATTATGATAATCCCATGGGATAGGATTATTTTCTAATACCTACTTTTACTAAATTATCTCTCTCCTAATTAATAACCATTATTTTTCCTAATTAATAACCATTATTTGACAATTATGTTTTGAATGACACTTTTTGGGATATTAATGTTTTGAGACTTATGTTTTTCTAAATCTATTGACTTGATATTTGATGGCAGTGTTTATGGTTTTTGTAATATTTTTAAGTATGATTACTGTAAAATATTTAATAGAATGTAACTCTCAATAATCAAATTAAACATAAGCTGCAGTATTGATGTTTGGTCAACAAAGAATTAAAATCAAATCAAATGGCTATACCGATTGAGTTCATGGTATATAATATAATATAATAATTTTAAAACTTAAAATATTTTATAAATTTAAAAATATAAGTATTGTGTAAGAATATATATATATAGTATGTTAATTGATATAAGTTAAAATAATTTTACAAATTATTTATTGAATGTTGAGTTACTATTTAGAAGATAAGTTAAGGGCATAGTTGAAAATTTATCAAACATTCCCGGGATTATGAAAATTGAACCAAACAGCTAATATAACATTCCTGGGAATCTTGTAAAATAATTCTGAGATTATGAAAGTTGAACCAAACAGTTATTTTAATATTCCTGGGAATCACATTCCCAGGATTAAAAATCTTACTCTTGTACCAAATGCACCCTAAGGGTTTTTAAGATCTATTCCAATAATAAAAATAATAGATGCCATCGATGTAGCATGAAATATCATTGATCACGTGTTTGTTATACACCTAAACGGAGTGAATATGGGTTGATGTTTGTTAGATAGACTACAAGTAATGATGATCTCGTGATATGCTTTTAGTGTTATGAGCATTGTCTTGATTGCTTATGGGTTGCGTGGGTTTCTTCTTCTGCCTTTTCCGTGCTCCGGGTGAGGGATACTTGGATTAGGGAAGAATGTGGTCGACCCACGTTCTTGAGCCTTGAGCTCGTCCCACGATATGGAGAGTTAACCCACATTTTCAATGCGGGAGATTATGCAGATGATTGTGGGGAGAGGCCACGTCTGGGTCTATCGAGCAGCGTCATGTGTCACTGATCCAAGGTCTTGTAGACCTTCTAGAAAGTTTCTAGAAGGCCAGTGCCACGTGTTCAAAGGAGGGCATATTATGGAATTACACTCAGAATTTGAAATTGATTATTCATAAAGTATGATGACATCTTGATTTCTTTCCTAAAAAGTATGATGACATCTTGATTTCTTTTCTAAAGTATTTAGTCAATGCTTTACTATTCAATAAGCATTAAATGCAAAATCAGCCTTATGACTAAATCTTTCCTTTTTCAATTCTCTTTTTGATTTGTTGCATATAAAACATGTGAGAATATATTCATGAAGGTATAATCAATCCTCATGCTATAAAAAACGAATCAATACATTTGACCAAGAATTTAAATGCTTGATTGTAAAATCTTTGATATGTTTCCAAATCAAGCAGTTTGGTCAATGATCCACTAATGATCTCAGGATCCTTTAATGGAAGGATTTCTCAAAGTAATAAATGCTATATTATAAAATCTCTTGATAGCCATTTGATCAATCATGGATATTTCAATCATGGAAAATATTAAAGACAAAAATATTTGATAAAAATATTCTAGTAAAACATTCCTTATTTGCCTTTGATATGATTCCATAATAAATCATTTAAGAGCATGATCAATATATGACTAATTCATAATCGTTCCTTAATTGGCCGAGATATTCAATTTCATAAATAACTGATTTTATAAAATATCTTTGTAAAAACTTGATCAATCATATTTAAAATCTCAAATAATCAAAATTGTATTTTTGTAAAACATTATAAAAGCCAATCAAATTAAAGTATAAATATAATGCAAAATCAGCCGAATATATTCATGAAGGTATAATCAATCCTCATGCTATAAAAAACGAATCAATACATTTGACCAAGAATTTAAATGCTTGATTGTAAAATCTTTGATATGTTTCCAAATCAAGCAGTTTGGTCAATGATCCACTAATGATCTCAGGATCCTTTAATGGAAGGATTTCTCAAAGTAATAAATGCTATATTATAAAATCTCTTGATAGCCATTTGATCAATCATGGATATTTCAATCATGGAAAATATTAAAGACAAAAATATTTGATAAAAATATTCTAGTAAAACATTCATTATTTGCCTTTGATATGATTCCATAATAAATCATTTAAGAGCATGATCAATATATGACTAATTCATAATCTTTTCTTAATTGGCCGAGATCTTCAATTTCATAAATAACTGATTTTATAAAATATCTTTGTAAAAACTTGATCAATCATATTTAAAATCTCAAATAATCAAAATTGTATTTTTGTAAAACATTATAAAAGCCAATCAAATTAAAGTATAAATATTGTCCCAACCCAAAATACTTTTATGCATTTCCCAAAACACATTTTTTAAAAAAAAATGTTTTTCTAGAAAAATAAGATCCTTTACACCTCTCATAATGTTTTTGAATAAAAAATGCCCCTATAAGTAATTTTTTTTGTTTACTTAAATGAATCTAGCCCAACTTATCTTACACAAGTAGCATTCTTTACGGCGTAACTCTAATCTGATTTGACAAAACAAAAACTCTAATCTAACAAAAAAAATAACTCTAAAGAGGTAAAATATTATTTAGTCTCTGAATTTTTGTCAAACTACTATTTAGTCCTCGAATTTGGCAAAAATATTATTTAGTTCTCGAATTTGCAACTCTGTCAACTCTTTAGTCCCCGAATTTGGCTAAAATACTATTTAATCCCCGAATTTGCAACTCTGTCAACTATTTAGTCCCCAAATTTGGCAAAAATACTATTTAGTCCCTGAATTTGCAACTCTGTCAACTATTTAATCTCCTGACTATTACAAGTTAGATAACTAGGCACCAGCTGATGTGGCATCGTTAAGTGCCTGGGCACATGCCACCTCACATGCTACATCGCATTTAAAAAGCCACATTAGTTGGTTATCTAACGAGTAACAGTAAGGGGACTAAATAGTTGATAGAGTTGCAAATTTGGGGACTAAATAATATTTTTGCCAAGTTTGGGGACTAAATAGTTGACAAAGTTGCAAATTTGGGGACTAAATAATATTTTTGCCAAATTCAGGGATTAAATAGTTAACAGAGTTGCAAATTTAGGGACTAAATAGTATTTTTTTCAAATTTAAGGACTAAATTGTAATTTGACTAACAATTCAAGGACTAAATAGTCTTTTGCCTCTTCTTTAAAAGTGTTTTGAAAGAGAGGCTGTTATGTTTGGCAAATTGAGTTGAAAAGTACTTTTATTAGTAGTTAAAAAAAATTTGTGTTTGATAAAATTGTATAAAAATGCTTTTAACGGTAAAATTACCAACAAAGACATGTATAGATTATGATGTTATTAATGCTATTAAATAAATAATTTAAAACTTCAAAATTATGTATATTGAAACCTAAAATTTGAGTGATGTCATTTTATATATTAAGAATATTTATTATTTATTATTTATTGCGTCATCCAGTTCGACCGGTTAAACCGATCAAACCATGAACCGAACACTTGTCCGAGTCTTTATCCGGTTCGGTTCTTACAACATTGGTCTAGAGTAAGTTAGCTCTAAATTAACAGTAACAATTTAATTACAAATAACAAATATATATATATATATATATATATATGATTACGAAAATTAAAACTACATATAATTAAAAAAAAAATTAAAACTACATAAATTTAATAAAAACTTAAAGTAAATCATAGGAACAATGAATTGATTTAACCAAAAAATTAAAGGTTTGGTTGAGAGTTTTGAAGAGAGGAGTGTGATGATTATTAATGGAGTAGTGTGGAGTGGGTGGGGTGGAATGGTTCAAATAAATCATTCTATTGATTGGGGGTTTAAAAAAATAAAGAGGGTGGTTGACAATATTACCTTTATAATGAATGAACAAAAGTAGAATAAAAAATGGTTAATAATAGAATTAAATATTATAAATAATGCAAACCAAACCTCGCAATTTGGAGGGGTTTGAAAATTGAGGTGTTGGATAGTTTGGAAGGGTTTTTAAACCATTCTAAACCATTCCACTCCATTACTCACTTCAACTCCCAACCAAAGGTTTATAATCCCAAAACCACCCCACACTACTCTCAAACCATCCTCCAATAAACTCTAAGGTCACGTTTGGTAGCTGGTGAGTGTTTTAGTGGGAAGTGGAACTAAGTGATAAAAAGTATGTTTGGTATGCAGGGAAATAGAAGTAGAATGTAAAAGTAATATTGTTTGGTATGGTAGGAAGAAGATAGGGAAATGGAAAATAAAAGTATGAAATACCTATTTTGCCCTTACTTTTTTAAAAGCCACAAATTTTTTAAAGGCATTTTGGTCTTTAAACCAAACCAAACCTCACCTTACATTCCATCTACTTCCCTCCACATCATGAGGGAAGCAAGATTCCCTCTGCAAAGGGAACCTTCACCTCACCTTCCCTATATTGAAGGCATACCAAACATGCAACAAGTTCACCTCACCTCACTTTTCCTGTAAGGAAGGCATACCAAACGCCACCTAAGGGTTTGTTTGGGAATTAAGAGGGGAAGGGAAGGGGAGAGATTAGAGGAGAAGGGAGGGGAGGGGAGGGAAAGGTTGACCTCTTGTTTGGGTGTTGATACCTCCTCCAAAATATCTCAATTTGGAGTATCTTGAATTTGTGGAGGAGAAGGATAATGGAGGATTAAGACTTGATCTTCCATTATCTTCTCCTACAATTTTCATCTTTCCAAACAAGGGGAAGATATCTTGAAAGTCTCCCATTCCCTTCCTTTCTCCTCCTTAATTCCTAATCCAAACACAGTATGTTTGGTAAAGAATCCAAACAATAAAATTGTGGTGTTTCACGATTTTCAACAAAATTTACATCATATTTTATACATATCAAAAACACTTTTTATCATACTTTTTCTCTATCCTAATTTTTCTCTCTATCTCTCTCCTTACTTTTCTCTACATTACTTTATTTTATTTTACAGTATTTTACTATATAATACTTTTTTTACATTATTTTACATTCGTGTATTTCTACCAAGCGTATCCTAAGTTAGAGAAAATAATTTGTTTTCAGTAAAATTTAAAATTAAAAAATAATGTGCAAGAGCAAGATTTTTTGTCTTACAAAAGAGTGTAACATTTGATTTATGGAAATAAAAAAATATAAAAAATAGAAGCATTAGGTTTGAAACGTGGCCAAGTAGTATTAGAATCGCTGAAAAAAAGTCGCAGTGAAAACGCTGGTTGAGTATACTCTTCTCTCGATTTGGGGTTTTCTGGAAACAAAGAAGGCTTCTTGAAGTTCTTCGCCCTCGGGTTTCGCCGGATATCTCACCCACCCTTCTCCTCTCTCTCTCTCTCTTCTCCTTCTACAGAGGAATTACTACTGAAAGCCAAAAAAAAGCCTACTAAGAAGCAAATCTCATAATCCCCCATATACGCTACTGGTATGCCTTTTCCTTTATTCTCCTCCATGCCTCCTTTTCTTTCATTTATTCGCGGTGGTGAGAAGGGCACCTCTCAAATTTTGCCCCAAAACTTGTTCCCTTGTACTTTGGATTCACTTCTAGGCTTTCTCATAACTGAAATTGACCCCATATAGCAAAAAAGATATGTCCTTTTGGTATGTTACTTTAACCGGCTTTGGTTCTCTATTGCATTCTTTTCTGCCGTTGCTCGATTATTTATTGCTTATTGATTGGGTTTTCTCTCATTTCCCCCTTTTTCCAGTTAGATTCTAGGTTTTTTTCTTGGTTTATTTTGTGGGGTTTTCTATCTGGCGGATTTGTGTTTCTGTGGGATAATTACTGCTTATTCTTGTATGAATTTGTTTCCATAATCAGTTAGCCTTTGACATTCCTCTGTTAATTTCTGGAATATGAAAGATTGAAAGCGGATTAATCTGATTTTTATTTTATTTTATTTTTTCTGTCTACCCCACTTGGCCACACATGTTTTGCACTAGCTTTGGTTAATGTCAAATTTCAATACTTTTGCAGTTTATTGATATGTTGTATATTTAGCTGAGGGAATTTAATAGTGAGAAAGAGACTAAAGCTGGGTGTGGCTATTTGACTGTGTTCAGGTATCTTCTTACGAATCTAATGGAGTTACCCAGTAATCAAATGGGACATTTGGGATTGGGGTTTTATCATTGATTTGTCTCTGCAAGCATTTCTGACCTTATCTTCCATGTCTTCTTTTCATTGTACAGTTCATATGCGGCTTACCTTAAATTATGAATTATTCTTTCAACTTATCACCTCTATATTTGGTAGCCTTAAAATTTTTTATTGTCTACTGGTGTCAATTTATCAACCATGCAGGTATTCAGGTGTTAATGACAAAACCCTGGTCCTGAGTCAATCATGTCGGAAGGTGCAGAAATTGACGAGCGTGTGGACTTTGAGGAGGAAAACTATATGGAAGAGATGGATGATGATGCTGAAGAACAAATATATGATGATGGAGTCGATGGAGGTGGTGAAGAAAATATTGAAGGGAATGCTGAAGAACATGAATATGAAGATTCAGTAGCAGAAACTAGTGAGAAAGACCAATATCCTGAAGCAGATGGTAGCGACATTGTGACTGAATCTGCAGATGATGAGCAAAAGCCGTCTTCCATTGACGAAGATGAGAAGGAGAAGCATGATGAACTTCTTGCCCTTCCTCCTCATGGTTCTGAAATCTTTATTGGAGGACTTCCTCGGGATACATGCGAAGATGATTTAAGAGATTTGTGTGAGCCGATGGGTGATATTCTTGAGGTCAGAATTGTGGCATATTGTGGTTATGATATTAATTATTTTGTGATTTTGGCTGGTAGGAGAGAAACATTGATCATTGGTAAGAATTTGATTCTGTTGTTACTTTGCAGGTGAGAATTATGAAAGATAGGGACACTGGAGAAATCAAGGGTTATGCTTTTGTGGCATTTAAAACAAAAGAGGTTGCAAAGAAGGCCATTGAAGAGTTACATAACAAGGAATTTAAGGTATCTGTGGGGTTATTCAAAAACCATATTATCTTTAATAACCATGCATGTTTCTAGTGAAACTGTGTCTTGTATTCTCCTTTGGGTATTGATTTGATTTTTTCATGATATCAGGGTAAAACTTTAAGGTGTTCAGTGTCTGAAACAAAGCACAGATTGTTCATTGGTAATGTACCAAAGAACTGGACAGAGGACGAGTTTAGGAAAGTCATTGAGGGTGTTGGTCCTGGAGTTGAGAATATTGAGCTAATAAAGGTGCAAACTTGTACTTAATAGTGCTATTAAGTTTTGTTACCATGTTTTAGGGCATACCTTTTACAGCCATTCTATATTCTTTATTACAGGACCCTCAAAATGCAAGCAGGAATCGTGGGTTTGCTTTTGTTCTGTATTACAATAATGCCTGTGCTGATTATTCACGCAAAAAGATGTCAAATTCAAACTTTAAGCTGGATGGTAATTCCCCCACTGTCACATGGGCAGATCCAAAGAACTCATCAGATAATTATGCCTCCTCACAGGTGATTTTCTGCCCGATGATTGAATATGGTTGTTGAAATTCATTACCTATGATGTTCATCTAGTGTTTGATATGATATTTATAGTTAAGGATTCTTGCTTCCACCCCTTTTTCTCCTACTTTCTCTCCCTTTCTGCATAGTCCAAGCCCTTGGGCATGTGCAAGTTTCCTTTTTTCTTTTTGATACTCGAAAGGGGCCAAAGCCCAAGCTAAACAGCAACAACCCTAAGAAAACCTACACCAACTAGTTCAGCAAACACTAACTCACAGAAACCCTTCAGCGGCATATCAAACAAGCTCAAACCTTCAACCCTACTCATAGCTTCACCAACAAGCCAATCTGCAACCTGGTTCCCCTTCCCTCGGAGTATAGGAGACTTTGATTTCTCCTCCACTTTCCATAAAAAATCTCGCAACACCCACAAGATCTGCACAAGGATGACTAACATCACAACCTTTCATTGTCATCACCATTGAAACCTTGGAATCCATCTCCATCCAGATTCTAGAGAAACCTTTCTCTCTTGCAATCCTTAAGCCCCGTGATTAATAACCATAACTCAGCACGGATGGAGTTGCAGGCATCTAGAACACGGATGAAGCCCGGGATTCAAGCACCAGACCCATCCCTGAAGACCCCTCCACAGTTTGCATGCAACCCCAAGCTCCTACTAGCTCCATCAACATTACATTTAATCCAGTCACCAACCGGGTAAGTTCATCCCACCATTATCTCTTTATATCTGTCATTCCTCGCACCTGTCACTGTGATCTGATCCTTAAGGTTCGAAATCTCCCTAGTTCTCATATATATATTTTCCAGTATAGATCACCTCCAAAATCAGTATTTGGGTTGAAAACTCTGTTGTTCTCTTCCACAGTGAACAAGCAGCCACACCAAAGAGGATGCTCCATCTACTCTCAACTTTATTACCCCAATCACCCTTTAAGTTCCTCTCAATCCAATCCCATAAATCAAGGCTAAAAAATCCCTTCCTTGTATTCGGATTCACAAACTTTTTCAATATATCTTTGGCTTCCTTGCAATCCCTTATCGCATGCAAGCAGGCTTCCATCCCTCTGTTACATCCAGGGCAATTAGCATCCCCAACAATGCGCCTAACCATTTTCTGCTCATTGGTAAATAGCCTTCCTTTCGCCAGTAACCTCAGAAAGGATCTAATTCTCTGAGGCCCAGGCCATTTACATATCTTACCCCAGACTGTTACTACTACCCCGGTGCTCACGGGTCAAACTCTCATACGCAGATTTGACTGTGATGTTCCCATCACTAGACCAGCTCCAGGCCAAACTATCCATTCTGCTATTCCTCAAAGGTGGATGCATAGCATAAGTTTTTATTTTTCTTGCATATATTATTAGGAAGACATTCCTGTAACTTGGTTCTGTCCCATTCACCATTCTCCATCTTAAAATCTTCAATTTTCTCTTGTTCTTTCCTCATATTGTTATCGACAATAGTCTATTCCTCCAACTTCCTCACTCCTCTAATCCAACAATCCTTCCAAAAACTCATCTTATCCCCATTACCCATACTCCAGAATATCCCCTCCTTCCCGTCCTTCCAAACGCTACAGATCCCCTTCCAGGTATTGGAACTAGCTTGGTACTTTTTAATACTTGGGATTGAATCATTTCCACTTATATTTAGCCCTCAAGACCCTCATCCATAAATTCTTTCTTCTGTATAAGATCCCACCCCAGCTTCATCAGAAAAGCTGCATTAATCTCCTTCATCCTCCTTATTCCTAAACCACCACAATCTTTAGGCTGTGTTATTTGCTCCCAGCCCACAAGGTGAGCCTTCCTCTTATCAGCATTAGATTCCCAAATGATATCCCTGTTAACTTTCTCCACCTCATCACACACCCCCTAGGGAAGAAAGTTAGTTTGCATGGTGTTAATAACTGCCTTCGTGAGTGTTATTCTCCATGCCAAAGAGAGAGTCTGCCTTCCAAGTTGAAAGCCTTTTATAAAATTTCCCCAACAGCTCCTTATAAGTCCTTTTAGTGACTCTCCCATGGTGAAGAGGCACTCCCAAATATTTCCCTAAGTTTGCAGTAAGCTTAACACCCATTTCCTCACTCAATTTCTCAGCCCTCGTATGATTCACATTTTTGGAACAAAACAATCTAGTCTTCTCAAGGCTATCCTTCTCCCTTGAACTCTCACAAAACACCGTGAGACATTCTTTCATCACCCCGACCTGTTCCTTACTCGCTTCAGCAAAGAGAACCAGGTCATCTGCAAAGGAAATGTGCGAGATAGCCAGGCCCCCTTACATACTTTAATTGTCCTGCAAATCTTGCTTCCACTGCCCTAAGTAATACTTTGTCCCAATCTCTCCATACATAGCACAAAAAGATAGGGGGAGGTGCAAGTTTCCCCTTACATGTGAAACAGCATAGAAAGGGTACGCTTGGTATAGATGCACGGATGTAAAGTACTGTAAAGAAAGTACTGTAGAGTAAAAGAAAGTATTGTAGAGAAAAGTGAGGAGAGAGATAGAGAGAAAAATTAGGAGAGAGAAAAATTATGATAAAAAGTGTGTTTGGTATGTATAAAATATGATGTAAAATTTTTTTGGGAATTGTGAAACACCACGATTTTACTGTTTGGTTTTGTTACCAAACATACCCAAAGTAAGAAAACCTGTGTGATTCATAAGTTATTGTAATTAGGTATTATGATCTTCTAGTTTCATTTTAGAACTTCCAACAGGAATAACTTTGCCCTCTCTTCATTTGTTTTTTGGGGTTCAGAATAATAGGAGACAGATGGCTCTTCTTTACAAAGTGTTATTACCCTTCAGTAGATCAAACATTAAATAAAAATGTGAAAAAACTACAAGCACGCCTTACTGGTATGCTTTAAGCTTTAATTTACACAAACTGGTTTAAAGCTTATGAATAAGTATTTTTCTTAAATAAGAGTCAACTATAAGGTGGATTAAGTTTCCCAACATATATGTCTTGTGAAGCTTGATATTGGAGATAAAACTTGTATATTGAAACTTTATCTGTTTCAAGGTTGGTTTTTTCTTACTCTATGCAGAGATGCTTCATAGGTATTTACTAGAGGATTAGAGGTGTTGTAACGATATTTTCTATGGAAACCAAGATTTATGGTAATATAGACTAGGGTGATGTCTATTGTTGACTGCATTTTGGGGTAATGAGGGGCAGATGGAGAAATGAGATAAGCTTTTCAGTTATAATAAGTAGTCTCTAGCATCATTTACAGTTACACAATGTAATATGTCTGACTTCTCAATGAGAAAGAATGGGTTTTGTTGGAAATTGAGGAGGAATGGCTCATCTGATGTTTGGCTTTTATATTACTTGATGCGGACTATCTTTTGGCATGTTTCTTTAGCATGGAAGTGGAACAATTGGGAACCTTCTCAAGTCCCCCCCCCCTGGTCTGATTGTATTGGTGAAATAACCATAATTGAGATCTTAGAAAGGCATTTCTGAAACTATTGACAATTATATTCCATGGCATTTTAAGTTGTGTTTCACTAAGGAACTAGATTTTGTGCTTCTTCAGGAAAAATGACTGAAATATTTTGGGTTGGTCACTGATAAATTTGTTGGTAGAGCCACCCTTTTGGTGAGCACACTAATATATGAGCTTTCGTTGAAACAGTCATGTTTACAGGATGCATGTAAAAAATAATCGTTCCAAGAAAGAAGAGAAATTCAAAAGGGAATGTAGCGAGTGAATGAGAGAAATCATTTGTCAATGACTAGTCTACATGATTTTATTATATTAATTTGACAACTAAAGAAATATATACGCATAAAACCATGTGATAATGCAAATGAGAATGGCCTTGGGAACCAAGGGAAAACCAAATACAGTAATAAAACTTTAGTAATTCTCTTTATTCAATATCATAATGCTTTGTATCCTAAACATGATATTTAGATATACTGAAGAATTTTCTTTTGGGTACCACACTATCACCTAGAAACACATCTGAGGAGCATATAAACTGTTTATGTGGATAGAGTCCCTATTTATTGTACATGATCCAATTCAACTCAGCAATTTTTGTACTCTCTACCTTATCCCAAACCAAAAGACTCAAATTGATTAACCCAAACCAAGACAAATTGGGTTGGGTTGAGTTGCTTTTTGGTTTGGGCCTCTTTTCTATGCTGCTTACCATATCATGTACTCAATATGTTGCCTGCATTTCTTATACTAAATCATGTTACATATACTTCAGCCTGCAATAAAAAAATTGTATCAAGTCAATGTGTAATTAAAGGAAATAGAATATCTGCCAAGAGAAATTAAGCTGAGCAGATTCATACCTTTGGCTTACTGGAGAAGGATAAGGTCCAAATTAAAACCAAAACATACCAGACTAGGAAACGCCACCACCGCCACCACCATGAGTTGTGTTTAAGGAGGAGAGGGATTGTAAAGCACGGGCTCATCATTTGTGGGTGTGCTGATGTGTCAAACGTGCCCATGACTTGTGTCTGACATGCATCCATACGTGTCAGAATAGAAAGATATTTTTTCTCAGCTCCGATGCGCATTTGACATGGTAGGATAAAATTTTAAATTTCAAGAGAAAAACAAGGCCAATGTGAGAAAAGTATGCGTTTGTCTTGTTAAAAAATTTGAAAAGAAGAGTGGAAAACATGCATTTCTTTTAAGCTAAGACCTAATCTCATTTTCCCCGTTTCATTTTTCTCCCTCTCATCTTCTTTTTGCGCTACCAGGCATTGGAACATATCTAGGAAGCACGGACACGTCCAAGTGCAGGCGTGTACGACACGTGTCGGACACGGACACGCCTACGACACGTGTCAGACACGATTTTGTGCGTGTCCAGCATAAAAAAAAAAAGAAGCGACTCGGACACGGCTGCGACACGGCTCGGAAACGGCTGCTCTGCTCAGACATGGACACGGCTTGGACACGGAGGCAGGACACGGCAGATTCAAAACACATTAAAAAAATTTGTTTCTCTTCCCTCTCTGCTCGTACCCTAATTGCATCGAAACAAAACACACTCCTCTCTTCCTCTCTCGCTGGAACAACCACTCTTCTCTTCCTATTCTCTCCTCTGTTCAAAGGCTTCTTCTCTTCCTCTGCTTGAACCGCTCTTCCATTGGTTAGTGAGTGACTGATTTGGTTTGCTAAATTTCCCTCTCTTTGATGTTGTTTTTCCATTGTGGTTTGCCCATTGGTTAGTGATTTGGTTTGAGGAGACCATATATAGAAATTTCCTTCTGCTGGACTAGTGATTTTTTGGATTGAGGAGACCACATATAGAAATTCACAAGCCTGTGCTTTGAAATAGCTACGTCTGTTTTTTTTCCTCTATTCAGAATTGCTGCTTAATTACAGTTTAGAGACAAACCATAGCAAAAGCTTGAGGCAGATATGTTTCTCCAAATATAGCTCCCAGCAAAAAATATATATATCAATTTATATATATATATATATATATATATATATATATATATATATATATATGCCGTGTCGTGTCCTAAGATTTTTAGAAATTGGTGTGTCCCCGTGTCCGTGTCGTGTCCGGTGTCCGTGTCAGTGTCTGTGCTTCATAGGAACATATGATTTGAGTCTCTTCAGTTAGTAATTTTTAATTGTCTATTATCTTTAATTTAAGTTGTCATTGGAGTTGTAATACACATATACATATACATACATACATACTTACATGCCGTGTTGTGTCCTATGCTACAATCTTAAGAATTTGGTGTCTCCTTGTTTGTGTCCGTGTTATTATCTATCTATACTTCGTATTGGAAGTCACTTTCTATTATAATAAAGATAAAGATTTGACAAAGTTTTATGCTGACTTTTAACTGTCTATCACAAGTTACACAACCCTTATTTTTTATTAAAGCTTGGGACGTGCTATGAAAGATATAAAGCTCAGCATACTTAAAGTTTCACCTTCTATTGATAATCTAGAATGTTTATAATATTAGTTACTGATAACAATTATGAAATTTTTATGGGTTTGATACATGACCAGGGATTTTGTTTGGGTTAATCTGATGCCAATGTCAACCTAACACCAGAACCTCTTTTGTAATATTAATTTCATACCAGCCCAATTCAATTCATGTAAGCATAATAACCAAAACAACCCATCAATTTGGGCTAGATTTTTTCCCTGTTTGATTGGGTTGGTTTGCATTTTCAACAGCCCTCTCCGTTGTGAAATATCATAGGTGGAGGTTGTCGACAAAATTCATGGCAAACTGTGGGTAGAGAGTTAATAAAGGCTGCTCCTAGTGATGTGTTCTGAGATTTTCTAATGCTTCTGCTTTTCTTTTGTAATCTGTTTGTGCCAAACTGAAATATTCAGCCATAATTACCTAATAATGCTAATCGATAGCTAATTGATGTCTTATGTGCAAACTCTTTTGGCACTATCAGGTTAAGGCCCTTTATGTGAAAAACATTCCTGAAAATACTACCACTGAACAACTGAAGGAAATGTTCTGTCGCCATGGGGAAGTAACAAAAGTGGTGATGCCTCCTGGCAAATCTGGAGGGAAACGTGACTTTGGTTTCATTCATTATGCGGAAAGGTCAAGTGCATTGAAGGCTGTAAAAGATACGGAAAAATATGAAATAGACGGTACCTTTTTTATATAATATATGTTGATTTCTTGATTTTCTTCTCTATGCAATCTTTCTTCTGGTTTTTTATTACCCCTTTTTTGTACTAGGGAATTGTATTAAAGTAACAAATCAACCAACTGATTTGAAAATGAATCTTGACTTGAGGTTGAGGAGAATATAAAATTTTAGTGTCACTAGTTTTATGCTTTTTTTTTTTGGATAGAAAGTCTTGTATGTTAAAATGTTACTCTTGGATATGTTCATTATTTTCTTATATATGCATAATGGATTTAAACTGCAGGCCAAGTGTTAGAAGTTGTTCTCGCGAAACCTCAAACGGAGAAAAAATCTGATGGAGGTTATGCCTACAATCCTGGGCTTCATCCACATCCTGGGTATGGTGGCTTTTCAGGAAGTATGTATGGCTCTGTACGTACTGGATATGGTATGAATGCTGGTTATCAACAGGTATTACCTGGCTTACTTGTATGATCAATGTGTTTGCTGCTTGATTCATTCTTTTTTCTAATCTGTTTGCAACTTGTGGGTCTTGCACATGAACAGCCTGTGATATATGGTAGGGGTCCAATGCCGGCAGGAATGCAGATGGTCCCAATGGTACTACCAGATGGCCGTATTGGTTATGTCCTGTAAGTCGTTAAAACTCATGGTTGTTAATATACATTCTCTGTTTATCCTATATAAACCTTTAGGGTGTGTTTGCTTTTGTTGTTTTCGTTTTTATTACTTATGTTTAACAAAACTTTTTTTTTGAAAATATTTTCAAAAATAGGCTGAAAACAGGAAATGTCTTTTTAAATAATAATAATTGCTATTTTTGTAACTTTTTACATAAGTAAATCATTTGATCATATAAATGTATTATCATTTAATAATCGTCAAACTTGCAAATCATTAACAAATAATAGTTATTTAAGTTATTTGACTTTGAAACTATTATGAATAAAGTTGTTCTTTACATAACATTTTATTTTAAAATATTGGAAACTCGAAAGTCGAAACACACTTTAAGAAACGGAATAGAAAATGAAAACTGAACATTTTCTCACAAACCAAACACACCCTGAAAATTTTCGTACTGGGGATTTTGCAGTCAACAGCCTGGTGCACAGATGCCAGCTCCCCGACCCCGCAGAACTGAGCGGAAGAACGGTCCAAGTGGCCAGGCAGGACGAGGAGGAGGGGGAGGTAGCGGCAGTGATGAGGGCAATCGCGGTGGTAGAAGGTACCGACCCTATTAGCAGAAGAAGACAGAGGGACAGATGTTTCTTGTGGCACCCAGCTGTTTGGTTGGTGGTTAGGGTTGTTTCAGGGACCAGTGAGGGAAAGACCTGTAATTGCTTTGCTAGATGCATTCAGAAAATCCTCTCATTCCCTCCATATCCATGACTAGAATGAGGAAATAATAAGAAAAAGAATATAAAAAAAATTAGATCAGTGATACTATTATATATTAGGTTTTATGTTGGTATCTGCTGCCTTCAGATCGATCAGCTGAGTAATTCTTAATCTTTTTCTGATTCTATAATGGTTCTTGTTGTCTATTTCTTTTTTATAACCAGTTGAAAATGAAGTTTGATTTCAGTAACTTGTGATTTATTACTCAAGTTTTATTATGTACAACTCAACACCACTTTTTGTTGGGAAATCTATGTGGGTTGTTAGTTTAGTTATTGCAGTTATGACGTTGCTGTTTTTTTTTTCTTAGTACACAAATAATATAACGTGAACCATACATTTCATGTCTCCAAATCTTACATTGATTTTCAATTTTATTTTAGAATTTTTTTACGATTAATTTTGTTTCAAAATTTTAAATTGTAATTAATTTATTCTTAACATTTAAAATCATCCAAATCACTAATGATGGTGTGACATTAAATGTGTAAATATTAAATCCGATTCATTGAAAATAACTTTATTTTTTTATATTAATATAAATTCATCACTTAAAAATTACTTCATATTAAGGAGAAACTCATTTTTATGTCTCGTGAAAATAATAAATGATAACAAGTCAATGTTATATATATCATGTCGTTTGTCATTACTAATCTTAATGTTAGTAATTGAGACAATTGATAACATTAGGAAAAATATTGTATCAAATTTATATTTTAAAATTAAAAATTAGTATGAAGTTTGTTTGCAAGCTTTTACCCAAAACAAAAATAGTAAAATTGGAAGCAGCATCAAGGTCCCAAGGTTCACTCACTTCCAAATGACAAAGGAAATATTCTATCCGAATAAAAGTTTAATACTATTGTATCATTGTACTTCAGTGTATTTTTTCAATTATCCCTCCAATCATGTAGTATTATTTGTTAATATTAATAAAAAGTCCACCTTCAATGGATTAAGGACAAAATGATTAGAGGAATGTACTAAAATGTAGTATTACGGTACCACTGAACATCGCCGTTATTATGCTAAACTACACAGCTACAAGTCCAAAATCTGTATTTTCAATTTGAATGTAGTAAGGAACTGTATATTTATCATTACTAAATTTTTAAATCTGCAACCTCAATTATAATCATATATATATATATATATATATATATATATATATATATATATATATAAATAGTCAAACAATAAGATTTGAGGCTAAATGGCAGAAACCTAAATAAAGATAATTATTTATTTACATATTCAGATGATTCTAGAAAGCTCTTGAAGACGCTCCTCCAGTTCGTCCAATCTATCCCCCCACTCACTCTTAATACACACTTCTCGAACATCCCCATCGTCCACACCGCTCTCTTCCGTGCTCCTCCTCGCAGAGGATAAATCCTCCTCCTCCTCTTCCTCTTCCATTCTCCGCTGTTTCTTCTTCTTCCTCATCTTCATCTCCTTGCGAGCACTCGCTCTCTGCAATGCCCAAAGCACATCCGAGCCGTTAATCTGAGCTCCCTTGCCTCCTAACTCGCGCCGCCGTTGGGGATTGGACTGAAGGGTGTGACCCAAATCGCCGACTTGTCGGGCGGAGACGGCACGGTGGCGATGAGGGTGAGCGGTGGCGGTGGCGGAGACGGCGGCGGTGGTTCGATTGGGGAAGAGAAGTGGGTGGGAAGGCCATCGTGGAGGAGCGAGGAAGAAGGAAGACCACATATTTGATGTTTTGGGTGTTTTTGTTTTTCTGGTTTTTTTGTGTTGGGTTGCTGCTATTGCCTCTCCTACTTCATTTTGCGAACCTTGACCTCATCCAAGAACCCACTTCAAATTTTCTTTTTTTAAATTTGGTATTAAAGTTCTTGTTAATATATATATATATATATATATTAAAATTTTTAATATAAAATAATAATTATTATATTTTTAAATAATAATGAATTAGATATTTAATAATTTTTTTATATTTTTTGAAAGTACAGTATAAAATAATTATTATATTTAAAATAATATAGAAAGTCATTTATTTTATTTTTTGGAAAAAATTTTATTTGAATCCTCTACATTTTATTCAAATTTTAAATCAGTGTTCTATGTTTACAACACAGTGCTTCTATGTTCACTACAACAAATCAAGATTTTGATGGTCAAAAAGTCGCCACTGAAGGTTTTCAGTGGCGACATAAAAGTTGACATTGAAAGTCGTGCAACTGAAGACCTTTGATGACGACCAAAAGGGGTCGCTATTAATGGTCCTTTCAGTGGCGACAAAAGTGCCACCAAAGAATGTTAACTTTCGCCACTAAAATAGCAAAAAAAAAGTTTGAGTTTTTTGTGGCGACTTTTTGTCACCATTGAAAGGACCTTTAGTGGCGAATTCTTTTTGTTGTCACTAAAAACCTTCTATGACGACTTTTAGTCATCAATGAAAGCAGTTGCTAGAACTTCAACTTGGCGTCGGACCTTCGTCGACCGCTGGACTTCCACTTTCAAGACCACTTTATATTTTTTAAAAATGACGCATGAATGGATTCGAAGTCAGGACATGATGCATAATATTTTCTACAACAACCACTGAAAATCCTTTGGTGGCGACTTTTAAAATTTCTCTACTGAAGTTTTTAATGGCGGGAGGAATAGTCGCCACCGAAAACCCTTTAGTGGCAAAAATTGAAATTTAAGATGATTTTTAAAATATATAAAACATTACTTATAAATATTTTATTATTAATTTTAAAAAATAAAATATATACCAAGTACTTTTTAAAATAATATAATAATAAATTTAGTCTTCTAATACTTCAATTAATCTTTCTGAAAATGTATTATTAAAAACTTCAAATAAAAAAAAGTAAAAATAATAATAGATGAACATATATGAAGAACACTGTATTTGATAGATATTAACTCTCACTTATTAGTGTAATTTTATATCTTTACCTTTAGGTTCTTCAAAAAAGAGCTATATTCATATAATTTGTAGGCTAAAGTACTATTTTGGTCCTCAATGTTTGCATGAAGTTTAATGTTGGTCCTCAAAGTTTTATTTTTTGGTCGATTTTGGTCTTCGAGCGTAACATCGTTAACTTTTTGCTGTGAAATGATGACGTAGCATGCTTATGTGGCACACCCTCTCCCCTACGTGTCATATTTTAATGACGTGGCATTATACATCACTGCCACGTCACCCCACATTGCCACATCATCATCTTCTCTCCTTTATCATCATCATTATCATCATCATCTGGGGTGACGTGGCAGTGATGTGTCATGCCACATCATTAAAATATGACACGTAGAAGAGAGGGTGTGCCACATAAGCATGCCACGTCATCATTTAATGGCAAAAAGTTAACGGTGTTACGCTCGATGACCAAAATCGACCAAAAAATTTTGAGGACCAACATTTAACTTTTGAAACATTGAGGACCAACATTAAACTTCATGCAAACATTGAGGACCAAAATAATACTTTAGCCTAATTTATACAACTAATCTTTTTTATGATTATTCTTTTTAATTTTTTTACATGTTTTATTTTGATATAAATATAAATAACTAAAAATAATTAATTCTCACCCATTACATGTTTTATTTTGGAGAAATTAAAAATTAGGCCAAATTACTCTTTTGGTCCTCAAAGTTTGCATGAAGTTTAATATTGATCCTCAACGTTTGAAAAAATCATTTTAGGTCCTCAACGTTTTTTTTTTCGGTCAAAATTGGTCATCTAGTGTAATATCCATTTGGTTTTGCCATTAAATGCTAACGTGGAAGGCTTATGTGGCACACCCTCTCTCCTACGTGTCATATTTAAATGACATGGCACCCTCTCTCACTCAAACTCAACAAAACGACGCCGTTTTGATTCATTTAAATGTTCACACGTAGGAGAGAGGGTGTGCCACATAAGCCTTCCACGTTAGCATTTAATGACAAAACCAGGAAAAAAAAAACGTTGAGGACCTAAAATAACTTTTTGAAACGTTGAGGACCAATATTGAACTTCGTGCAAACGTTGAGGACCAAAAGAGTAATTTGGCCTAAAAATTATATATAAGTATATTCCTATTTGTCATCTAACTATTTTTAAATTAAGAGTTATAATTAATTAAGCTTTTACCTTTGGTGGCAATTGGAAACGTCACTACTGAAAACCCTTCGATGGCTACTTTTAAAATTTCTCCACTGAAGGTTTTCAGTGGCGAGTGGAACAGTCGCCACTAAAAACCCTTTGGTGGCAACTTTGAAAATTTTGTCACTGAAGGTTTTCAGTGGTGACATTAATGGTTTCCATTGAAAACCCTTTGGTGGCAACTTTTAAAGTTTTGCCACTGAAGGTTTTGAATGGCGAAAGAAATGGTCGCCACTGAAAACCCTTTGGTGACGACATTTCAATTTTCACCACTTAAGTGTATTTTGTGGCGACAAAATTGTAGACGTCACCAAAGGCCTTCGGTGACGACTAAAATGTCGCCATTGAAGAGTTTCGGTGGCGACATGAAATTGTCATCACTGAAGGTCAACTTTCTTGTAGTGGTTACTCGACACCACTACTCGCCACCAAACGATGCAAGGGAATTCAGATAAAATGGGTGCCCCGACTTGAAAGGTAAGGAGGTAAATATAGAGAATCTCCCTTTTTTCGTTCATATTTAATGCATGAAAATAAAAATATAATAATAATAATAGCATTAAACAAGACGAGATCCTCAAGCTATTCGAAAAGTTAGAGGTTAACATGCCTCTAATAATCAAGAAAGTACCTAAGTATGCTAAGGTATTTAAAGACCTGTGCACCAACAAAAGGCAGTTTAAGTCAAGTGCAAAGGTCCTGGATAGTTCTAATGTGTCTGCTCTTTTCAGACCCAGCATACCAGAGAAGTGCCAAGATCTATGGTCCTTCACTATTCCCCGCACAAATGGCAAGGTACCGATCAAGCAAGCGCTCCTAGATTTAGGGGCAGTAATTAATGTGATTATGAAGTCTGTATACTAGACATTAGGTGTCAAAACCCTGTAACCGACTTCGGTTGTACTGCAGCTTGCTGACAAGCCCTTGTCCACCCAGAACGGGTAATCAAGGACCTATTAGTTCAGGTCAAGGAACTCTGAATCTCGGCAGACTTCTATGTCCTAAACGTTGAGTAATCACCCTGTGACTCCACTCTGATTTTGGGACGTCCCTTCTTAAGGACTTCCAATACCACTATTGGCATGAAAAAGGGAATGATCTCTATGGAGGTGGGGGACTCCAAAATAGATTTTAAAATGTATGAAGTGATGAAACAACCGTCCAAGGACTATGGGGTCAACCTCGTAGACACGATAGACAGTAGGCCCGATTTAATTGAAACTAACCTAGTTATATGATTTAACTGAAGATCTGGCCACTCAGGGCTACACTAACATTTCAAGTAGTAGTGAGCCTGAAAACACTGATGGTGGCGCTATACCAATCCAGCCACCACTTGTGCAAGAAAAGACAGAACCACTCCCACCAGACAAAGTGTGGGGGGACATGGAAGAAAACGACAAAAATAAAGAAGGGATAACCCTTCCATGCACCCCAACGGAGCTAATCGCTTGAATTCTAGAGAAGCAAAAGCCAAGAAGGAGGCCACCTAAGCCAGCCAAGATAGCACGAAGGGTCATAGCCCAAAACAAGGCGATGCATCTTCAGAGATACCTCCTTGAGCTGAACAAGGAGAACTCGGAGCCCCCTTGAGGGGCTAAGTTTGTAACCTTTTCCCTTTAATTACCTGGTTTTCTATGGGTAAGACTTTATTTGCAAAATTAATTGTGGGGGAGGGCGTAATTTTGTTTTTAGTCTTTTATGAATTCTTTTTGTTCGATTTTGTTTAGGCTAGCCGTACTGCATGACTTTGCTTCTTTGTGGTTGATGTCTATTTCATCAACACCGGTGGGTGTTATGAATTTCTTTTTTAACTAGGCTATGGAAACGATAGCTCTTATATGGCATTATAGGTTGATGCCGCAGCTAGTACGGCGAAAGTGACCTTGTGTTCGGCTTTCTTATATAATTTTCCCAAAGAAGGGTAGAGTGATCATACCTGATATTTTAATTTCATCACCAGAGAAGCTTACCAGGTTTTGGTGTGCAAGACGTAGATCATTGTCGTCGCCTCCCATCTTCTTGAAGGCGTTGTAGTAAAGTATGTCTGCAGAGGATCCCTGGTCGATTAGGATTCTTTTCACCGTGTAGCCATTTATGTTGGATGTCATCACCATGGGGTATGGTTCTGTTCGTTGCTATCGTTGCCTTTAGTGATTTCAAAAGATATTTTGTTTGCGAATGTTGTTGAAATGTTTGGATTAATCGTCTTTTGCTTTTGATGTTATCCATAATCTTGGCGGACTTGGGTCGAATCTTTATGTTTTCTTGAATGCTTTGCAAAAATGTTTCTACCATCACTAGTATTGCGTTCTGCGATTGATGAAGTGTTTGTCGTTGTTATGGTCTGGGAAAGACTACGGTGGGCGCCACTTTCTAGTGACCTGCGAGGTGGCTAGAATTCAAAAAAAAGGAGGAGATTGGGAGGAGACAAACTCGAGCCGGGAGGAAATCTGGTGCCTACGTACCCTCAGTCAGGATCAGAGTGCACGTAATTCGCTTATTTGGAAAGGCTCCAAGGTTGGAGGTTGTGAGAGCAACCATAAATGGGAGAGGATCTGAGAGAGATTAAGTGCTTAGTTGCTCAGGGATTCTTGCAAAATGTAGTGTGGTCCTTGAGCAGGGGACCTTGTGCGCATATATAGGGCCTAGGAGGCAGTTTGGGCGGTTATTCTTGTCAGTTCAACAGTTATGCCGAGTTCAAGGAGGAATGCCAGACTCCTTAGATACTAGATATAATTTGAAACTTTTGAGACAAAATTGACTGCAAAAAAAAAAAGTTTAGGGATAAAATTAAAATTGGTATAAAGTTTGGAGACATAAAAAGTACTTTTGTCAAATACAAATTGAATAACATTGTTATTAGAATTGGACCAAACCAAATGATTTGATCGGTAACAAGATAGTTGAACGATCCGGTTTGCTTGTAAGAACCAGACGAGTGTTCAGATCGAGTTGACTTGGACGAAATCGGCCAGCAACATGATGATTTAGTGTTGACCCAGACAAATGGCACAATATATTTAATTATTGCCAACGAGGGGTTGGTCTAACTGGTAAGCGACTTGATATCGCTTAAACAAGGTCTCGAGTTCGAGACCGTGTAAATGCAGCTACCCTCGTTTGGAGACTCATCCACCATATCCAAGTGCGTGACTCGAGTTGAATCCAGATTAATCGAGACAAAACTTCAAAAATCAACGAATAACCAAAAAAAATTATTTAATTATTCTAAAATTTATATTAATAATATCATTCAATTCCACCGTCAATAAAACTGGCTAAACCAATTAACCCATAACTCAACGAATTGTCCGATTAAATAATTGATTCAACTTTTAAAACATAGATAAATATCTTATACAAATCATTTAATGAAAAAAGAAGGAGGCGCCTGAAACAAACTAGTTTGACATTTAACTGTTGATAATTTGATCTATCTAGCACGCCCCAAAGAAAAGCAAATAACAAATGACACAACGAAAGTCATTATCCATCTCTTTCCCACTGTTGTCGGAGCATCACATTTGTGGCCAATGTTTTAAATATGGTCTATTCGTCATTTATAACATCATTTGGGAAATTTAGAAAGATTTTTAATGGTTGAAAACCAAACTATAAAATTAGGAATGTGACGGATCCTATTATACTCATCTATTTTCTTACTGTAGAAATTTCTGCAACTATTTTCTGTTCTAGTTGGCTGCCAACTTTTATATAACCGAGAGCCTAGAAGTCAAGTAGGTGTTTTATACACCCAACCATGATCTTCACATGTACCACACTAAAAATACTTAATAGTAAGAAAAAGTCTTCGTATTAATATTTATTGAGGGGTAAATTAGTTTTTTTATTTTATATTCTTTTACAAACTTTTAATTCTATCTTTTCAATATTAAACTTACTCTTTCTAATACTTTTAAACCAAAAAAAAAAATGAACTTAAAAAATAAAGATTAAATTATTATATTGCTAAAAGTTACAATTTATTTTAATTTAGCCTCAAAAAAATAAAAATATTAAATTTAGTCTATAAAATGTACAATTTATTTTAATTTAATCTAAAATATATGTTAAATTTAATCTCTAGAAAATACAATTTATCTCTTCTTAATCTCAAAATTTTTTCTATCAATTATGTTAATAAATATTCTTACGGATTAAATTAAGATAAAATACATATTTCAAAGATCAAATTTGACAATTTTATTTTTTAGAGGTTAAATTAAAACAGATTTGTGTATCCTCCTAAGATTGAATTTTTCGTTTATATCTTTTAAGGACTAAAATGAAATAAAATATATCTTTTAAGAATTAAAATGATAATTTACTCTTTACAAATTTACAATTAATTTTCTTAAATGAAATTTATTAAGTTCAATGTCAGGGGAAACGATTAAGACTAATAGTAATAGATAAAAATAACACTTTTCATTTTCTTCAAAAACAAATTACATTTTCCATCAACTTTTACAAACATACTAGAATAAAGGTATACCTTCTTGGCTCCTACTCTCCAATCACCAATTTTTTTTTCCAATTTTGTATAAACAACTTTCTAACTACAATCCCAATCATGGCTACTCCCCTCAACAGCACTCTCTAATCAACAAGTAATAAAAACCAAGAAATTATTTTCTTCCCCCATTAAAAAGAAAAAAAGCAAAAATTAACAATTAAAATCCACGTGAAACCCCACGTCCAATAACATCACTCCACGTGGCCAATTACGCAGTAGGCACCTTCACCGGATACCTGTCCACCGAGTCATCCCACGGGTTCCCCCTCCAGTCTCCCACCGGCACTTCCCGTAAGGCCCTCCACACCGCACTGTTACACTTAAAACCCGACCCGAACGCGATCTGCCATACCCGATCCCCCTTCCCGACCCGACCCTTCGCCTCCGTGTACGCCAGCTCGTACCACAGCGAGCTGCTCGACGTGTTCCCGAACCTGTGCAGCGTCATCCTCGACGGCTCCATATGCCATTCGCTGAGCCTCAGATTCTTCTGCAGCTCGTCCAGCACCGCCCTCCCGCCGGCGTGGATGCAGAAATGCTCGAAGGCCTTCTTGAAATCCGGTATGTACGGCTTCACCTTCGTCTTCGTCAGAAGCTTCCGTCGGACGAGGGAGACGAAGAACATGAACTGCTCGGACAATGGGAGGACCAGTGGGCCCAGCGTCGTTATGTTCGTCTTCAAGGCGTCTCCTGCCACCGCCATTAGCTCCCTCGCTAATGACACCCCCACGGTCCCCTTGTCGTCTTCCCGCTGGTAGACGCAGTTGAAGCTCTTGTCGTCGGAGCCCTTGTGTGTTCGAACCGTGTGGATTAACTCGTACTTGGACCGGGCCCGGTCGGAGGACTTGTTGGAGAGGAGGATCGCGGCGCCGCCCATCCGGAAGATGCAGTTGCAGAGGAGCATTGAGCGGTCGTTGCCGAAGTACCAATTGAGAGTAATGTTCTCTGTGCTGACGACAATGGCGTGGGAATTTGGGTTCGCTTTGAGAAGGTCTTTGGCTAGATCGATGGAGATTAGACCGGCGCTGCATCCCATTCCGCCGAGGTTGTAGCTTTTGATGTTGGTTCGGAGCTTGTAGTGGTTCACAATCATGGCGGAGAGAGACGGCGTCGGGTTGAACAAACTGCAATTCACTATCAGAATGTCGATGTCCCTGGGCCGAACCCCGGTTTTCTCGAACAGGGAATCCAGAGCGCCGAACATTACGGACTCCGCTTCGGACCGGGCTTCCTTCATGTTCAAATTCGGCGGTCTAGAGGTAATCCCGCTCGGCAGATACGTCTCGTCCCCCAAGCCGGCCCGGGTCGAGATCCGTCTTTGGAATTGAAGAGTCTCTTCCTCGAACCCGCCGCTCTCCTCCGTCATGGTGAGGAACGAGTCCACCGAGATCTTCCGGTCCGGACCGGGCTTGTAGCAGGCGAAGTCGACGAGGTAGACCGGTCTGGACCGGGTGGCCCAGTAGAGGCCGAAGAGGAAGAGCAGCGCGGCGAAGGCGGCGAGGCGGGTGAGGGAGTCGACGGTGTCGAGCTCGAACCGGACGGACCGGTCGGACCAGAGTTGGGACAAGCGGTCGAGTTTGAGACCGGTGAAGTGGAGGAGGAGGGAGAGGAAGAGGGGCAAGATGAAGACGAACATGAGGATGGTGGCGGCGTTGCAGGAGTAGCCGTAGCCTAACTTGACGTACTTGAGCTTGACGGACTGGAGGAAGTCCGGCAGGCGTCGCCGGATTCTGATGACGGCGGAGGAAGAATCCTTGAAGTCCATCTCAGCCGTTAATCTCTCCTTATCCATCTCTATATTGTTGCTTCCCATTTTCTCTCTGTCTCTTTTTCTTTTCTGTGTGTAAATTGTGTGGCTCAGTGGGTTTCAGAGTGTATGATTGTGTGAATGTGTTTCCTTCTTTGTGTAGAGTTATGTTTAGAGGGCGAGAGAGAGAGAGAGAGAAAGGTGGTTTATAAAGCTGAGGTGAGTTTGTAGGAAGCTGAACTACAATTGCCTACTTTGCAAAAATACAAATACTGCCATTACAAATGCTGTTATAATAAGATATCCAAAACAAAATATTGTTATAATAATGATAATAGTATAACAAGGAAGGAAAGTTTTTTTTTTTCATAATTAATTTTTTTATTAGAAACAATTTTATTTAAGTTACTGTCAAATCCTAAATGTGAATACCTCTTTCAACGAAAATTCAAACTTTGGTTCATTACGTTTGACTACTCCATTTTACTAGACTCAATTTCAGTCACATATAGATTCAGTAAATGTTTTCTCCTTTTAAAAAAAATCATTTTGAGCATATAATTTTAGTAAGTTTTTGCGATCAATTTTTTTAGTAAACTTATATAAAAAAATCATTATTAATGAATTTATATATATTTTTCTAGTGTTTTTTGAGAAAATACAAATTTTAAACTCTATTCAATTTTTTTTTCTGTGTATTAGTGTGACAAATTAACGTTAAAACTTTGGATAAATGTCTATAATTAGTATAGAGAGTAAGTACTTCGAGAAAAATTGATTATATTTTTTATTTACCAAATCAAAATTCCCTATAATAATTAAAAAGATATTTATGAAAAACTAAAAAAATACATGTATTTAAATAGATTGACTTATAATTATAAGATTTATGTAAATTGCGTTTTTTCTTTTAATGGTAAAGTACTTGTCTTTAATTTTTTTCTGGTTTATATCTATCCCTAAATTTTTAATTTTATTCATGTCTACCATTTTAGCTAACATCGTTAACTTGCTTAACGAAATTTGTTGACTTGGACGATGAATATATATTTCTTTTGCCACAGCATTATCCACCAGACATTTAACTTCTAATTTTTATTAAAAAATTAATCTAATTCAAATAAAAAAATATTTTAGGGTAAAAGTTTGGTCTGTTTGTTTTTGTTAAATTGGGATTATGTTAATTTTTTTAATAAAGTAAAAAGTTAAATGTGAGGTGAAAAATGAGTTGGACAATGAGGTAGCAAAAGAGATACACATTCATCGTCTACGTCAGCAAATTCTGTCAAGCATGTTAACAATGTTAGCAAAAGAGTAGGCATGAACAAAATTGAAAGTTTGGGGGTATGCATGACCTAAAAAAAATTTGAGAACAAAAATGAATATTTAACAATGTTAGCAAAAGGGTAGGCATGAACAAAATTAAAAGTTTGGGGGTAGGCATAAACTAAAAAAAAATTGAGAACAAAAATAAATATTACAGCAAAGTTTAGAAGTAGCATAAATACTTTATTATTTTAATTGTAAAGTAGAAATGTAAATAGTATTATTATTTAATGGAAGCAAGTTAAGGCAACGCGCATGACCAAGTAAGACCAATTGGACTTTATAGATAAACCGCAAGAAAGCTATTATTATGATTGAGGAATTAATGGAGAAGTGGTTTGAGGCAGCCAGGAAGGGATATATATAGCTCAACCACTTTTAGAAAACCACATGGAAAAATAGAATAATTCAAAACATAAATTATTTTTTATTTTAAAGTTTAATAATCCAAAAGGGCAAAACTTGATTTTGGGTTTGATGAAAAAAAAAAAACTTGGTTTTGGGTTTTGCCTTCGTAATATAATAGGTTATTGGTTGAGTAGTGAGGGAAGAAGTATTGACAAGGAGGGAAATGTGAGATTTTCTCAGCTTCTAACATTTTTCATATTAAATATATTTTATTTTTTATAATTTGATAAAATTATATTTTTGTCTTAATTTTTTTATCTACTTTTATGTTATTCTTATTTTTAATATAAGGATAAAATAATTATTTTATTCATTTTTATTCTATTCACATCACATTATATCACATTTTCATCTCCTAACATTCTTCGTATCAAAAATACCGTTACTCAATACGTCAAACTTGAAGGCTTACTTCAACATTTTAATTTCCACATGCTTCGGAAATGGAAACAATGGGCTTCCAAATTCACACGCAAAATGTAAAATAAAAAATATGCCTAATTCTTGTCTATATTAGTATAATTTTGGACTCTTTTTGATGTTAAGTTTTTCATAATATATATATAATAAAATATATAATGTAAGCAAATATTTATAATATAAAATAAAATATAAAATGTGATTAACAAGAGCAGAAGAGAGAAAGCAAAAATTGTGGGAGAGAAGTTAATTCATATTAGTAGAGAACTAAATAATTTTTTTATATTTAATTTATTATTTTAAAATATAATAATTATTTCATATTATATTTTAAACTTAAATTTTCTTAAACCTATTTTAAACTAAAAATAAAAAAGTAACAAGTATTTTCTCCATGGGAAGCCTCTACTTTAATTTATTATATATAACAATGTTAAATTATTATTTTGTTTTAAATATAATAGTAAAAACTATGAAATTTTGTTACTCTAACATGATATTTTAATATGAAAATAAAAATAATTAAGTAATTTTATTTACATAAATTCATTTTATCAAATTTGTAACAAAATTAATGTAAATTACCATTGATCTAAAAATAAAGAGCAAATTACATTTGGCATATTTTGAAGCTTGATATAATATTACTTAAACTTTCATTCTGATAAATTTTTTATTAAATAAAGTTAGTACTTATACAGTATATATCAATTTAAAGAAAAATAAAATTAATTAATTATTTGTGGTATTATATTAAAAATAAAATTACAATATTCCACACAAAGGTTATCTTCACTAAGAAACAAATTAGTGAAGAATTAATTGTACTTTGTAAATCTAAAAATAATGTTTAAGGGTAATATAACAAAATTTAAAGAGAAATTTGTATTAATTTACATTTTTAAAAAAATAAAGAAGTGGGGTTGTTCATGAATTTAAGTAATTTGTTCTTTTCTTAGAAAAAAAAGAAGATAGTAGGGGGTCCACAAAGGAGGATTTTATATTTTGAGGGCATTCATGCAAATTGGAAAAGAGAGTAAATTGAAGGAAATTAATGGAGAAAGAAGGCCGGTGGTTGTTGGTGGCTGGTCATCAAGAAACAATTAATGGTCTTATGCTAACCTGTCATAAGCTCAACCTCTCAAGTCAAACTAAAAGTAGAATTTAATTTTTGTCAATTTTTTTAGTTTAATATCAATCTTAGTCACAAGATTAATTATCCACAACAACATCAAGGCAAGTGAAAACGTTGGTGATATATATTCCTAAAATATTGGGTTTTGATAAATATGGTTTCAGATTGCAAATTTGCTTCTAAAAATGTTTTAAATAACCAATTAAATGATGTTGCAACAATCTCATCATATAATAATACAGCTCCAAATATCGCCACTCCTCTAAAATGATTCAATCCTGAAAATATAGCAATTGGCCTATGTGTATTACTAATGCAATATGTTGTGTTATCACTAAATATAGTTCTCCCATGTGAGCGGCACGTGTCACACTTTTTCACATAAAAAGACAAACAATAGACTTAGGCCCACGGCCCATTAGACTAAGTCTGAGGCTATAAATAATCATATGCACAAAACCCTAGACATCATAATCATTTTGCCTTTCATATTCTCAGAGTTGACTTCCTTCATTCTTAACTCTCACCGAAAAACTCTCCCACAATCTCTCACGTAACCCTAACGTGAACCAATCGTCCAAGGATCATAATTCATAGCCCTCACCACCGTGAGTGCTCCTCGTTGTTGCCTCCATGGAACCTCTACGGTTCCATCCTTTGGTGACCCAGCTCACCCACTTTGCAGCCTAGCAGCACACGGCTCTCATCTCTACAAGTAATCCCTTTGCATAACAGCCACCATAGACATATCGAATTTGAACTACGTGAAATTTGATCACTTATTAGGATAAGTAGATACCTAGATCTTCACCTACGATAAGTCTCCCAAGATTTCGAACCCTTGTGGTCCTATATTATTAACCGTAGATTCCACTAAATAAAAAATGAATCTAACATGTTTATACAAAGAGATTATGTCACCAAAATACCCATAGTTTAAGTGCATTTTGGCATTAGCTCAGAATATATTGATTATTTGTTCTTATCTGAAAAGCTTGATAAAATGATGGATCTACTAACGTTTCTTCTTGGAAATATCTTAGTAAACAACTAGTACTTCAAACTCTTCTCTCTTTTAGTTCGAACACAATTCTTATGATATAAATGGGTAAAGCCAAGATTATATCTTCCGCCTACATGTCTACTTAACAACTCATACGCTGCTCTTTGTTGCAGCCCAGATTCTTCAGCTAACTCAATCTCATGGGCTTGAACTTCTAATATCTTATGTTGGGAGGCCAATATATGAATTCTTTTTAGAGTTTAATTTGAAGAACGTGATTGTGGTTCTCTGTTAAACCAGAGACTCAAAATATTTCATTCACGTTGGTGAGTCCCATTCTAATTTTGCAATCTGTTCTTGTTTCTTATCGAGGATTCTTTGTTAGATGATCACTTTTGTATTTTCCAATCAATCCTTCATAGCAACAAAGAAATCTAGCAAATCTGATAGAGTCATCTATCTTATTCTTATTTGTGTATGACTTTCACACTCAAAATCCTATTTTTCCGCCATAGTCAATCTAAAATGTCCAAGCTTTCTCTAAGTTGTCAAACTCCATCTCAATTTTGGTTTCAAATCCATATCTAAATTGTTATTAGATGTAGATTTAGATGCCCCTCCCTACAAGACAAAAGAAAATTCTTTGAAATGATGAACAAAACTAGACTAAATTAAAAACAAAAAAGATAAGGGTGCCTTTGGTTTACGAAAATTTTCGTTGTTTTTATTTTTTATTTTCATTTCTTAAAAATGATTTTTATTTTTAAATTTTCAAAATTTAAGAAATGTGTTTGGTTTATAAAATTAAACTATATTTAAAAAAATAAAAAAAAATGAAAATCCGTTTGATTTGAAAATTGCGAAAATGAATGATTTATTATTCTTTTATTTTTATTTCACTATATTTTTATGAACTAATTTGACTACGGATATAATATTAAATAGATTAAATTATTATTCATTAGATATTTAATAAAATATAGAATTTGAATAAAATAAGCATATATTAATTAAAATATCTTATTAATATCATAATTAAAATATTTTATTAATAAAATTAAAGTAAACAATATAATAAAAAAATATATTTGACTCAATAAAATAAAATAAATTATATTATTTATATTGTAAAAATAATAGTTACATCTTTTGCAGTGTGTAATTGTAAACAAAAGGAAATCAGGACTCCGGATAGGTTGTACTCTTATACTTTCTGTCTCTAATATGCATTTTCTACCAAAAAAAATTGTGCAATTACAATAAAAAAAAATTATCCCAGACGTGTAAGCCATGTGTGTAGTGTATAGGCTATAAAAAATTGATTAAAATGGCTAGATTATTGGGTTAAATTATTATAATATAATTTTTAAGAAAACTAATTATTAAAATACAACAAAAAAAATCTTATTTTCTAACATACAACAATTTCAAACAATTTTTTTTAACTTATTCTACATTAGGTGGCAAGG
The DNA here is from genome assembly GCA_014851425.1 of Senna tora. Taxonomy (NCBI): domain Eukaryota; kingdom Viridiplantae; phylum Streptophyta; class Magnoliopsida; order Fabales; family Fabaceae; genus Senna; species Senna tora. Next base: position 8,022,631 of record CM026260.1, read on the forward strand.
CCTATGCTCTATTACACGGCGAAGGCTCTGACGTGTCAAAGCCCTTGTCGTGTAAGACGACGAAGGCTTGACACATGTCAGGCCTTCGCCGTGACAGGGGGCGAAGGCCCCACAAACCACCCACATCCCCAATTATTTTTCTTTTTTCTTTCACTCCTAAAATGTAAATATATATATATATATATATATATATATATATATATATATTAGTTAATTATAATATATTAGTAATATAATTTAATTATAATATATTCAATTTTCCAATTTTATTGTAATATATTAATATTTGAATATTCTATATTTTATATATTTCTATTCTCTAATATTTATTTTCTATACATCTATAATAATTAAACTTAATTTATAATAATTAAAAAGAATATATAAAATAAATAATAATATCATAAAATATCCATGAAATTAAACTTAAATTACATAGGTCCATATATTATACAAAGAAGTTTACATAAAATGACTCCCGGTGTTACAAACCGTCCGTCTAGTTATTCGTTGTGTTCGTCGACGTCTTGGCTCTTGTATATTACCTTCATTTTCTTCTTCTGGAGCCGGTGGGTTATTTATTTCAGATGTTTGATTTGCAGGAATAATTGGTTGATTAGGAGTGATAAAATCTCGATTTAATTCCTGTGACATCTGATGTCTTTAAAAGAATTGGTTATTTTGATATGGAGTTAGCATAGTTGGGTCACTAAGTAATGAAGTAAATGACCCGAACCGACCATATTGTTGTGATGGCCCAGGGGTGGAGAAATTGTATTGTGGTGGAGTAAATGGCATATATTGTTGCTGAGAAGGATTGTAGGGAAAAGGCCCAGGCACCCCAAAGCCAAATGAGGGACTGACACTACCAAAGTATCCCTGTTGTGGCAGTAGAGTAAATGATGATGATGATGCACCTCCTGTTGGAACAAATGAATTAACCACAGTAGGACCTGTAGCTTGTTCATTTTCATTGTCATTATCATCATTATCTTCATCATCATTTATAAGGGGATTCCTATATGTCATGAATCTATGAGCCCTCTTTCCAGGTTTGCCCACCGGTACCTCTAGGTGAGCAAAAGTCTGTCCTTGAGGCACATGCACGTTAATCGTTCCATCTCTCTGGTCCCCCAAAGCTCGAAGTGCATTCCTACAAGTCTGACTCACAACTTGAGTATACGGTGTTTGTGGTTGCTGTAAAGTCAATGAAGCCAGACCTTCAATAATATCAGCCTGTGAAAAAAAATTATATAAATATAATAGTTAAAATAGTTATATTTAATAAATCTAAAATATGTTAAAAATGGTTATTAGTATAAAATCTTATAGCATAGCCACCAGAACTGCTCATAGGGTTTATCCACCGTCTTGTGTGTTTCCAATACCATTTCATATATTCTGAGTTACGACCGAGAGTTGCTATAGAATGGACACTGCGGACCAGTCAATTCATCCATTCGTTCCATGCATCTCTGAAAGGTCGATGTTCTTGGTCCCAGTGGGTGTCTGTTCTTCCAGAAAGATCAAGCGTATGCAACATGCCACCATTAAAGGGCGTTCCTGGTATAGGCTGTTGCAAACTGAATTGCCGAAGCACTCTATCAGGTTGGTGCCATTCAATTATATGAAAACATATCAATGGCACCTTTGCAAGACACACTTCCCGCCCTGCCAAACAATATCCTGGAATTAAGTTGTGTATTTCATTCGCAGCATATGGTCGCCAGATAATCTGAAAGAATTAAAGGTTCAAGTTAGTTTCATGCTTGGCATTGTAATACATAAGAAAAATAACAGTTTGTTTGAAGTAATATGATGTACCTCATTTCGACGCATGGAATCTAATATCGTCCGGTAATAGTAGAGGGAACCTTCTGGTGGGTTGAATTTGTCTCGCACTCCAGCCTATCTGACAGCATCAAATTATCTTAGACAAACTTATATTATTAAATTAATAATCTATAAGGGTATAAGATAACACAATATTCTCATACCTATAGCCCAAAGGTGGTAGAGTGTCATATGTATCTAAATGTAAATAAGGCATTGGGGGTCGTGGAGGAGCTAATTTAGTAAATCGATCCCATGCCCAAAGGTGAAGAAGCATCATACAACCACCTATATCTTTCCGATCGTAGTGCGTGCCTCTGCAAAGTTCACGATAGAGATAGGCAAGCATTGCTGAACCCCAACTTAATTTACCAGCCTCCTCAAATGAATTTAATAAAGGTAGGTACATAAGATACACATTTCTTGATGATTTATCTGGCATCAAGTACCCCCCAATCAAACGCAAAATGTAGGCACGAGCAAATTGTTGCACCTGGGCATCATTTGCATCCTCAGCAAGGTTTGTGAAATTCTCTGCTAACCAGGCGAGACTCAATCTCTGACCGGCCAATTTGTTTGGTGGTGGGATAATACCTAGTAGTTCTTCGCACAATGCTGACCAATTCATTTCAGTAAGTCCTGTTACTGCCATTCCTGTGCATGGAAAACCTAACTGTATCGCCACATCCTCCAGAGTAATAGTGCACTCACACTGTGTAGTGTAAAAGGTATGAGTCTCGGGTCGCTACCTCTCCAAAAGTGTAGAAATTAATGAAGGCTGCAAGGCAAAGAATCGAAGCCGGGAGACACCATATAAGCCAGACTGTCTAAGGTATGGAACAATAGCAACAGATGGCTCGACGACTCGATTATGCGCACATCGACGTGTACGAAATATGCGATCAGGCTGTTTCATTAAACATTACAAATCATTATAATCGAATAAAACTAAAACATAAAATGATAAAGAAGTATATATTAGGAAGCTTACATGTCTAGCCCATATAAACTGAGAGCAGTGCCTAGTCTGTAAATAAAGTAATGAGGGGTCATCTGGACCCGGGTCTGCCGCACGTCCTTCTCTGTCCATAATGTTAGGTAACCTAATAGGCCATAAATAATGCCAACATTTAAAAGAAATTAGAGTCCACACAATACACATTACCTCTAAGAATACATAAAAAGTGTTCACCAATACAACATTACATTTCACCAACAGTACATAAAAAATTTTCAAGCAATACAACATTAGAGTTCACACAAATACACATATCTTAAAGGTGAAGTGAAAACAAAACATGTGAAATCGCATAGGCCTCAAGCACCACCAGGTTGACGTCGACGTTCTGGGCAAGTCGCGCGATTATGGCCTAAGTTTCTACAAAGGCCACACAAAGGTGATTCTCCGCGCTCTCACCAATCCATCTCACGCAACATGCAAACATCAGCCTCTAAGGTAGGACCAGGAGCAGTTGGCCAATACTCCTCATCACCTATTGGATGAAACTCAGACCTATATGCATTCCTGATGTTGTCGAACCGATAAATTGGGTCTATTAATTGAAAATAATCGAGAGCATATTTTGCGTAACAAGCAATGACATGCTGGCAAGGGTACTTGAAGGCTTTAAATTCTCCACAGTCACAGTGACGCTCTCTCAAGTTCATCCTAAGGCACCTCCCAAATTGGCGGTTGGCATGAACAATTGGCTCTTCAACTTCAAATAGAGTGTTTACAATATCAAATGGAGTCACTGCAAGTCTATTTGAACATCATTGGTTCTTTTGCAATGCATCTGTTAAAGTTTTGCAACAAATGTGCCCAGCACCTAATTGAGCGTCAACAATTCTGGCACGCGTAACAAAGAATTCATTTAATCGATACATTGTTAACTTCACCAATCTAGTTATTGGTAAGAACCTAGCACCTTTGCGTATTCCATTTATACACTCAGATAAATTTGTGGTCATGTGGCCATATCGACGACGTTCATCGTGGGATCGACACCATTGATGTCTTGGGATGTTTGCAATCCAATTAGCAGCGCGTTGGTTATGACTTCGCACCTCGGCCAACATCTCTTCCACACGATTGGGCATGAGTTCATATCCTATACAACATGGTATTAAAGAAAGCGAAATCAAAATTTATCATAATTAAAGCAATTTGAAAATAGTATTGAAATGCAGGTATTAACTTGTATCCATGTTTATTAACGTTTTCTTCAGCCATGGATCTTTGTGTTCACTATTTAAGTTGCTGCCAAATGACGTATACAAAATACATGATGTGCATACGGTGGATGCCATTGTACACGTTCATCAGTAACAGCAGATAAAATGCCTCCATGTCTATCTGATATTAAACACAAATTTTGCCTTTCTTTCACAACATGCTGTCGGATGTTTGAAAGAAACCATGACCATGCCTATTTATTCTCCCCCTCCACAATCGCAAAGGCAAAGGGAACAACATGTGTATCACCATCTTGTGAAGTAGCTATAGTAAGGTTCCTCTATATTTCCCATATAAGAATGTTCCATCAATTTGAACAATGGGCTTCAAGTAAGGTAGTGCATCAATACATGGCTTAAATGCCCAGAATACTCGTTTGAAGTTAGTTACTTGTGCAGATTGATCATCTTCTTTATACTGGTACCTCACTATCGTACCAGGTACAAAATGTGAAACGGCTGCCAACCACCTGGGAAACAATCTGTAGGAGTTTTCCCAATTTCCTTACACTCGGGCTATAGCCTTTTGCTTTGCTTTCCATGCTTTCTTATAGCTCACTGTGTATTCAAACATAGCTTTCACCCTATCTATTATCTGTGATATGGGCACCTGTGGTTTATCAGCCACCATGGTCACAATAGTGGATGCTATAAAACTAGAGTCTAGCTTAAGATGATCTTGACTCAATGATGTTGACAAACATGTATGTGGCGCTTTATATTTTGTAATTTCCCAAACTGCACAAGGTTTTCTATACAATGCCCGAAGCCTCCAAGGACAACTATTCTCACCATAGTTAATGCATCGATATTCTACATTTTTTGATGTTGACAAATACACCTTATATGTATGATGTGATTTAATGGAGTATATTTTGGCAGCACGTCGTAAGACAGCCTTATTTGAAAATGACATCCCAACTGCAAATTCTCCTCTTTCATCCCAACCAGGTGCCAAACCACTTCCCAAAAAATCAGAAATACCATTTGTAGCATTAACATCAACTCTTGAATAAAATGGGATTTCTGCGTCTCGAAATTCATTATTAGGAATGTCACATTCGATATTTACATCATTCACCCCTTCATCATCATCATCATCTTCTTCTTCTTCTTCTTTTTCTTCTTCTTCTTCATCTTGATTATTTTTACCACCACCCCCGCAGTCTGGTTCTTGATCAGTTAAGTCATCTAAGTTCTCCATTGGAAAATGATCAAAAATATTAATGGGTGGTTGGCTTGAACTTGGCTCATTTGTCATTTCAGATGAAAGATTAACTTCTTCATTTCTACCATGAAATGGAATTACTGCAAGAGATTGTTGCCTAACATTTACATCTAATTCTAAACTTGAAATCTCTACATACAACTCTATGAAATTCAGATGAGATTGATTCTGTGAATGAGTTACCATCATCATTTGAACATCAGTATTTTCTTCTAAAGAATAAATTCCATAGTGCAATGGGTTTGATGAAATTGGAACCCTGTAAAGTAATTTTGACACATTTTCTTGTGTAGCAAGCCTTAATTTTTCAGCAACCAAATCCTTTAATTCTTTCAAAGTAACGTTCTCCATAATTTTAATACCTCTAGGTCTTTCACACTCAAATGTAATCCCCATTTCACCCTTATAAATTCTTCCATTAGTATATAAATACGCAAACAGAACCTTCCTCATTTTAACGCCTACAAAACAATTTCATATATACTAATTTAATATATTAAAAAACAAGCAACTATAAAATGATTTTTAATTCATTCATCTTAATAATTATTTTTTTACTATAAAATAATTTTTTAAATTCATGTCAACATAAACTTATAAATATATATATACATAGATTTTATTTCCTTGTCAACATAAACTTACAAATATATATATATATATATATATATATATATATATATATATATGTGTGTGTGTGTGTGTGTGTGTGTGTGTGTGTGTGTGTGTATGTGAAGACCGGAGCCTTCGACGGGAGTCACCACTAAATTTTCGATCAAAATTTGAAAAAAAGAAAAATAAGTTCAAAAGTGGGGTAAAATGAATTTTCATAAAATGTTGGATTCAGGAGTCTGATTGGGATGAAGAGAAGGTGTTAGACACTCTTCTTCCCCGTTCGAAGACGGTTACCCTAAAAATTAATATTAAAATTATTTGGCCTTGAAAATATATACAATTATGGGGGAAAATGAGGAAAAGAAAGAGGGAGGGCTTGACCTAGGATAAAAGCCTAGGGCCTACTGTTGGGCCCCGCACAAAAATATAAAGAAAAGAGAAAGAAGAACATACCAAAATTTTAACGTGGTTCGGTGCCTCAAGACCTACTACCACGACCCCCTAATGGGACAAACTTTACTACTTGTAATTTTTGAACGAAAAAATTACAAACCCTCCTCAATACATAAAAATACCCAAAACCCAATACACCCAATGGTTATAGGCTAGTATTCTTATGTGTGTAGAAACCTATATAACCCACACCTATTTATATAAGCTCCTCACCCACTCACTCAGTAAAGCTAACCAATGTGGGACTTTGAATTTACATACACAACAAATCCTCCCTTAATCCAAAGTCCTACATTATTTCCCTCTATAAAAAAACTAAACTCTCCTATTAATTTTTTTTAATTACCCAGTTTCTACAACGATCCTCCCTTGCTGCAGAATTCTCTAACATCCTCAGATTAGCTCATCTTCATAAGAAACCACATTGGTAGAAGAAGCTCCCTTTGATCTGCCCCTCTTCTCCTTCATGCTCTGCAGGTCCTCCCTGAAGTCTAGACATCTCATTTGCATGTGACCCAACTGTCCACATCAATGACACTTAACAGTGCTCATGTCTCTCGATCGAGAATTTCTTCCAAGTTGATCACCCTTATTCTTCCTGTCACTATCCACTGCTAGTATATGACTGTCCCTGAAAGACTCTTCACCACCCATCATCCTCTGACTCTCCTTCAAGGTACTCATCACTTCATATAGATTCAGTGTGCTCTTTCCTGCTAGCATTGACTGGACTAGAGGCTTGAAGGATTTTGGTAGTGAAGCCAAGAGAAGCAGCGCTTGCTCTTCATCCTTAATAGTCTCCCCTGCATTCAACAGTCTAGATACCATCTCATTAAATTTGTTAATGTGATCAGTCACATTACCTCACTCTTCCATCTTCAATGAGTACAAATTCATCTTCATCATCAATCGATTGATCAATGTCTTCGACGCAAACTTGCTCTCCAACGTGTCCCACAACTTCTTCGGTGATGCCTCCTTCAGCACGGTCACTTTTATCTGTGGGGCTAGTGCCAATCAAATTGTACTAACAGCCTTTTTTGAATTGTACTCCAATCTGACTCTTTCATTTCACTCGGTTTCTCATCCTGCAATGCTAAGTCAAGACCCTGCTGAACCAAATAATCTTGAATCGTGCATTGCCACAGTGTAAAATCCGTTCTCCCATCAAACAACGGAACTTCAAACTTCAGGTTGTTCATTGTATTTAACACAACTCTTGGCTAAATACTTTCACTCACACAGCCAACCAACCAGCACCACAAATAGCCCAAATTCAAAAGAAAATCTGACTTAAAAAAAATTAGAAAATAAGCTAGAACCAACTTGTCTCCAAATTGCTGACTGGATGATGACGACTCCTTCCTATTGCTCTTTCTCCCTTCTTACTCCCTAGGCCGGAACCAAAGCTCTGATACCACTTTTTGGGCCCCGCACAAAAATATAAGGAAAAGAGAAAGAAGAACACAAAAAAATTTTAACGTGGTTCGGTGTCTCAAGACCTATTACCACGACCCCCACTAGGACAAACTTTACTACTTGTAATTTTTGAACGGAAAAATTACAAACCCTCCTCAATACATAAAAATACCCAAAACCCAATACATCCAATGGTTATAGGCTAGTATTCTTATGTGTGTAGGAACCTATATAACCCACACCTATTTATATAAGCTCTTCACCCACTCACTCGCTAAAGCTAACTAATGTGGGACTTTGAATTTACATACACAACACCTACGTACCCTCAAGGAGGGATCAAAGCCCACATAGTTCCTGTGACATACAAGTGTGTAAGTGGAGGGGAGACTCATCAAGTAAATACTCAGATGTCCTCCCAGTGCAATGTACCTAAAGAGGCCTATGCCTTTTGGTACCTATCTACCATGCAATTAATCAAGGTTGCAAAAAAAAGGGTGCACGTGTGAGAGCTCATCAAGCGTGACACCTAGATAGCGTGTAAGGTTATGCTCATATAGAGACGAAGATCTCTTGGTGGCACTTGGTTACGTAAGAGGTTTTCTTTCCAAATAAATAATAAATTTAACCCCAAAAGACAGGGTGGTCGCGACGGGTCTCCTTTACTGTCGCGACCCTCTGTTTACAACGGAGTCCGTCGCGACGCATAGAGGAAAGCATCGCGACGGACCCCTACTGGGGGAGAAAGGGTGTCGCGACGGGGGTAAGAACCCGTCGCGACCCCTTTAATTATTCAGAGAACGAGAAAAGAGAAATAAAAGAGAGGGGTGCTTTTTTGGGTGCGTAGATCAAATGTTGGTTAGAATGCCAACACTGATGGGTATCGACCCGAAAGGAATTTCCTTGAAAAGAAGAGAAGTGACTTCCTACCAACCCAATGAGTGTAAAAAAAAATTAAAACCATGCTCAAGTATGTATTCTACCTCTTTGCTTCTTGTTTTCTTACTTCCGGCCCTCCAATCTCAATTTTTTTCCCGTCCCTTTTCACTGTGAGACGGAGCTCATTTTATAGTAGGTCAGAAAGAGCTATTCCGAGAAAGAAATCCGGCCATTAATGGCTTACCCGTCGCGACGCCCACTATTTACCGTCGCGACGGGTATCGTGTAGATACGATCCCGGATTTGTCATAAATACCCAGTGCGTTGCAACATATGAACATTCTCGTCGCGACGGGTTTCGTTTGATATCCTGATGAACGCGGGCTGCGTCGCAATGTGCCTGCAAAACGTCGCGATGGTTCTTCATCGGAAGGGGCGTCGCGACGGGTAGCCTTATATTATAAATATATTTTGATTATTTTTATTTTGATTATTATTATATTTTATTAATTTATTTTTTATTTTTATTTATTTTATATTATATTTTTTGGCCGGTCAAAGTGAGGTGTTCACAATATATATACACATAGATTTTATTTTTTAATTCATGTCAACATAAACTTCTAACTAGTTAAAGAGTCCAATAACTAACAAAAACAACAACTAAAAAATTTAAAACTGAACTAAATTAAATTATACTAATTTAGTTATCTATATATCATTACAACAAAATTGCAAAATAAATTAAATTAAGTATTCTCCTTTTCACTACAATAAAATAATCAACCAAATATAAAATTAAGGAATAAAATTCGTAAAAATAATAAATATACAAATTAAAATTAAAAAAAACAACTTACTTGGATTTGAAAATTGATACTGAATATTTCTTGATTTGAATAAAAAAATTTGGAATCACACCACCAGATCAGATATTGTTGGGACCGGATGTTTCTTGAGCTGAAGCAAAAAAAATGGACCACATAAGATTTTAAAAAAATATTCTGTAAAAAAAATAGTTCAAAAATTAAATAATACAACTACTTACTTGGATCTAGGACCACAATAGTTAGCTTCAAGCACTGGGACCACTGATTTGAAAAAAAAGATGTAACCGAAGAGAAGAATAGGAGGAGAAGAAGAGAAGAAGAAGCGGAGAAAGAAGAAAGAAGGAGAAGTGTGTGAAGTGAGGATATGGGGAAGTGATGGGGTGGGTGGGGTATGATGGGGAAGGAGGATACGGGGGGTGGGGTATTGATGGGAGCTCTCCGGACGGACAGGTCCCATCAGTGGGGCCTTCGCCCCCTGTCACGGCGAAGGGCCTGACATGTGTCAGGCCTTTGTCGTCTTACACGGCGAAGGCTCTGACGGGCGAAGGCCCTGCCACCTAATGTAGAATAAGTTAAAAAAATTGTTTGAAATTGTTGTATGTTGAAAAATAAGATTTTTTTTGTTGTATTTTAATAATTAATTTTTTAAAAAATTATATTATAATAATTTAGCCAGATTATTGCACTTCCACGTCTCAAACTGAGGAACAATATTTCAGCATTATTACAATAGTGCCACTGCCTTTCTCAAATTTTGTTTTCAATTTTCAAAATTTTGTATCTAATACTATATACAAAAAAAGTTAAATCAGTACTACAATTTGACAAATAATAACTGCTCATTTTTTAAAAAAATAAATAAATTCAACTACTACTCAATTCTCATTTTTTTTGATAAAAAAATTATCCCATTTTTCGCCAACTACTCCCCATTTTTTGAGCCACTACTCCATTTTACAAATAACTAACCCACTACCTCACATTTCAATTAATAAAAAAACTGCTTCCCATACACATCCTTAAAAGTGCACCACTTCCCCAATATTAACCATTGAAAATTGTCTCTGGATTTAATTATGAAGTTTTGTATTACCTTTCCATGTATGAAGCTCTCGAGGGTTTGATGAAAGAAGTAAGGAATTGCAGTGATATCGTTTGATGCAAGAAGCTCTATCATATATTTCAAAATTGTGGCTTAATAAAATACACCATTCTTGCAATATGAGGTTTCTCTCATCATATTCTCCAAGAACGAAAATTAAAGCTATAAAAGTTTGCAGTACAGTTCAAGGTATTTAGCTTTTTGTAATAGTTATTCATTTTGTATTTCTACTCCTTTCTCTTCTCTTATTATTTCAGATAATTAATTTAATTATGAAGTTTCAAATGTAATATTTATGAAATTTATATTATAGCTATTAACCTCTTGATTTTATATTAAATTAATATGGCACTTTTTTTAATGTTGATATAAATATTCATTGCAAGTTTGAGAGACATGATTCACACCATCATTTGAAGGTTTAAAGGTCATGTTTACGGTGATTACTATATCTTATATCATTTCTATCTTCTAAACCAACAATATTTCAGGTTTCGGAGGCTTGGTTTAATTTTAACATTGGGTCAAGTGAGTTTTTTGTCTCTTAAATGCTTCATTAATTTGATGCACTCAAGAATATTCTCAGCTTAATTCTTATGGCTTTGTAATTTATTTTTAGATAAATTAAAATGTGTTCATTATGCGGAAGCCGAGATTAGAGAATGTTCGTTCAAGTAAGTTTAATTTTCTCCATCTCTTAAATGCTTTCTTTAATACACTAACATTGAAATTATTCTCATTTTAGTTTTAATGACTTATTAATGCAAATTAGTCCAATTAATTTCTTTTTTGTAATTTTTTTCAATTTTCAGTCAATTAAAATTATGAGTTAATTCTTATGTATATTTATATGTATATAGATACTATATGTAAAATAAGTAAAATCATGAGCCAATAATTTGACTCAATCTTTATTTTTATTAGTCTTATTAAATTAACTATATTTTATTTTTTATATAATTTTTTATTATCTGTGCATAGCACGGGAATAATGCTAGTAGGAAACAATGGAAATAACTTTTTGAAGTTTTCAAAAATCAGTCTATTTTAAGAAATGTTTTCTGAAAAACTTAACCAAACACATTTTTCTATTATTTTCTATTTTTAGTGAAAATGAAAACAGGAAATGATCCTACCAAACGCATCCTAAGCCTTTATATGAAAACATTTTTTTTTTAAAATATTAGGGTGTGATTGCTTTTCTTATTTCATGTTTTCCTTTTAAATAAAATAGAAAATAAGCTAAAAAAATGTGTTTTGTTACTTTTTTTGAAAATGCTTTTTTTTAAAAAAATATTTCTAAAATAAAGCTTATTCCTTGGTTGAAAACGCGGTGGCATGTTGGTAAATATTAGAAGTGGTAGCAGTGGTATTTGAACCCGTGTAGTAGCTGCATCTATAGCATTGAGGTGTGTGTGACTTTTTTCTTGGGACCATGGAAACCCTATATACGACATTTAAGGCAATTGATACACCAGGGTTGCGACCCTAATCTATATTTTATTTTTTTTATTTCCTAACTCTTAAACATTGTCTTGGGACCGAACAAAATTAGGTGTTCATAGAATTTGTTTCTTTTGGAGGAAAAAACGACTAGTTGTTCATAGTAACTGTAATTGTCATTTTTGGTTCAGACAATTCTAAGTTAGAAATTAAGACCGCAAGGGGTCTTAACCTTGGGGGACTTGTCCTTAGGTGATGACCTAGATGCCTAAGTACCCTTGAGAAGGGATCAAAGTCCAAGTAGTTCACTGTCTTAACGTCCATAAGAGCCGTTAGGCAAGATAGTTACCTGTAGGAGGCCGTGTGCGGCTAAGACGTGTGTAAGGTACTCCGGACGGGCGAGCCACTCGATGGAGGTTTCCTTAGACAAGGAGAGAGCAAGGGTCTCTCTGAGTTGCTAGGAGCTTTGCTGATGGAGATCCTCGGGAAGGAGATGTATTTGCCGAAGGTTGAGCGTGTGAGGTGGTGGACTAAGCTTCAAGTTAGGGGTAGATGTACAATATTTGGAGTGTTGAGTCTTACGTTATGAATGGGGACTTAACGTATTCGTTGTCTCTCTCGAGTCCCCCGGGTGAGGGCTTTTTATAATAAGTATGTAGGAGGATGTGGTCGACCCATGTTCTTGCTCGTCGAGGGTCGAGCCATGATGGTTAAGGGCCGCCCATGTCTCGGGTGCGAGAGCTTAAGAAGGGAGATGTGGGTTCTGGCCACGTAAAGGGAAAATGAGTGGTGCCACGTGTCTCTGATTAGCCTTCTTGCTAACGTTCTAAAAGGCTAGTGCCACGTGTCCCAAGGGAGAATATTCCATAGTTACATAAGTCCCCCAAGTCTACGGGTTCTGGTGGACTTAAGTTTCTTTTAGCAAGCTACTTAAGGAAAATTTCCCGTCAGATGTCTTTGGCCAAACGAGTTTGACCGCAAGTTAGTCTGGCTGTCTTGGTCGGTTGTTTTGTTGAAGGGGTTTTGCGGTACTCTTCCTGATTTCTTTAGAAGGAATAGGATGTTAAGAGTACCACGCGTCCTGATCTGGGCGGCTGACTGCTTGGCTTCCCTAGCAAGTTTCTTGAGCCGTCTCTGCAACGTGTCCGGTTAAAACAGGCAAAAAAAAGGCGATTGTAGCCTATGTGAGTGCCTTGGATAATGATTTTTTCGTTGCGGGATTCGAGGGAGGCTGGGACTTTTCGAATCGTCGCGCCTTTGGGCTCCTTATAAATACCCTGCACTTGAAAGTTTTGTTTTACCTTCTTTCTCTTTAATGCCTCCTCCATTTCTTAGAGCTTTTCTCTCTTATTCTCGTACCCTCATCCTTTGTAAAATATCCTCGTCCTCTGCAAAATTTCATCATGGCTGGTGATGATGACATTCTATTTGCTTTCGACTTCACCGATTTGGGGGATTTATCCCCTCCTCTTCCTCTTAGCCGTACTCGGGATAGCACCCAGAGAAATCAAGGTAAAACCTTTCCCCTAGTTGGGAGAAAATTGCCGAGGGCTCTGCTGGAGCAACCGGCGATGTTGGACAGGTTGTCTGGAGGCATGTTTCGTCTTCTCCTGACAAGGTGCGCCGACAAGAGGATCTCAAAGGGAGATTGAGGAGGAAAGATGGGAGAGGGGAGTAAGGAAGGGATGACGGAGACTCTAAGGGGAGAGAGAAGAGGGAGGTTGTAAATGCTGAGAACCCCAAAAATAAAAAAGTGGGGTTCAAGAAGCCAACTGGTGCGGATTTGAGGCCTTCGTCTCAGGTTTCCCAGTGAAAATTGGGTACGACGGATGCTCGAGCGGTCACTTCGGTGGAGGATACTTTCCCTCTTCCTGTACCTGTTCGTCAATCACCTATGAAGGTGATTTTGTCGTCTCGCTCCGCGACTCTGAATTCTGTTGGTGGCGTTGAGGGGCCTGCAAGCAAGAGAGCTCAGATTGAGCGAGCGGTCGAGCGATCCGCGAGTGATTCTCCTGCTAGGGAGAGGGCCATTGCAAATGAGACAATGGCTGAGACTCTAACTAGGGGATCCGAAGCTGGTGATTGAGAAAGTTGGAGCCTTTGCTATTGGAAGGAATCTAATGGTGAGTCAAGCGACCGCCATGGAGGACATTTCTTCAGGGTCAGATGTTGACCCACTAGAGCCTGTTGAGCTACCGGAAGGGGAGCCTCCTTTTGACCTGGTAGCTTTGGGCAGGCGTTTCTTGGTTGATATGGTCGAGACGGCTACTAGGGGGTTGAACACCAATCCCTTGACTATTGCTATTCGTGCCGTTGGCAGTGCTGCCAAGGCGTTGGCCGACTTCCACCAAGCTGGAACTATGTGAGAGAAGTAAGTGGTAAGAATTCTTTCTCTTTTATTTGTGCTAAAGGTCTTCAGATTGCTGACATTTCCTGTTTCGTGTAGAACGACGTCTATCTTCACCGAGACCAACTTCTTGGGTTTCTGGCTTCTAGAGGTTTAACTCTAGAGGCTGCTCAAAAGAGCTTGGAGGATGTGAGCGGAAAACTGTCTGCGACGGAGATGGAGTGCAAGGTCCAGATTCGTGAGTTGATGTCTTTGACTCATGAGGTGGCTCGCCTTAAGGCTGAGAGTGCTCAGCCTTCCGAGGTTAGGCTTTTGCAATAAGAGTTGGAGAAGACTCGCAAGGAGCTTACCATCCATTGGAAGGACGCCAAGAAACGCCGGTATGAGTTGCATTCTCTTTGTGATGCTTTGAAGAATGCCGAGGCTCGTGCCAGTGAGAATCTTGTGGGTTGGCTGGAGGCTGAGTGCAGGGTCGTCGACGTTGCTGACCATCAAGGAGAGATGCTGGCGCCAAGAATGTATGGGATGCTACTAGCGATCGAGCAGCTTGAGGGTCTTCGTGGGGAGAGATTTACTGTTGAGTGGGTGGCTTCCCTGCTTCCTTTTCTAGAGCTTCTTGATGGTGAACTTAGAGGCCGGCTAGCGACCGATCCTCCCTTGAACTTAGACGGCCTTTGCAACTTAATTAGCTAATCGCCCGCTAGACATTCGAGTTCTCTCCATTATTGGCAGGCAAGCTCTAGGGATTTGAGCTACTTCTCAGCAGTTGGCCGAAGTTGTCCAAAGGAGGCTGTCAGAGAATTCTGGCAATGTTGAGCCTTTGGAAGCCGTAGCTAATGTAGATCTTGGGAGTACCCAAGAGTATGTTTCTTTAGGGTTTTAGGTTTTGTTCCTTGTAATAGGCGAAAACCTTCCCTCTTTTGTTACATTAATGAGAATTAATGTTAAATTTGCAATTTCTTGAACTGAATCTCTTTTTTACTTCTGGGCAAAAAGGTTTTGCATAAGTACAGTCTTTTGAATTTCTTGGTGGCTCTTAAGCATTTTTCTTTAGGCGGTCGGCCCTACTCCCATCCTTGGTGGGTCTTTTTGCGAGTATTTTCGAGTACTTTCCATTTCAAGGAAATGAAAAGTTTCGGTTAATGATAAACAAAACGACTACATTCGAATAGCCTTGGTCAGGCTAGAAATAGTAGTTCCTAACTTGAAGTAAACAAAGACATGTGAAATTTAGCCAAGAGGTATTTCGAGTGTGCAAAGTTCGTTCAGAGTTTAGGCAGAGGCCTGGTCCGGGCGGGCGGACTCTTGGGGACTTGCTCCTAACACTTTTCCCTTGGAGGGTTCCTCGTGTGATTCTTTGGGACCAAGGCGAGCGTCCTTGATGGTCTTTGTTAGGCTTGCCGGATAGCAGGCTCGCGCTAGTTTCTGATCCGACATGTTTTCTCCGACCCTATGTGGTGTTGGGAATTTCATAGTGAGCTGTGCTGTGGACACTATAGCTTTGAGTTTTTTCAAGGACGATCGCCCGAGGATGGCGTTGTACGCCGAAGGTGCTGAGACGATGATGAAACCTACGTCGAGGCTCGCTACCTTTTGTAAATTTCCCATAGTTGTGCGGGCTGATATGATTCCTTCTGCAGGAACTTGAGCTCCAGAGAACCCTATGAGCATGCCGAGGAAGGGCTTCATGTTAGCCTCGTTTAACCCGAGCTTCTTGAAAGTGTCAAAATAGAGGACATCCATTGAGGACCCTTGGTCTATTAGGACTCGCTTAACTTCATAGTTGGCAATGATTGCGGTCACCACCATTGGGTTGTTATGAACTGGCCCTTCGAGATTTGTAAGGTCGAACGTGATGGGGTCTCCTTTAGATTCTTCACCTTTTTTCCTATGTTTCGGGCATAGTCGAGAGCGAGTATGGAGCGTTCTACCCTTTTCTTGTTTTGTGGTTGTGAGGTGGTTCCCTTCTACAATCCGCTTGCGATGACGCTGATAACCCCGCGGGTAGGTGCTTGGTCACTGGTGTCCCTTGGGTGTTCCGCATTGGCTCTGCCTTCCTCCTTAATGTACCTGCCCAACTGTCCTTTGTGAATCAGATCCTCGATCAGATCTTTCAAGTGAATACAGTCGTTAGTCTCGTGCTCGTAATCCTTGTGGAATTGGCAATATTTGGATTTATCCACTAGTTTCCCAGTCTTCCGCCTCTTCATCTGTTGGGGGAAATTGAGCATGTATGAATGATAAATTTTCTCCAGGACTCCGACCTACGATTTGTTGAGGGGAGTGTAGTTGGTAAACCGTCCTCTGGGAGGCGTTCGAGGTCGTGGTGGCGAGGGCTTTCTGTTGTTTTTCTCTTTGTGACTTTGGTTGTCGGTCGCCATCTTCTCCTTCTTTTTCTCGGATCGCTCCAATTCGATCCTGCTTATTAGGAATTTCCCCATCTTGTCCTTGGCAATCTGGGCGTTCTCCTCCTGGATGAACCATTTTGCTTTGTCCATTAGCTCCTGCAAGGTAGAAATAGGGCTTCTATTGAGCTCCCCATAGAACTATGAGCATCGGAGGCCTTGCTTGATGACAAAGATTGCAACAGTGTCTTGGAGTCCCCTTAGTTGGAGCGAGAGCTTAGTGAATCGAGCTAAGAAAGCTTGCAACGTTTCTCCTTCGTCCTGGTGGAAGCCGATGAAGGAATCTTCGTTCTTATGATATTCTTTATTGCTGACAAAATGGGTGAGGAACTTTTGTGCAAGCTGTTCAAAGCTGTGAATCGAGTTCGTGGGCAGTAGTGAAAACCATCTTAAAGCTGCTTCCTTCAGGGTTGAGGAGAAAACTCGGCATTGCTGGCCGTCTGTCATGCCGAGTATTGACATGGCTGAGTTGAAGGTGTTGATGTGATCTCGTGGATAAGTCTCTCCTCTATAAGGTTTTATATGGAAGGGCATTTTGAAACCCATGGCACATGCTCGTTCATGACTTGCTAGGTGAAGAGGTGTCTCCCTTTTCCTTGGAATTTGAACCCGGGCCAATGGTATTTCCTGAGTAAGTGGACATGCCGTAGGGAGTGTACGGGTTGTAGGCTCCTGCCCAAGGCATATGCAAATAAGATACTGGCGGGTAGTTCGGGATAGATGGTCGCGGGTAGTCCGTAGGCGGGCGTACTGCTTGTCCAGGGACCATCGTTGGCCCAGGTGAGATTGTTGGCGGGGGAGCTGGTGCTGTTAGCGATAGCCAGGCGAACTCCATCAGAAGGGTTCCAAATTGTTTTGTGGGTAGGCTGGTAGGGCCGCTGGATGGACCCACGGATGCGTTGTGTGGTGCTACCGGTATTTGGATGCCCGTATTTGCTTGAGGGTGGTTTCTATCCTCTTCCAATTGTTGTTGATGTATGGTTGCTATCTCTGCCTCGAGTCGAGCTAACTCCATTTCACGCAAGGTCCTTGCTGGTTCTGTTAGCTCTTGATTGCTAGTTGGAGGGCACGGGTTGTGTGGCATGCCATAAGGATGCTGGGGGCATGCTTCCTCCCTGGTTGCTGGCGCTTGGACAACGTTCTCCGTGATAGTTACTTGTGTTGTCGAGGCGTTCTGCGGTTAGGTCGCATTTGAGACTCCTGTCTCCGTTTTGGCGACGTCAGTCACTCCCTGCCTATTCCTTGTGCTACGTCTTGGAGCACTTGCATCGGTCGTGGTCGTAGGAGCATTTAAGTCGATCATTTTCAGATTTTTCCTGTATAGAATTTAAAATATGGGTTTCTGAGTTGTTAAGTAGATACTCCTACTCTCCGAAAAGGGTAACATTTGTAGAAAAATAAAACGTTGGGGGTACAATTGACAACAAAAAAATATTGGGGGTCGACCACTTGGTGCATACCAATACAACTAACCCTTCACTTTTTTCCCCTGTTTTATTATGAATGCCTTTTATATTTTATTTTAAAGTTAGCAATTTAGATGTTAAATAGTGTATTGCTTTGGATATATTAATGTTAAAAAATGAAGGGTATTGCTTAAAAGACCAACGTGTCTCTGATTAGCCTTCCTACTAATGTTCTAGAAGGCTAGTGTCACGTGTTTTAAGGGAGAACATTTCGTAATTATAATAACCATATAGGTTGAGAATAAGTGGAGGTGCTTTGCATTGGAAAGTGTCTTTAAAGTGGGTAATTTCTACTAAGTTATCTATAGCATTAAACAGAGTAAATCTACAAGATTAATAGAGAACTTGTAATTTGAGGAAAAAAAAAACACCTTTCTCTTTTTCTTTCATAATTTATGAAGGGTGAATTAGAGGTTAAGTTCTCTACAATTATTATTATTTGTAAAGGAAGCTGGACCTCTTGCAATTGTCCCCAATATTTAAATATACCAAGAACATTGAAGAAAGAAGAGAGCTTGGAGTTGGGGATATTGATAGGGGTGAACCCTTTCAATATTTGGCAAAGTAGGGGTGGGGGTTAGGGATGACAAATTGGGCTTGGTCCATGGGGTCGATCCAGTATAATTTTTAGAATAGTAAGGGTTGGGTCAAGAAAAAAATTGGCTCATTTTGAGAAAGGTCTTTTAGCATTAGCCCATTTTGACCCACGGTCCACAGTGGTCTTATAAGGGCCGGGCCGGGCTAGCCTATATGAGCTTGATCTCTTTTTTTTAATCTATATTTAAATATATTTATAAGTATTTTATGTTATATAAAATATTATAGCTTATGTTGATATGTAATATTCATTCATAATATGTAAAATAAATTACATTTTTATAGGCCAGTTTGCAATGTTAATTCATAATATGTTGATTAAAAAATTAAACTACATTAAATAACTTTTTAAATCTTATTATTGTAAGCCAACTTCTAATATTTATTTTCAATATATGTTGATATTTGGTCAAATAAAATAATTTTTTTTTAAAATAATTTAAAAAGTTTTTTTAAAAAAATAAATGCCCCATAAGCCAGCCCTTATCCCACCAAGGATTGGGCTGGGCCAATATTTTAGGCCCACTCTCTTAGGGTGGGCCGAGCCCAACTCCGCCCATCTTACTGTTAGCTCATGGTGGGCCAGCCCACGGCCCTGTGACCCGGTCCATTTTGACATCCCTAGTGGGGGTTGGTGGTCCTATATTTTTGGAGATGAGACCCTGTGGTGTACCTTATGGTCCAACACAAGGAGAAATAACAAAAAGTGGGTGGGCTCTATACATGCAGGGCCCATCCTTTATTAGTTATCTCTCATTATACTGTACCATGAGATACTGCACTGGATCCAAAATCATAATTTTGGAGTCCCAATTATTGTGTTCATATATACTTCATTCATTCATATAATATATATTTGGTGCCAGATTAAGATATCCAAAGGTACAAAGTGATTATTTTTTCATATAGATACTGTAAATTCTATGAATTCAGATACTTTGCTGTTCATGATTATGTTAAGTGATTAAAAATTTAACCACAATTTTTTAATCGATTACTCACAATAATAATCGTAACTAAATTGGAATAGTATAACCTTAACAACATTTAGAATTCAACTTCAAAATCTATTGCTTGAAAAAGTAAGTTTTTTCCAAGCAGGTCCATTCTCTTTATTTCAAGATCAAACTCAGAAAAATAATAATTACAGCATTGCATATTTCTTACAATATGTGCAATATTGCCATGATTTATATAATATAATATAGGGTAATAGTATCGAGAATGGATCAAGTGTTTGGCTCTTCTATACATTAGTATGTTAGGCCGACTTTTTTTCATAGTTTTCTTCACTTTTTTTATTTAAATTTGAGAAATTGTAAATTTTTTCTAAAGAATATCTAAAGTATGAAAGATATAGATACAAAAAAAATTAAAAACTTCATGTAAATCGAGATTTACTATGAGTGGATTAGGGACTAACTTTTTAGTCCTTAATAAAGGTGGTCCCTAAACCATTCACGGTAGATCCTTATTTGTGTGGAATTTTTTATTTTTTTGTGTCTATAATTATTATTCTTTATAAAAAGTTTACAATTTTTCAAGTTTAAATAAAAACAGTGAAAAAAACTATGAAAAAAAGTCGACCTAGCATACTAATATATAGAAGAGCCAAACACTGGATCCATTCTCAATAGTATCCAGAGAGATGTTGAGTTTTGATTCACCACTTATTAGCCGTTAACTTTATCTCAAAATTTATCTCATTTAAATTTTTAAAAAATATATATTTTATCACAAATCTAACGAGTGGCTCACTCACTACCGCCCATGAATATAAATGTACTAAGCTGTCGTGTGCCTTTCACAGTTTAGTTACGTTGGGGACGGTTTGGTAATTATGTGTATGTTAATGTATATCTCACTGTATTAAATGCCACAATAAGCTTTGCCCATCCTACTTTAAAACATGCTCTCCCCAACCAGAAACTGATTCAAATCAATTCATCAATTATTATCATTATTATATTGTTACTATCATTATTATTAGCACACATGCATGTATAATTTATTTGGCATTAGTAGTCATATATGCTCTACTACTAAATAAAATCGCTGTCTTCCTGTCACACTCAAGTTCTCATCACCATAGATCTGGTAATTAAAAAAAAAATGTTAAATATAAAATACAATTGATATTTTATTAAACAAAACTGCAGCTTCCTTTTTTTTTAATTAAAATTCAATTACAAAATTAGTATTTAAATAATTTACCTTTTTAAACTTTACAAGTTAGCAAAATTAAAATGTCTTAAATGTTTAATTTTATGCAATATATATAACTATTCAATATTAATATTTTTTTATCTAAAAATATGTGTAAAATTAAGATATATTTTAAATAAAATTAACTAGAAATATGAAAGATTTTTGTATGATATATATACATGAGGGTCCGTGTGTCATTTTATGACTTTTAATTTATTGAATGACAATTGAAAATTTAGATGTTACGGTATGGAGGGTATATACCAAATAAAGGCAGATAAAAATTAAGGATACTCGTTAATAAATCCAAATCTAACTAAAAGAATTAATCTTGATCTTGCATTTGAAGGTTCCTAATTATAAAGTGGAATTATCCTTATAAAAAATTACATGTATGCATTTTAGAAATAACTAATTAACACATCTTACTTATTGATTTGGGCATATCGAAGTCTATGACGAAGCCTTCTTGACTGCCTCGTAACTTTTAACCCTGTGTTGTTTTGTAAATTTGTGTTTGGTACACAGGTTAATTTTTAATATCGAGAATTCTAGTATTAGGATTCTCAATCTCGGGAATAAGATTCTCACAAATGTATTAAAAATTATTTGGTTCAATTTTTACATTCATGTGACTATTTTACAAGATTACTAAGAATGTTACAAATTTGTGTTTGGTTCAACTTTCATAATCCCAAGAATATTTAGTAACTTATCATTTAATAAATAATTTGTAGAACTATTTCAACTTATATAAATTAACATTGACCCCCACTTGACTTTTACTTTGCTAGGGTTTAAGGAATAGTCAACAACAGGTGAACGCTGTATTTTTTCCGGCGGCGATCGTGTACTCCGGTGGTGGTAACGCTACCGTCGATTACTGCACTAGAGAGAAGGATGAACACCAAAGAGAAGGACGATAAGTGCACAAGATGATAAGGAAGGTGACCGTCGAGTGGGTATGGTGAAGAGAGTTGATAGGGAGGGGTTAATGGAGAAGCTTTCTCAACTAACGATAAAAGACAGTAACATAGATGCGACAGTAACGAGAAGCGATAACATAGCTCATTGGTAAACGTTACACAAGGTAGTAACAAGGGTGGGGAAGAGATTAACGCGAATGAAACAGGGACCAAGACAAGTTCAAGGGTAGTGAAAAGAGGAGGAACCTAGTGGAAAAGGTTAGCAAGAGAAAAAGAGAACCTCGTCCCAATTGAAGTAATTAAGGGGGTGTTTGGTATTACTGCCAGTTTTTATATTTCTGTTTTTTGAAAACTGAAATCTGTGTGGTCTGTTTTTCTGTGTGGTCGTGGTGGGTGATTGTGGTGGTGGGTGGTGGTTGCTGGTGGTGGTGGTGGGTGGTAGTGGCGAGTGGTGGTGGTGGACGTGGTTGGTGGTGGTGGCAGGTGGTGGATGGTAGTGGACGCGGTTAGTGGTGGTGGCAGGTGGTTGGTGGTCGTGGTGGTGGGTGGTGGTTGATGGTGGTGGTGAGTGGTGATGATGGGTGGTGGTGGTGAGTGATAGTGGTGGTGGACGTGGTTGGTGGTGGGTGGTCGTGGTAGTGAGTGGTGATTGATGGTGATGGTGAGTGGTAGTGGTGGGTTGTCATGGTGGTGGGTGGTGGTTAATTGCTGGTGGTGGTGAGTGGTGGTAGTGGTGCATGGCAGGTGGTGGGTGTTGGTTGATGGTGGTGGTGAGTGGTCGTGGTGATGGGTGGTGGTGGCGAGTGGTGGTGATGGTGGACGTGGTTGGACGTGGTTGGTCGTGGTGGTAGATGTGGTTGGTGGTGGTGTGATGGGTGGTGATTGAAAAAAAAACTGAAATGAAATTTGTGGAAACCACATTTTGTGGTTTCCTATATGGTGTTTTATGATTTCATATTAAGTCCAAAATTGAAAATAAAACTCATTCAGCCAAACTTTTTTTTTCAAAATAAAACTGAAAACCGCAACAATACCAAACACCCCCTAAGAAATGCATGTTTCATGATTTAACTAATGACAGTGGGGGGTTGGTGTAACACTCCTCATCCTATAGTCCATTTTAGTTAATTAATAATGTAGATAATTATAATATCATAAAATATGTCTGTTATTACTTTCCTCTACCGAGTAAATTTTAACTTTTACCAAGTTATTAATTATAGTGCTTTCGGTTTAGGTCACTACTCTCGGGTCTATAACCTAATGATCATAGCGGATTTTAACTTAAATCACAAAGACATAAGTCATACACATGCATAATAAGTTTTTCCTTTAATCATATACATATACAAGATCCTTATGATAATAAAATAATCATTGTTAGTCACATATGAGAGAAAGTGGAGGCAACAATCTTGCCACTCAAGTTTCTTTATAATTAACAATGATCCTACCATGGATCTTAAGTCAGTCAAATCATACAAACTATAATACTTATATGCTACTTCCTATCATGCACCTCGAAATGACATCTATCCTTTATGAATGAAGTCTGCATCACCACCACCTTGATCCTCAACTAAGTATACAACCTATCCATCTGATACATGCCAGCGAATAAATGAGATAAAAATCTCAGTAGGTAAGCAATCTAGTTTTGAAAACCACTGGCATGTACTGTTGTACTCTTTATGGAAAAACATTGCATTCTTCGTTTTTAAAAAGTCATAAAATTATTATCTATTGGATGTAATATAAAAACTTTGTTTTACTTGGTGTCATGCTTTGCAAGCAATGACTAAAAAAACTTTGTTTTACTTGGTGTCATGCTTTGCAAGCAATGACTAAATCTTATATGCTGCAATTGCCAATGTTATACAGATAAGAGGGATAGAGAAAGTCAAGTCATACATTCAAACATTTTCTTTTAAAAGTCATGTAACATGATCAAACATTAAACCTTTATGAAATTTAGAGAAACGGTCAAAACTTTAAAGTACAACAATGTCGAATGCCAAACATCAAGAGAAAATAAGAGTAATCAGGAGCGCCGCCCAGCAAAGAACTCCACGTACCACGACAACACATCATGAATGAAATATTCTCACTTGGTGGTAGCTAACCACACATCAATGTACTACCTGAGGCGTTCCTCGACCGGATCCAAGTACAACAGACATAATCATCGTATAATGATGATCCTTACTCGATTCAGAATGTTTGAATCACATCCTACATTGGTTCCTCTCATAGGATCACTACCTTACGGTAGGTCACATCCGCCCCAACATGTTGGGTTCATGGGGTTCATCGCACTCCATGGTGACGGTCATGCCCAACTCTTCCCTTGTTGGGTTCATGGGGTTCACCGCAGTCAGTGGTGACAGTCATGTCCATCTCACCCCTTGTGGGCTTCATGGGGTTCACCGCACCCCTGTAGTGATAGTCATACCCATCTGACCCACTTGTTCCGGCCATGAGGCTTTGGAATCACCACCCTCTATAGTGAATCATCTCCCCGGTACGTTAATCACAAATACAATCACTAGGGTAATGAAGCCTAAGGCATGAGTATGTCTAATTCTAAGTACGTGGCCCTCTAAAAGGCCAAGAGAGTTCACTAACTTAGAATATGCAACCGACACGACTTTTCAAAAATAATTTAATTAATTCTTCCCCGTGGGACAACTAATGGCCATCTCATACCAACCACCAGTCATCTAAACATAAGCTCCACTCTCCCTTGCATTGCATTAGAACTAGTCCCCTCATTTTTCTATCTTTCTTTCTTTAATTCCATTCAATGATCCATGTTACCATAATTTTCATCATGTAAATATTTATTTAGGTTGTTGTTGAGCTTTGAAATGATACTTAAAAGCTCGTTAAACTCATTTGAAGAAGTTGAAGGAGAGAATGAAAGTCACTTGAAGTGGAAGAAGGAAATTCATTTGAAATAAGTAAAAGATATTTAGGCTTAGGAATTTCAAAAGAAGTTATAAACTTCATTAGTTATGAGGGAACAAAGTTCAATTGAAATAGGGGAAGAATTAAGTTTTAAAAGGAGATAAAAATGAGTATTAAACTCATTTTAGTTGAAGGAAAAGAAACCATTCAAATTAAGGAAGAAATGACAACTTTTCAAAAACTAGAAATTTGGTGGTGTGTGAAACAGAACCGCTAAATTTCGAGTAACTTTACAAAAAATCTAACTTTTCAGGAAAAATACAATTTAGAAAGATAAAGATATTAGCTTTCATATGGATCTGGAATCACTCAAATCCATGAAGGATCGAATTCAAAAAATATGTTTAAACAGAGTAAGTTCAGATTCAAAACAGTGTGCAACATTTGGCAAGCTTCATTAAAACAAACATATCTCCTTCCATACTTAACGAAATGATTTGATTCTTTTTCCTAAATCAAGCTTAGAAACAACATATTCCAATTATCAAATCGTGACAACAAGGATTTGAGCCATTTAATATCAGCAATTTAAAAACAATAGTTAATCATATTAAAATTCTACATCAATTTAGAAAACATAACTGTTAACTTTCGAGGCAATTTTTAGAAAAATCTAAACGTTGGATTTTTCAGGAAAAATACAACTTAGAAATCTTATGATGTTAGCTTTCATATGGCTTTAGAATCACTCAAATCCATCAAGGAACAAATTCAAAAAACACATTTAAACAAAGAAAGGTTATATTCAAAAACTCAGTTTATGACAGTAAATATGTTCCACGAATTTATGGTGTCTTATACCATCAAATATATATGTTTTTAGAAGAACATGATGAACAACCTCACATCTCTAAGTTAGCAAAATCTCAGCACAACGTACAATTAAAACATCCAATAGAAGTGTAGAAAAACTAAGAATCTATGGTTTATGCCTCCATTATCATCAAAGTGGCCAGGGAAATTTTTCAAAAAGCTTCAAAGAAAATATCAAGAAAGGAGGAAGATTGCTTCACCTACCTCAAGAGAGTGAAAAAAGATGAAGAGAAGATTGGGGAAGGCTTCCTACTCCTTGCTCCGGCCACCAGTTGTCGGAATCCGGTCACCTATCACCTCCAACCACCAAGTTCTCCCTCTTTGGTCTTCTAGGGTTTGAGTGCTCTCCTTGCCTTTTTCCCAAATGTAAGTGTCTGACTAAATGATATGAATGGGTGTGGTGTGTGTATAAATTTCTTGCTAAGGGAAAAATACTCATTTTTTCCCTCCACTGTCTATTCTTATTTTCTTTCACCACATCAAGATCTATTTCTTTTTATTAAAGTCCTAATTCCTACCTTCCTTGCCAATTTAATTTCTTATCTAATAAAAATCCATTTTCACTCCCGTCCAAAATTTTTCATCTTTCCCATCAATTTAACTCTTGCCCAACCTTGAAAATCTCTTTTCGTTCTAGTCCTCAACTTTCATCTATCTTATCAATTTAGTCCTTACTCTTAATTTAGTGCAACTATATACAACTAATGGATCAATCAATATTGTATACAAGAATTTAAAGTAAAAACACATCATTAACAATCATATCCTTAATTAATTTAATTTAATTCTAGATTTATACGGGTGTTACAGTTGGAGGAGGGAGAGCAGGAAGGCAGCAAGAAAGCAAGACAAAGAGAGTGTGTGGACTATACCATTTGTGATACATCGGCGAGGCCTAGTAGCCAGGCCTGCCAACATCAATGAAAGCACTATCTTGGAACTGCAGGGGGTTAGGAACCCTGGTGAAGTTCTGTCCCTTCGCCTTTTATTGAGACAACAAGATCCCGATGTCGTCTTTCTTAGCGTGACAAAACTCACAATGTTATACTGTCTATTAGATCTTAGTAGTGGCTTGGAGAAATCTCGATTATCTTCTATTTGATGTGATGATTTTCTTCAATGTCCTATCTTCTATTTGGTGTAATTTGGAATTACTCTTCCAATTCCAGTCATTAATCTCAATAGTCTCTTCACATTAATGAATATGTCAATTCGATTCACGTTATACAATTACTTCGTATACAGCAACTAAGTTTTATATTCTCCGTGCTTGCATATATAAACTTTCCAGATAACGCAATTTCAGATTTAGAGTTATAATACTTATAATCATGTTATATATATTCTAACTAAAATTAAATATGATTCAAGGATCCAAAATAACAATCATAAATTGAGACGATGCATCCTTGACACGATATATGTATTTACCAGTACAAATTATAATATATAGATACTAATATACATGTATACTATATTAATAATTTCAATGTAACGGCTAACATGGTTTTTCATGATCCATGCTTTTTCACACTAACTTACTTTTGATTTTCCTCAATCAAAAGTAAGATTGTCGCTTTACTCAATATCAAGATTCAAATTTGTTTGAAGTTATTTCAAATTTTGTTTGATTTAGTGGGCATTCATTCTTGAATATATTTTGTCTCCCAATTACCAATTGAATAGATGTGAGTGACCAATAGATAAAATTATTTATAATTTAAGTATGTATAATAATTCTTTAGATTGAACATCTAATCCTACTATAGTATCTTTTATTGAGATTAATGACTGGAATTGGAAGAGTAATTCCAAATCTGATTTCTGATATATTCTTCTATTGAGATTAATGACTGGAATTGGAAGAGTAATTGATTATTACTATTTTTATTTTAACATATTTAATTTAAAGATAATGTTTTATAATAACAGAATGCTACACAAAAAATTCAGAAGGTTTTTGTTCACGTGCCTTTAGAAAATTGCTACTCATGAGGTTGAGAGATGTGAAGGATACAAGCATTAGTACACTTGCTACTGAGGTTCCAGCTGCAACCCCCTCTCATTTGTCTTTTTGAGTAGTTTAATGATAGTTTGTATACCAGTTGAAACGGAAACTGAATTAGCAAATTGCCTACTTTGTTCAGATTTCTGGTAAACTTACAGCCTGTGAGTCCCATGGGACGTTACTTCAACAGCTCTGTTCTCAGTATTTACATCATTGGCGTTTTGGAGTTTGAAGTTCCCTTTGACACTTGTCTAGCCATTCCTCTCCTCAACCAACTCTTTCTTCCTATCAACCCACGCTTCTCCTCCATCATGGTCAGTCCTTATTATATATTTTATATATGTATTTCATTTTGTCTAGGATGAGCAGTATGCTAATTACATATTTCTCGAAATTAAAACAGGTACAAGACAAGAGTGGGGAGAAACAATGGAAGAAAGTCGGAGTGAACTTGAAGGATCACATCAAAATCCCCTTATTCCCTAAGTTCAAGTCCCAGGAATCATATGACAATTACTTTGCTGATTACATATCAAGAATAGCATTAGAGCAGCTTCCACAGAGCAGGCCATTATGGGAAATTCACATCATCAATTACCCCACAAGCAAAGGAGAGAGTAGTATTATATTCAAACTCCATCACGCGCTTGGAGATGGCTGCTCTCTCATGGGTGCTCTCTTTTCTTGTCTCCAAAGAGCTGATGATCCCTTTCTTCCCTCATGGGGACAAGCTAATCACCTCACCTTGCAAACATCTCTATCATGCCGGTTGTGCGAAAACATGGCTTAGCATCAACAAAGTAAGAATTCATACTTACATTGTACTCATTGCGCTTTGTGTTGAACAAGTAACTCACTTTTTTTCCTTCTCTATTCCAGGCTTGTCCTATATGTTACACCGAGGTGTTTGCTGATACGTCAAAACACAAACACAAATACGTGAACATGTATCATAGTTGTGTTGGAGAGGCTGGATAATGTTTTGTTTTCATATTTTTAAACAGTGTGTGTTGATTGATTGTAGCTTTATAATACAATATTTATATTTCAACTGCACATGTTGCCACAACTGCAGGCGAATTTTACGGAAACCCTCATTAATTTATTTGCCTTGTGCTGAAGCTAGATTTGAAGCTTTCCTCAAGGCCTAGTTACCATAAAAATCAGAATAGCAATTGTTCTCAAGTCAGATATGTGAACAACCATAAGTATTATTGCAGGTGACTTGATTATTCTGTAGTATTTTGTGCACCCTTGAACATGTCATCCTAAATTGATGCACTTAAATGTCTTTGCATTTTTATATATTGTATATTTGCATTGTCAGTATTGTGCAGTGTGAATGACCACACACAAAACAAGGTTATCTAGTGTTGTAAAGTGAATTATCATGTCATTTGGTAATTGATATAACAAGCCATGACTTGTAAAGTTAGTCATTATCAAGAAAATTTAGTTATTATGGGTCAAGTATTTAAGTTGGGAACATACTAAAAGGAATTTTTCTTGGTTAGACCTAAAGAAAGTTAGTCATTTTTATATACTATATTATTTTTATTTTTAAATTTCCTATTTTAGATGGCTATAATTGCAGCTGCTGCACCAAAATTCTACATTTCTGAACATTAGAACCAATCCACCTACAGGTAACTACTAAGTCATTTATTATGTTTTCAATTCTAATTAGTTAGCAAATGGTGCCACACATTAACAATAGAACTTCCTGTTAGAATTTAATAAGAAGAAAATCATTTCTTTTAATTAATATATATTATCCTTTAGAATAACAAGTATAACCATTTTTTTGTTCAACTAAATTTAAAAAAAAATACAAATCTACTTCAATCTTAGATGTTAAAACATTTATATTTGTAAAAACATATTGTCATTGAAAAAAACGGATATACAATATGAACACCATAATTTCAAGCCAGTATTGAACCACTATCTTGTTTACAAATATTTGCAGTTATTAATGTCATGGTGTACAGGTTAAGCATCTTCGTAATTGGTTCGCGCGGTTGGTACATTGAAATGAGCAAAAACCCTTTCATCCTCCTATCCAAGAAATGGACAGCAACAAACTGAAATTTAAAGGGATAACTGTAGACTTGAAGTGCATGTAGGATGATTATATATGAATCTTTTGTTTATTGTAATTTGATAATTTTAGTTTGAAACATTTATTCATTTGGAACTTTTGTATTTTAAATCTAAGTTTAATTTTGATGTTAATGCTTTAATATATATATATTTTTTATAACAATGCTTTAATATTAATATAACTGTATTTCGTTTAAATATAAATTGGAGAAAAAAATGAATGAGAAATTAATTATTAAAATAATATAATATTTTTCTTAGTCAATAATGGCGGTTTCAAAACCGCCACTAAAAGGCAACAAAAATATTAATGGCGTTTTATTGAACCGACATGAATATAGCGGCGGTTTTGAAAACCGCCGCAAATTTAATGGTGGTTTTTCAAAACCGCCACAAATTTAACGGCGGTTTTCAAAACCGCCATAAATTTAACGGCAGTTTTAAAACCGCCGCTATTTAGTGTCAGTCTTGTAAAACGTCGTTAAAACCCTTGCGACGGAACAGCTTTATAAACCGCCGTTAAGTGCTTTAGTGGCGGTTAAAACCGCCGCTAAAACAAAAAAACCGTCGCTAAATATTAGATATACATGAGTTTATTTTTATTTACAACTTTACAGATTAAGTTGTAAAATATAAACATTGAGCGCTTAATTTGTAATTCTTATTAATATTCGAATTTATTTTGGGTTAATGGATTTTGGATTAATCCAAATCTTATTCATATTTAATTTACAAAGTGTTAAAAATTTATTTTATATTAAAATAAGAATTTTCTTTACTCTTCCTGTGTAAGTTCAATATTGATGTACTATGTCACATAAGTTATTCTAATGATTATTGAAGAAAATCAAAATTACTCTTTTGTGAGAAATTCAATGGGTTTGAGGAAATTAAGTTGGGCAATGCAATTCTCATGTCTTGGAAGCTTGTTTATAATCACAGGGTTAGTTGTCATCACTACGATTGCCTACCCATTGTATCATTAATTACTTTTGTTTCTATAAAAAAATCATTAATTACTTTTGTTAGATTAAATTAAAATGTTCTTCTTGGTACCCAAATTATTTTATATACATACTCACCAGTGGGATAATTATATAGATTATTTTTGGTATTATGGAGCATTTAATTTGTTTAATGGATTAAAATTCTTTTGCGTACTCGTATTGAATCTTAGAATCCATTTTGGAATTAATTGCTTGTTATTTAAAAATTTCAATTGTATGTGTCACACTATTCACCTACAAGAGGGGATTTTGTGATTGTACTCAGTAGTCTAGTAGATGTTTGTTTCTTAATTTTATCCAATTTGATCTCTTCTACTGTGATTTATTTTAGTTTATTGTCTCTTTCCATAAATTATTAAAGCACCACGATTGAAACATTGACATTAGAAGTGGTTTCATTTTGAAGGGAAGTTCTTTTGTGTCGTCTATGGGATCAAATTCAATTGTATCATATAGACTAGATGATTATGGATGAATTTTTAAATGATTTTTTGAATTATTTTATTATAATTGAGTTGTTGTTGCCAATGCAAATATAATTGAATGTGATTGGTTGTATAAATTGAGCTTGATTCTAATTAATTTACCACACT
Organism: Senna tora; assembly: GCA_014851425.1. Classification (NCBI taxonomy): domain Eukaryota; kingdom Viridiplantae; phylum Streptophyta; class Magnoliopsida; order Fabales; family Fabaceae; genus Senna; species Senna tora. The sequence goes on from CM026260.1 coordinate 8,054,108, forward strand.
GCATGTGAAAAGTGTGGGAGTTAAAATAGAATTAACAAAAGAAGACACTTATCCCTTATGGCAAAAATTCTTGGGCTCAAAATTAAAGAAATAATTAAGATGAATTAATTAATGTTTGATGCTTTTGGCTGACCTATTAAAGAATTTGTTATATCTGCCTAATTAGTAAGTCTCAATCATTAGAAAAGATGAAATTGATTTTGAAATACTTACTAGTGATAGGTGACTGAGTTAAAAGATAACGGAGATGTTTTCTTATATTTAATTATTAAATGTATGAAATTCAATTAGGTCAATGTGCATACTTTAAAATAAGTGGGAGTAAGGTTAATCTTGCTTACAATGATGTAAACTTGCTATTTGAAATTGAAGTCTTGCTATCATATCACTTTGATATGAAGTATCTGTTGGGCCCCGCACATAAAAATATAAAGAAAAGAGAAAGAAGAACGCACAAAAATTTTAACGTGGTTCGGTGCCTCAAGACCTACTACCACGACCCCCACTGTGACAAACTTTACTACTTGTAATTTTTGAACGGAAAAATTACAAACCCTCCTCAATACATAAAAATACCCAAAACCCAATACACCCAATGATTATAGGTTAGTATTCTTATGTGTGTTGGAACCTATATAACTCACACCTATTTATATAAGCTACTCACCCACTCACTCACTAAATCTAACCAATGTGGGACTTTTGAATTGCACACACAACAAATCCTCCCTTAATCCAAAGTCCTACATTATTTCTCTCTATAAAAAAAAAAAACTAAACTAGCTCTCCTATTAATTTTCTGACTTCTTCTGCTTCTGCAACGATCCTCCCTTGCTACAGAATCCTCTAACATCCTCAGATTAACTCATCCTCATAAGAAACCACATTAGTAGAAGAAGCTCCCTTTGATCTTCCTCTCTTCTCCTTCATGCTCTGCAAGTCCTCCCTGAAATCTGGGCATCTCATCTGTATGTGACCCAACTGTCCACAGTAATGGCACTCAACAGTGCTCATGTCTCTCGATCGAGAATTTCTTCCAAGTTGATCACCCTTGTTCTTCCTGTCACTATCCACTGCTAGTATATGACTGTCCGTGAAAAACTCTTCACCACCCATCATCCTCTGACTCTCCTTCAAGGTACTCATCACTTCATCTAGATTCAGTGTGCTCTTTCCTGCTAGCATTGACTGGACTAGAGGCTTGAAGGATTTTGGTAGTGAAGCCAAGAGAAGCAGCGCTTGCTCTTCATCCTTAATAGTCTCCCCTGCATTCAATAGTCTAGATACCATCTCCTTAAATTTGTTAATGTGATCAGTCACATTACCTCCCTCTTTCATCTTCAATGAGTACAAATCCATCTTCATCATCAATCGATTGGCCAATGTCTTCGACGCAAACTTGCACTCCAACGTGTCCCACAACTTCTTTGGTGATGTCTCCTTTAGCACGGTCACTTTTATCTGTGGGGCTAGTGCCAATCGAATTGTACTAACAGCCTTTTTCTGAATTGTACTCCAATCTGACTCTTTCATTTCACTCGGTTTATCATCCTGCAATGCTAAATCAAGACCCTGCTGGACCAAATAATCTTGAATCGTGCATTGCCACAGTGTAAAATCCGTTCTCCCATCAAACAATGGAACTTCAAACTTCAGGGTGTTCATTGTATTTAACCCAACTCTTGGCTAAATACTTCCACTCACACAGCCAACCAACCAGCACCACAAACAACCCAAATTCAAAAGAAAATCTGACTTGAAAAAAATGAGAAAATAAGCCAGAACCAACCTCTCTCCAAATTGCTGACGTGGCGCTGACTGGATGATGACAACTCCTTCCTCTTGCTCTTTCTCCCTTCTTCCTCCCTAGGCCGGAATCAGGCTCTGATATCACTTGTTGGGCCCCGCACAAAAAAATATAAAGAAAAGAGAAAGAAGAACGCACAAAAATTTTAACGTGGTTCGGTGCCTCAAGATCTACTACCACGACCTCCACTGTGACAAACTTTACTACTTGTAATTTTTGAACGGAAAAATTACAAACCCTCCTCAATACATAAAAATACCCAAAACCTAATACACCCAATGGTTATAGGCTAGTATCCTTATGTGTGTTGGAACCTATATAACTCACACCTATTTATATAAGCTCCTCACCCACTCACTCACTAAATCTAACCAATGTGGGACTTTGAATTACACACACAACAATATCTTGGGGAAGCATCATTTGTCTTGAAAATTGTAATTCATAAGGATATATCTAAAAGATTATTAGGACTACACCAAATAGAACATTGTTTGTCAAGCTTAATATCCAAAATGAATTTGAGAAGGAAATAGAAAAAAATGTTACATATGCTAACATTACTCGAAACTTGATTTTGAAAATGCTAGGGTTTTTGGACTACGGTCGGAGTGAAAACTGAATTTTTCCTCTTCGAAATGGTCCTCCTAAATTGCATAAAATGAAGTTTGGTACGTGAATACCATGATTTTTTGTTTGTGCTCAAGAAGAACACATGGAACTCAAGATTAATAGAGAGCAATGTAATCTCCTTCAAGAATTTATTAATGAGATGGTTAGTTTGTCACCTCAATGGCCTAGCTACCTATTGAAATTAATTTCTTTGTTAAATTAAATATTTATTTGGGATATTTTAACATCAAATTATTTTGGGAACAATACTCACCTATAGGGGATAATTTTTTGAATTAATTTTTTATATCATAGAGCAATTAATTTGCGAATTGGATTGAAATCCATTTTGAATCAATTTGCTTGTTCTTAGAAACATGAATAGTATATGTTATATTCTTCGCCTACAGGGACGTTTATAATTATACTTTTGGATATCTAATGTTACTTTATTATTGCTAATCTTATTAATTGGTCTCATTTTTTTAATTCTCAAATTATTATTTTTTCCATCTATTTATTTCTTTATTACATTAACACATGATAAATTTATGATTAAATTTTATGGTAAAGACTTTCTTGAAATTATTAGAATTTTATAATGATTCTTAGAAATAGTTACTATTATTTCCATGAATAGCCACATGGGAGGAACACGTGTTATCGGCATGTGGCAAAAAGTATTGTGAGTTTTAAATAATTCTTGTGCAGTAGCATGTGGCAAAAGCATTATGAATTTTGTTGTTTTATTTTATTATTAGCAAGTGGCAAGCAAGGTTGTCAAAATCGCGATTTAAATCTTTTACGATTCTACCTACTAAAATCGAGTTGAATCGTAGGTAAAATCGTGCTGGAGTAAAATCGCAGTGGAATCGGGTAGAATCGGGTGGAATCGGGTGAAATCGGTGGAATCAACGATTTTACCTCCGATTTTACGATTTTACCTCAGCTAAAAAAAAAAAAGCCTGTTTGATGTTAAAAAAAATAATCTACAGCCCATGCCCCAGCCCAATCACAAACCCTACCCATTTTTTGATGTCATTACCATAACAATTGGATGTCATTACGTCAAAGTATCAGTTTTTTGCCCTTTGGGAATTCCACTCTAGACGTTACTATTGTTTCTCAAGTATATTAATTACTTACATTATACTACTAATTTAATTTATTCATTCTACAATAAATGAATTGTTTTAAGTTTTAACTAACATGCATATATATGTTGCAAATGAACAAGAAGTATTACATTGCGGCATCACTATATTTCATATTTAATTTTGTATGTGATTTACTATATTAATTAGGTACTTATGTTTTATATATATATATATATATATATATAAAACATAAAAAATTCTTATGATTTTATCATAGGTAAAATCTTACGATTCTACGATACGATTTTACTTAAAATCTAGACTTTGACAACCTTGGTGGCAAGTGTATTGTGAAATTTGCAATTTAGTTTTATATTAAGTGGCACCTTTTTAGATATTAATATCATTGAATAAATGATATTGCATGCTTATTTTTATTTGAGAATTGTGGAAGCAAATCGTGTTTATTTGTTGATATTTTATCATGTAAAACTGTGTACGATTCTTTGATGTAAATTTAGCATAAGGTACTACATGAATTATTTTTCTTATTATCATATATTGATATATGTTTGTGACTTGTGAGTCACTTAAGTGATGAATTTTCTTGTATATAAAGGTTTATTACAAATAATAGAATTTTGAAATTAAGTATAACACAGAGAAAACAAAGTCTTGGGCAAAATTTTATCTTGAAGATCTTTATTAGTAAATAAATTATTGTCACCGTAGTGACTCATTTATTGGCGGTGACTCATTTATTGAACTAGTAGAGTTTTTTGTTTGGGATGTATCTTGTTATCTAGATTGATTTATTCAATATCTACTCGTAAGGATACTGTATGAGTTAATTCTAGGTAGCATGAAGTAATTAGAGTGATGTACAGATTAAATCTTTTTGCCTACAGGTGTTAAATTTGTTTTGTAATAAATTTGTTTGTCATTTTAATTGCCTTGTGGGATTGATGTACTATATTTTTTTTAATAAATATTAATTTTTTAATTTGCTTGTTGTGAATCATAGGTGTTTCATGTCTGCTTAATTTTGTAAAGTATATTTGATAGATGTATCATCATAATGATAATCATATGTATATGTATAATTAAATATACATGAAAATGTTTGTGATCAAGCAAAAACATTTGTATTATCTCATAGACTTTAGTGTTGTGAATTGTGGGAGCTATGCATTTATATTGTGTATTATATGAAACTTGCACTTAGTAATATATACAATATTCATAATGTGAGGTCAAACTATCAGAAAATTGAAGTTGACTATTTATTTGTTTATTTTAAATAATTAGCTTGAAAATAGATATTGAATACAAATTATATTTTGTATTGCTTATGTCATAGGACTTATGACTAAGTTGTTTGAGTATGCATTATATAGTTCATATTTAATAGTTTGATGACAATGAGACGGAAACGGATCCTCTACATTAATTCTCTACATTTCTTATTGGAGTTATGAGAGAGATAGAGAGAAGAAAAAATTTCTCTTTTTTAATTCTTTTCTCTCTATCTCTCTCATAACTCCACAAAAAATGTAGAGGATTACTTTAGAGGATCTATTTCCCAATGAGACTACAAAAGATTGTAAATTCCCTAATAATCAAAGTTATGATATGAAAGGTGAATATTCTTAAAATTATGGGGTTATTGAGACCTATTTTAATTTAACTATTTAGGATCAATCATTTAAGAATTTGAAACTTAAGGTTTGTTTGTATTCTCATGGTGTGATTGATATGTGTGAGTTGTCAATTGATGTTAAATATCCCTCTATGTAAGACGTAGCAAGAGATGGTGAATAATAACATATTGGTTGAGTAGATTGATACAAAGTCCTTAATTATAGACCCGCGGATCAAATAGCTCAAACCTATTATGTTTAAGAAATTACATGATGAGGATATGGATATTCTCATTTCCTTTGATTCAAATGATTAGTCGAAGGACTTTTTCTACTTACTGTTTCTTCTTTATTTCGTTTTGAAAACCATGAATATTTGTTTGTTTTTGCATATGAACAGTTTAGTTTTGTTATTTTATATGGAATAAATTAATATTTTGGTAATTGTTGTATTTTACTCATTTATCCTTACCTCGACGTTGAAAACAAAATTGGCTTTATTAATGAAAGTGATGTTGAATTAGTGTTGTTTGGACCGGACCGGACGGTCGGACTGGTCCAAGCACTAACCGAATACAAAGGCGAGTCGATTGGATAAAAAAATCATTTATCTAGTTTAACCGGGACTCAACTGATCAACTGGGTTAGACCATTCAACCGATGATCCAACCGGTCCAATTTTTTTAATTAAAAAAATACAAATTTGAAAAAAAAAATAACATCAGAAAATAAATTAGAAAAATCTTAAAAATTAAAATTAGAAAAGTCTTGAAAATTAAAATTTAAGAAGTCATAATTATCAAGAATTTTATGTTTAGTTTAATGAAATTTTTTCAGAGTTTGACAAGTCTTGAAAATTAAAATTTTGAGAAGTTATGTGATTTAAAACTTCAAAATTATGTATGTTAAAACCTAAAATTTGAGTGATGTCATTTTATATATTAAGAATATTTATTATTTATTGCGTCATCCGGTTAAACCGATCAGACCATGAACCGAACACTTGTCCGAGTCTCTGTTCCGTTCGGTTCTTACAACATTGTGTTGAATATATGTCTTTTTATATAGATGACCTTTGTAATGAAAGTGACTTTCTTAGTGAAAGTTTTATTAAACATATATTTGTTTATTGAGATTACGTTTGTAATGAAGATGACTTTCTTGGTGAAAGAAGTGCTAAACATGTATCTCCTTATAGAGATGGCATGTAATGAAAGTGTCTTTCTTATTGAATACAACTTTCCTGAGAAAGTGGGTCATCATGGAAAATAAATTATAAAATGACCTTACAGCGAATGTTGCTTTTTATGTTACAAAAAAATTTGTTTCATAAAGAAAAATGTATGGAGTTTCATAAAGAAACATGTGTCTCCTCATGAAGATGGGAATTATTTCATAAGAAATAATTTGAAAACCTTCTTGGAAAGATGTCATATTTATGAGGAAATATGATGAGGACTCTTGCACACATGCATAGAAGGAATCACACATTATATATGTATAAATGTGCATCTACACTATTGCATCATTGTGATTGATTGATAAGAGAAATAATTTGTGTAATTAAGGGTGAAATGCATGATCTTATAGTATATCATCGTCCTTAGTTCCGATCTACCATCTTATCGTAATATTAATCATGTTGAGGTGATTTTTTTGGGTTATGTTAGTGACCATGTTAGTTTATTCAACCAGTGAGTTGTTTTCAAAGCTATTTTTGTTAAGCACTGTATTAACAGTCGCTAACTCTGTATTAGTTATAGATATTTCTAGATGTATGAGCTGTATATTCCCTATTCCTGTAGTCATGGATCTTTGTACACGTGTAGGGTCTCTAGTCTTCTTTGTCTCTCTTTGTAACCGTTAGGGTTACATATGTGCACTATATATACTGATGTATTATTATTCAATATAATTCATTCAATCATTTTCATACAATTTCTATCTTGGTATCAGAGCGTACCTCTCTTTTTCTGCAAATGGCGACGTCTCCTCAATCCTCTTCTTCTTCGTCATCAGTGACTGCTTCCTCTGCTTCTCTCAACTTGTCCGCCATTTATCTGCTCTTTCTTCAGAATTGAAAGGGTGCTCCCTTTTCAGCTCTACTTCTCAATCTACTACAGTTAAGTTGGACAGCTCCAACTTTCTTTTGTGGGAACCTGTCGTTCTTTCCCTCATCAAAGGCAACAAGCTTACTTCTCATATCAGTGGCTTGGTTGCACCTCCTCCTATGCTCCTCCCTGCCTCTGAAGGTGCAGAGGCTACTCCTAATCCAGCTTATGAAGATTGGTATGCAACATATAAGCTTCTCATTGGTTGGCCCCGCAACACCATATCGTCTGAAATTGCTGGACAGCTGCTTCGGTGCAAGACAACTTGTGAGTTATGGATTGGTGCTACAAATCTTGCTAGTGCTACTATCAAGTCTCGGGTGTGCTAGTTTTAAAGGCAGATTTACAACATACCAGAAAAGGATTGTTGAAGATTGGATGAGTATCTCGCCAACATGAAGTCACTCTCTGATCAACTTTACATTGCTAGTGCTCCAATTTCTGATGAAGATCTGTTGATGAACACCCTTAACAGTTTGGATTCTGATTACAATGCAGTGGTTGTTAATCTTATTAACACACCAACTTAGATTGGGCTTTGATGAAATCTAACTTGCTGTCTTTTGAGAGTCGTATGGAACAGCTTAATAGTTTTTCTGCTCTTACCATTCAACCAAGTAATACTGCTCAAAGAGACAAGGGTGACAACCGGTCAAACACAAACAACAACAACAACAGCAACAATGGTGGTCGAGGTGGTTCTCGTGGTGGTGGTGGTTCCATAGGAGGTTGTGGTCGCAATCGTGGTGGCCGTCAAGGGGGTTTCAACAGTGGTGGTGGCAGACCCTTTTGTTATTTGTGTAAGAAACCAGGACAAGTAGTTTTCAACTGCTATTATAGGTTTGACAAAACCTTTGAGCCTCCTAAATGGCAAACCCCTCCTCTGAATCACTCCAATGGTTTCTCGTCTTCTGCTCAGGCTTTTTATGCCTCACCTCATTCCGTTGATAATGCTTCATGGTATGTTGACAGTGGCGCAACTCACCACGTCACTCCATATTCTGACCAGTTTGAGTCATTTTCTTCCGTAGGTAATAATTCTCTCTACACTTGTACTGGAGATAAGACTCAAATTACTGGTATTGGATATTCCTATCTTGCTTTATCTAAATCTAATCAGCGTTTGAACGATGTTTTGCTAGTACCTACAGCCACAAAGAAATTACTCAATGTTAATAAGCTTATTGCAAATAATGATGTTGAGGTTTTGTTTACTAACAACTCTTGTATCTAAATCTAGCTCACGTGATGGCAAGGGAAGGAATGTATCCAGTGGCTAAGAATTCCATAGTGGCAGAGGCAAACCTGGCAGCTTCGGTAGGAGAAGATGAGGAAAAAGAGTATCTCAAGTGGCATAAAAAACATGGTCATCCAAGTGATAAAATTTTGAAAATAATTTTAGATCATTGTAATGTTATATTCAAAAGGAAATTCAGTGACTATGTATGAAGCTTGCCAGTTTGGTAAATAAAAGAAGTTACCCTTTTCAAAATCTCTTTCTCATGCTTCTGCTCCTTTTGCTCTAGTTCACACTGACTTGTGGGGACCTTCCCCTGTTCAATATGCAAATGGACACAAATTTTATATTAATTTTGTTGATGATTATAGCCGTTATATGTAGCTATTTCCGTTAAAACATAAAGGGGAGGCAATTACAGCTTTTAATGTTTTTAGAGTACAAGTCAAGAATCAATGTAACACTAAGATAAAGGCAATTCAGTGTGATAATGGTGCTGAATACAAACTCCTTACATCAATAGCTCAAACAGCAGGCATTCAGATGAGATACTCATGTCCTTATACCTCAGTGCAAAATGGGAGAGCTGAACGTAAGCATCGTCATGTGGTTGAAATGGGGCGGACTCTTCTTGCTCAAGCTCATATGCCTTTTGTTATTGGGTGGATGCTTTTCAAGTTGCCACTTACCTCATCAACAGGTTACCCACACTTGTCTTAAATGGCTCAAGTCCGATGTCTAAGATTTATAATTGTGAACCAGAACATCATACCTTGCAACCTTTTGGTTGTGTATGCTATCCTTGTATGAAACCATATAACGAGCATAAATTTCAATTTCACAGCCAACGTTGCATTTATCTAGGTCCTGCACAACAGCACAAAGGGTTTAAATGTTTGAGCTCCACATGTCGGATTTATATTTTTCGGCATGTTGTGTTTGATCCTACTGTTTTTCCTTTCTCTACAGGCTTCTTAAACAAGAGTGAACAAATATCTGATTTGAAAAACAATGAAGCCGAAATCCCTATTTTGATAATCGACAGAGGTGCTTTAAAGTTACAACACAATTCAGAGGTTGAAGATGATGTTGAGTCTTCAACGGGCAGAAATTAAAGGGCTCGAATGGTTCCAACGACTACTTCTTCCATGACTGAGATACTTCCACGTGTTGTGCCTAATAATTCACTTATTTCAGCAGATGATGAGTCACGTGCCTCTTCATCACAGACTCCAAATAATTTGAGTTCAAATGATGCAGCCTTAACGGGTTCGACTAGTAGTGGGCCTTATAACTCATCAGCCCAAAATCAAGAAGTCACTTCTAGCTCCTTTAGTCCAGTGCAAGCTTTACAACAACACCATATTGTCACTTGGGCTAAGCTTGGCATCCACAAGCCCAAGTATCCATATGTAGGACTGCTACAAACCGAGACTCCAATCACTCTTAATCTGGCTTCAAAACCTCAGAACGTGAAAGATGCTCTAACTCAGCCACATTGGAAGAATGCTATGATCAATGAATTAGAAGCTCTTCATCGCAACGAAACCTGGGTTTTGTGATGCGAACCCACTGGGGATTGATCCCACGAACCCACAATCAATCTGAAATATACATACCCCAATAAAGCTAAACAAAGGTCGAACGATCCACTTGAACCCTTGAACTCGAACGGACAAGGACCCAAAGTGTTAAAAGACGTCACAAGGATGATCAAACCTTGATAAGTCTGTTAGTTCAATGAAGAACCCTAGAGAGAATCCACTCTCAAGATGAATAATTCAAATTCTCATATAATTCAAAACTTAACGTGTTCCAAATACAAGATAGAAAAGGAGTATTTATACTCCAAAAAAGAAAACTCTAGAATCCTAAAACAATTAAAACCCTAAATCCTAACATAACTTTAAAATAAAACTATTGGGTATTTCTAACAATCATACTTAAATCCAATATAATTAAAACACTAAATTTTAAATAATTGTCAAAAAAAACTAATGGACTTTAAATAATAAAGTCTAAATATAATGATTTTCGCACAAAAATTTAACCCAAATTAAAATAAGCATTTTAAGCCCAAAATAAGAAGATCTAGGCTTAAACAAGTCTCCACATGTATAGTACATGGTCCAAGCTCTCCAAATTAATGTTTTCGAGCCCAAAACATGTTGTGCAGCTCCACTTTCAGTCCAAAATGTGTAACTCACATTTTTACTATTATCTGGCGGCTTTAATTTGATTTTCTTGACTCTTCTTGCTTTTAATAATACAATTGTTTCGGGAGATAAATTATGGCCACTATTTGTGCTTTCCCTGCTCGCATCATTTTGGTACCTCCAGATCAAGCTCAAAAATTGATAGACTCTAAGTGGGTCTTCAAAACAAAATTCAAACCTGATGGCTCCATTCTCAAACATAAAGCGAGGCTATTAGCTAAGGGCTTTCAACAAGCATAAGGGGGTACTTTCAGCCCTGTAATCAAACCTACAAGAGTGCGTGTTGTGTTAGCTATATCGGTAACGTTTAAATGACAAGTCAGACAGCTCGACGTAAATAATGCGTTTTTAAATGGTTTCATACAGGAAGATGTGTTTTTGCTACAACCGAAAGGTTTTGAGCATTCCAAATATCCGAATCATGTTTGCAAACTTGTCAAAGCACTTTTTGGGCTACAGAAAGCTCTAAGAGCTTGGTTCGATCGTCTAAAACATACATTTCTTTCTTCGATCCAAGCATCTTACGGTATACATTTTAATCTACGTTGATGATATACTTGTTACTGGTAATGATGCTTGATATCTGAAAACGATTGTGCAAAAGTTGAATGCTCTGTTTGCTTTGAAGGACTTAGGTCCTATCTATTACTTTCTAGGAGTCGAAGTTTACAGAGATGCCTCTGGATTCTACTTAAACCAAAGCAAATATATTATTGACAAATATATTATTGATCTTCTCGAGAAGTTCCGTATGACTGATTGTGCTCCTGTATCCACTCCCATGGTAACTTGAAGGCAATTTTTGAAGCTTGAAGGTGGTAGTTTGATGAAAGACCCCTCTCTTTATAGACAAGCAGTAGGTTTGTTACAATACCTGCTCACAACGCATCCAGATATAGCTTATTTTGTGAATAATTTAAGCCAATTTATGTCTGAACCTACTAATGAACATTATCAGGGAGTGAAACGCATATTTTGATACCTTAAAGGAACACACGGTATGGGACTTCGTATTTAGCCTTTAAAATCACAACGTCTAGTGGCTTTTACTGATGCCGACTAGGCGACTGACGTTGATGATCGAAGATCAGTTGTGGGTATCCTTGTGTATTTTGGAGGAACCTTGGTCTCTTGGAGCTCGAGAAAACAACGGGTTGTCTCACGATCTAGCACCGAGTATGAGTATTGCGCCTTAGCTGACGGTGTTGCAGAACTTAAATTGTTGCTTTCTCTCTTGTCTGAAATTGGTTTATCTGTTCAATTACCATCCATGATTTGGTGCGATAATCTTAGTGCACAAGCTTTGGCTGCTAATCCGATGCAACATTCACAAAGTAAGCACATCGAAATTGATGTGCATTTTATACGTGACTTAATTCTTTCCAAGCAATTGAGTGTCCATCATGTTCCCTCCTCATTGCAAGTAGCAGACTGTCTGACGAAGCCTTTGTCCTATAACCAGTTTGTGCCTCACAAAATCAAACTCGGATTGGCAATAGTGCCCCCTCGTTTGAGGGGGGATATTAAGCAATGTATTAACAGTAGCTAACTTTGTATTAATTATAGATATTTCTAGATGTATGAGCTGTATATTCCTATTCCTATAGTCATGGATCTTTGTACACGTGTAAGGTCTCTAGTATTCTTTGTCTCTCTTTGTAACCGCTAGGGTTACATATGTGCACTATATATATATTAATGTATTATTATTTAAAATAATTCATTCAATCATTCTCATACAATTTCTATCTATTTTTAAAATTATTTAAATTCCAATTAATGATGCCCAAGTGGGAGAGTGTTGAAAAATTATTTTATATTGGGCTTAACTAATTGGTATTTTGTTTTACTTAAAATAATGGTTGGATGTATAGCCCAATTATGACCATGATACATGTAAATTAATGTGATTAATTTGGTTTTGATCTCACCTTGTAGACTGGGCATTGAGCCTAATAATGATGTAATGTGATATGTGTAGGGTTATTGGACTAACTACCTATGGGTGACTAATTGTCAACCCTCTATAAATACAAAGGTTGAGTCCCCTCTCCAATCTAATTTTTGACCTAGCCTCCCATTAGGCAGTCATATGAAAAAAGATAAGGAGAGGAAGACCGGTCTCTATGTGAACACTTGATCATGTTCAAGACATATGATTGATGGTTTCTAAGTTACGCAATTTGTTTCTCCTTCTTTATATATGATTCATGTGTTTTAGATTCAGCCATTGATCCCATTGAAAAGTGGAATAAAAATTCCAACATTAATTACATAATTTTTATGAGGTAAGCAATGGGTGGATGGATTATAAACATGTATGGAAGAGAATTTGGAACATGAATGTGAACCCAAAAATTAAGCTATTCATATGGAGGGCTAGTAGGGAAATACTTCCAACGTGTGTAAATGGACATTGAAGAGATCAATTTTTTCATATGTAACAATGGGGCTGAATCCGCGTTACATGCACAGTATGATTGTTCACTTGTGCAGGAGTTTTGGTGCGGATCAATCTTCAATATGGCAGCAACAAATAATTGATAACATTTTAACACTTAACTCAGAATTTGATTGTATTTTCTTTAATTGGATACCCAGTGATGTTATTAAGGTTACACAAACTCTGGCAAGTTCCAATTTTATTTGTTCTGATCAATGAATGCTCTAGGTACCGCACTGGTTTATAAAAAAAACTTATATCAATTAACATTAAAAACTACATTCCCATATCATACTTATAATTTTAAGTTAAAAAATGAATTTAACTTACAAAATTCGTAACAATTTATGAAGTGCCTCTTATAAAATTCATATTTTCTTCCTCGTATTTTTCTTAAATTTATCTCACTTGAAGTTATCATGCTAAACTTTACTATTGTATTATATTATACATAGACAGACATGTACAAGTTTGGACAACAAAACAATATATATATATATATATATATATATATATATATATATATATGATAGACAATAGAGGCCCAATAAGCTAAGCATTTTGAGTCCATCATCCAGAAGCTGTAGACGTGTCGTTTCACTAGAAAAAGTTTGTTATACAATAGGTGATGTGTATAGTGCTGAGCTGTATTCCATTTAGTCTAGAGTATTCTTTTCCTTTTTTCTCTCAGTCATTATAAAAGATGAGCTACTCATTGTACTATTTGACCTAGCCTGAATAGCACTGAGAATATATTATATTCATCAATTTACTTTGTCTTTATGGTATCAGAGCATTACTAAACAAAAAAAAGCTTCAATGAATAGCGTCACATCCGAGACATGCTCAGGCTCCATTACAGCAGTACCTGTGCTAGCAAAAGGTGGACTTGTATTGTTCAACCAGTCTCTGTCAATTAAGTTGGACGAAAAGAATTATCTCCTATGGAGATTACAAATCACAACTGCTGCCCAAGGCCATGACCTCGAGCTGTATATTACAAGGAAGGAGTCAATACCGAAGATTTATGACTCAGATGAAGATAGCACAGCAGGAAAGATGAGTGCGGCGTATGTAGCTTGGAAGAAGCAGGATCAACTAGTTATTTCGTGGCTACTTTCTTCGACGACAGAAACCATGATCACTAGAGTGGTCGAATGTACTCACTCCTATCAAGTTTGGGATCGTATTCAGCAATTTTTTGGAACACACAGTCGGGCGAAGATTCATCAATTTCGCACTGAGCTTAGGAACATTAAGAAAGGTACCCGCACCATGACTGAGTATTTACTCAAAATTAAATCTATCTGTGATTCACTAATTGCTATTGGTAGTGAGATTTCTGAGCATGAACAAGTTCAATGCATACTTGAAGGGCTTCCTCAAGAATTTGAATAATTTGTTACTGGCATTCATATGCGTATTGAATCCTGCTCAGTCTTTGAGCTAGAACCTCTTCACACACAACCTGATTATCACTTTCTTCGTGTGTTTGGGTGTGCTTGTTTTCCGATATTGAGACCATTTAACAAGAACAAGATAGAGTTTAGGTCCCAAAAGTGTGTTATTCATTGGTTACATCTCTTCTCATAAAGGTTACAAGTGCCTCGCTCCTTTTGGTCGTGTCTATATTTCTCAGGATGTTAGGTTTGATGAGTCTTCATTTCCCTATTCATCTCTCTTTCTTGTTACTTCTATTGTTATTAGTAAGCCATCGTCTTCTTCTCCCTCTGCCAATCCACCAAAATTATTTAGTCCACTCACGACACATGTTACCATATATACGCTCTTAATGTTCAGGATGATTTTTCTAACACTAATGCTATTTCAAGTGCATCTAGTTCCTCTATTTCAGGTACACAGCATTCACCTATATCTGATACAACCTCAGGTGCCTCATCAGCATCAGTTTCAGTACCAATCTCCACTACTCCAGCTGCTACCTCAGTGCCTTCTACCGAGGTAGTCTCCACTCACCTAATGATAACTAGATCTAAAGCAAGGATATTCAAACCTAAGATCTATTTGGTAAATTTCATTCCCCGAACTATCAAAGCAGCTCTAGAAGACAAAGATTGGTTCTCTGCTATGCAAGAAGAATATTAGTCACTTCTTAAGAACAACACCTGGACTCTTGTTTCTCTACCTCCCAATTGATCTCCTGTTGGCAGTAAGTGGATATTTCGGGTCAAAGAGAATTCTGATGGGTCTATAAATCGCTATAAAGCTCGTCTTGTTGCAAAAGGCTATGATCAAAAGCTTGTCTTTGACTATTTGGAGACCTTTTCTCCTGTGGTCAAACCTGTCACCATACGCCTTTTTCTCATAGTTGCTTTGTCTAACAATTGGCCTGTTTATCAACTTGATGTCAATAATGCATTTCTCCACGGTCATCTTAGTGAAGAAGTATATATGCTCCAACCTCAAGGTTTTGAACAAGGTGACAAATCTCTTATTTGTAAGTTGAACAAAGCTATATATGGTCTTAAGCAAGCTCCCCCGTTCTTGGTTTCTTAGACTCACCAATGTTTTGCTGGCCTTTGGGTTTGTAGCAAGTCGATGTGATCCATCTCTCTTTATTTATACCAAGAATTCAATAATTGTTTATGTCTTAATTTATGTTGATGACATCGTCATTACTGGCTTCATCTCAATTTATCTTCGGGTTCAAAAATCATTTGAACACTCAGTTTGCTCTAAAGGATCTCGGGGAACTTCACTTTTTCCTTGGCATTGAGGTTCACAAACTTCCTGATGGGTCTTTGCATGTCTCTCAAGCAAAATACATTAATGATGTTTTACTCAAAGCCAAAATGCATGAAGCCAAGCCTCTCTACTCCTATGGTGTCTTTTGTCAAGTTGGTTAAAGAAGACCCTGACCTCATGACTGATCCTTACCTATATCGCTGTATAGTTGGGGCTCTTCAATATGCCACCATCACAAGGCTTGATCTATCATTTGCTGTCAACAAGGTGTGCCAATTCATGGCTAATCCACTCCAAGAACACTGGGTTACTGTAAAGCGTATTCTGCGATATTTACAGGCTACTTTATCCTATGGTTTGACCCTTTGCAAGTCTTTCACTGATCGAAGGTCCACCTCTAGCTTTGCTATTTTTCTTGGTCCAAATCTTATTTCCTGCTTCTAAGAAGCAACAAGTTATTGCTCGTTCAAGTGCTGAGGCTGAATATCGCAGCCTTACTCATGCAATTGCTGAGATTGCTTGGATACAATCGCTACTCAAAGAATTAGGTGTTTCAGTTTGTGATATTCCCACTCTTCATTGTGACAACATAAGTGCTGTATTACTTGCTCACAATCCAGTGCTGCACCAAAAGACTAAACACATGGAGCTTGATATTCATTTTGTCAAAGAGAAAGTTCTGCAGTAAGCTCTTCGGGTAGTTCATGTTCCAGCCATTGACCAACTTGCTGACACTCTCACAAAGCCTTTATCTGGCAACAGATTCTTCTCTCTTCGTGATAAACTTGCTGTGACTGATTTTAGCCACACTAAGTTTAAGGGGGGATAATAGACAATAGAGGCCCAATAAGGCAAGCATTCTGAGTCCATCATCCAGAAGCTATAGACGTGTCCTTTCTCTAGAAGAAGTTTGTTATAGAATAGGTGATGTGTATTGTGTTGAGCTGTATTCCATTTAGTCTAGAGTATTCTTTTCCTTTTTATCTCTCAGTCATTATAAAAGCTGAGCTACTCATTGTACTATTTGACCTAGCCTGAATAGCACTGAGAATATGTTACATTCATCGATTTCCTTTGTCTTTAATATATATATATATATATATAATTAATTAATTAATTAAAAGTATCATTGAAAAATCAAAAGAGATACGTAATAAAGAAGAGAGAATGTTTTAATTGATGAGTAGTAATTAGGTTAAGGGCAATTTAGTAAAATCATGTAACTAAAAATAATCTCATCTTATGGGCTTATCATATAATCTCACCCCTTTAGGTGGGATTAAAAATGTGAAGAAACATGGGAAAACAAGATTCCTGGGAATGTAAGATTCCCGGTGCAACACATGTTTCTTTTGTATTAATTAATTAAAGAGATGGTTGTTAATTATATAATTTAATTTAAAAATACTTGTGTGTTACATTGGTTAATGCATTGGTTGCATATAAAAATTTAATTAAAAATTGGAGAATTTAGTGAAAAAGAAATAAGGAATTATGAGGTAAAACTAAATAAAAGAAATAAAGGTTGATAAGGAAAGAGAATAGGGACCTAATTGAAATGAAAACATTGAGAGAGGGCTAAAACTATAATCCCCCTTAGTGTCGACAATTAAGTCCACTCCACCCCATTTTTCTCCCAACCCATCGACACACACTCAAGGAGAGAAAAGAACGCAAAACCCTAGGGGCTTGTTCATTTGGTGGAAATGATGATGGAAAAAGGGAGGGAGAAGCCTTCTCCTTTCTTTTTTTCTTCTTACTAAACAAACCCAACTTTTTGCAATGTGATAAAATTATGATTTTGCATTTTTGCCTTTACTTTTTTATCCACTTTTCTTTCATTCCCACTTTTAATATATGGGTAAAATAGTCATTTACCCACTTTTATTCCATTTACATCACATCATATTGACATGACATTTTGATTTCCCTCCAACATTCACATTCTCATTTCCATTTCCATTCGTTCCTCTTTTCTCCGTACTAAAAACACCCTAGGAGAGCTAAGATAAGGAGAACTATGTGGTTGTGATGGATCTTGACTGGAATCCAATGACTGGAGATCGGAGAAAGAGTCAAAGAGCCTTTCTGAGCACTCCCATTCACTTCATCTTCTTCTCTCAAGGTAAGTTTAGCTCTCTACCTCCAGTTTTTCTTTCGAATCCCTTCTCTTGATTCTTGAAAGATTTGTGGAAACCAAGTTGATTTTTATAATGAATGGAGGATTAAAACTTGCATTCTTGATGTTTTCAACATTTTTATTAGATGTATTTCATAATTCATGTGTTGGATTGGTGGTAGTATGATGTGAATGTTGGGTTCATCATCTTCTTGCGTTTTTCTTCAAAAATAGCATGTTTGATGTTGTTTGAGTTTGATGGAGGTGTTGTTTTGATGATATTAGTGATGTCTAAGCCTAAAAAACCAAAACTCAATATTCAAATGTTTTTTATGGATTGGGATGCCAAGATAGTTTCTTTAATTAAATGATGTTTTTTTGGCAATCTACCAAGATAATTTTTCTTCTAGAAAAACGTCACCAGTTTTCTTTACATCATTTTCTACATATATATATATATATATATATATATATATATATATATATATATATATATATATATTGCAATAATGAGACAATGAATAATCTGCATGAACTTATATATACAAATAGTTAATACATTTATCAATGAGAAGGGCATTATCAAAACTCTCTTCTCCAATGTCTTGAGCAATAATATCTATCTGCAAAAGATACCCACAGACCACAGTGGTGGATTAAACTAATAATTTTAAAAAAAAAGAAAAGAAAAAGAAAAAGCACAAATGTCCAATATCAATAGGACAATATGCCCTAATTTTGTGGGCTATACTGTTTCTCCAATCATACATCAAATTAGACTATCTGACATATATATCCTCCAGCTTTGGCCAGCTAGTTGTTCTTTGGACCACAATAAGTGCATAAATAGCACTACCTGCAATACAAATTAAGGAACACTCTAATCAAAATATGGACCCAAAATGATTGTGCTATTCATCCAGCACATGTGAATAGATTTACTCAAGCCTGAGGAATAAGAAATTACTTATTTAAATTAAGAGTAAATTATACTATTCTTTTCTCAGATATCCATCAATTACATTCTTCTTCCTTAATAGATTAAAAAACTTGTAATTTTATTCATTTTAATTCAAACACCCTTATATTTTTTATTTATATAATTTAGATATGTAATTAATTAATATAAAAAATTATCATATTTTAAATTCAAAATATATTGTTATAATAAATTATAATTATTTCAAAAAATTAATAAATAGCGTTAAATGTATTTTAGTCAAATGGGTAAAATTGTAACTTCTTTAGAGAGGGGAGTGTAATTTTGACATTTACCGAGAGAAAAAAGAGTAATTTATTTTTAAATTTTTAAAAGTTAGTATGTTTTTTTCTTTAAAATAAAAATGAAAGGAAATACGTTTGTGAAAAATAGCACACTAGCAAGTTGCAAACATCAACCCCTTTCTAAAACATGTAAAATTTAATTATATATTATCTACACTTAACTTCTGCAAAGGAAGGAGAGATAGTTGGGCCATGCTTAAGCTTACATAGAAATGAAACCCAAGCTGGGCCCAAATTCAATTTTGAACTAGGTCCAACAAGCCTAAATTTAATTTGGAGTAAAACTTGAGGCCCACTACCAAATGTGATCAAATGGTAGGATTTATTAGTATTTTGGCTACAAAAAGAAAAAAAAAAGTTGCTAACATATATAGAGTTTGGGGAAGATGATACCTTTGATTCAAGTTTTTTCTTTACTTTTTTTTTATTTTCCGCTTTTCCCTTCATTTTTCTCGTCAGTATGCCACACTACGTCTTGCAATCCTGAGGAGAAGTTTTTGTAGAACTGCACATAAAACAATGGTGTGTCAATCAATAGCAAAAAAATTGGATGTAGTTGAAACTTGAAAGCATGTCTTTGTTCTTTCCAATTGAAAGAAATAGAACAAATGGATTCTACTCTACCAAAGAAATTCAGGACATCCAACTTGAGCAGTATTGCAGTAAAAGGCAAATATTGTATGATGAATAATAAAAATAATAATAGGTTTCTTTTCTTGTTTGTGAAAAATAACACTGCTACTTGAAGGGCGAGGTCCGCGAAGTCACCGTAGATGGTAACTGTTAAGCAAGGTATATTAATACGTCCCACATCTGTTAAATCAAGTGTAGGTGGGGGTTTATAAATCCTTGACTCCCTTCTCTCTTTGAAGTAGCTTTTGGGGTGAGTTCTACCAAGTGTTTATAACACACACTTAAAATTAGAAAGAATGTTTAGAATTCACATGCCTTGTGAAACTCCAGTGTGTCGCCTCCTGTCTTCCGCAGCTCCACCATGTGCAACGAAGGAGCCACCTCGAAAACCTGAAACCAAAGGCAAACCATCCATGAATTAGTCATACCAAAAATCTCAAGTGAGAACCAAATCACATGGAAAGAGACTAGTGAATAATTATTGCCTGAGTATTCTTGTTAGCATTGCCTCTTGAGAATAACTAGTGACTCGAGGAATTATCTCTCAAAAACTTACTTTTGAGGGAAAAGAATCAGACCACTTGAAATACCCAGTCGAGCATCCCATACACTCAATGTAAGATTTGAGTAACCCATACTATCTTACAAACATCTCATACTATATATCCCATCCCCATCAAGTTTATGTGCCACATCCCATTTTAAGAGTCAAGTTATTCAAATAAATGCTATCAATGCAAACTCCAATCACCATTGTTGGTTCCACTGTTTTCAGTTTATATTACACAAGTTCCAGCTGATAAGCAAAATTCAATATCCCAGTCATATCTCAGGTCAAGTATATATGAAACCAGATATGTGCAATTTCAAAGTGTATCTCAGCAGTAAGATTGAATAGTACATTAAAAAAATATGCTGATAATCTTAAAGGAATGAATCAGCACCTCAGTAGCCACAGAGAGGTGACCCTTCCTTCCACTCTTGTCACCTTGAAGCTTCATCTGCAATATTTAAAAGCCATATATGAGTATATGAGTATCTTACACCACAATAGTTTCTTCCCTTCTTGACTTAAATTTGTCACTTTTTAAAGGGTAAAACTTCTGAGAGCTCGAGTACCACAAGTGTATTTTTTATTAAAATAAATATTTTGTTTTTTTAACTCTCTCCTTTGGATGAAGAGAGAGACACGGGCTCAAGCTTAGGATCTCAAGCTCCCCATAATAGAACTCCTTGGTGACACGTTGGATCTGTCTGTCATCTTAAATTTTAAAATGAAAAAGAAAATTTTAGTACACATCTCGAGATAAAATCAATGACTGAAAAATGATGAGCTTTGGCTCACCGCAGTTCTGTAACATTACCCCTTTTAAAATAGCTCTTGGAAAATAGTTGATGTGCATAAATCGTTACCTTATAGTTTCGCTTGTGAACATTAAATCCCAATGGCTTGGCAGCTTCTTCAATTTTCGACATAATTTCATGTGCAGGGCGCTGTGATGTAAATCGGGTTTCTCGCTTCACAAGACCCTATAGTGTGAATTTTAATACAACACAAAAACAAGCATCATTAACCAGAAAAGATCAAGGATTAAACTTAGGTAAGGTTTTTTATATTTTTGCCATAAGGTTCTCCAATATAAAGTTGACATGTGGCAAAAAAGTGTTTTTATGACCAATCAAGGTAGAGAGAAAATATAGAAGACCACCTTTTACATGACCAATAATAGAAGAGAGAGAGTGTAAATGAAGCTTGTGATTGGAGGAACCTTATGGCAAAGATATAAGGAACTTGATGTAAGTTTTTTCCCAATGATCAAATACATCTCATTTTGTTAATTTGGTAGATCAGGTAATTATTAAGTGGCTTGAAATTTGAACCAATCTTTTTATTGCATAAAATGATCAAGTCAAGCAAAGACTAATTCATACTCACCATCTGCTTCTCAAAAAGACTATCAAGATTGAAACTTTGTGACCTAGAAATGAGTTCAAAAGCATTCATGGAGACAGGTTTCTCTTTCCTTTCTGTCACGAGATTTTCCTACAAAAAAGTAAAACAAAAAAATATTACAGAGAAAGTACTTCTTCTGCAAACTCTTTTCTTGTGTTTCTCAAATTATGCTACTTCTGTGACAGAAGTTTCACAGAAATTGCTAAAGTGATTTCATGTGAAGTGGATTTCAGCTGACAATTCGGACCGTTAATTGGTTAAGATGCAATTTTGTAGCAGCCAATCAACGGTCCAGATTATCGGTTGAAGTGCACGTCACATGAAGTGCACTTTACTTGATCCAAATTGAAAAATCAAGTACCTTAGAATCATTGAAAGCCGCAGTTACATCATCTGTATTTACACCTTCTTCCTCTTCAAAACTTGCAGGCTTGTATCCTTTCTTGAACCAAGCATCTTCTAAGAGTTCAGGAATTTTTATCCTCTGCAAAAAAACAACCAGACTCTTAAAATGAAAATTCAAAGAGTAAATTGTCATTTTAATCTTTGAAAGATGTAATATGTCTCAATTTAGTCCTCGAAATATGAAAATATCAAATTTAGTTCGTCAAAAATACAATTTTTCTCAATTTAGTTCTTAAAAATCTCCATTAATACATATTACTTCTTTCGAGGACCAAAATTATAATTTATCCAATTTCATACTTCCATGAGTATTTTTGAACTACATAGAAGGATTTGCCACTCACAGTATGAGGGTTTGGATCGAGAATTTGCTTCAGTAGTTTCTTTGCATCTGGAGGAAACCATGATGGGCATGAGAATTCAGCCTTGCTAATCTGAAACACACTAGAATTATTGATTCTTTTCTTCTATATATAATGTGACATATATAAATAAACAACTTATCCTTCACAGTTGATTCTCAATAATAATAATATTAATCTGCTACTACTTACTTTCCTATATAAAGCCATATGATTAGGCTCATCAAAAGGCAAGTACCCCGCCATCAGAACAAAGAGAATGACCCCACATGACCAGATATCAGATGCCGAACCATCATAACCTTTAGCATTAAGCACCTAATGAAGATAGCACATCAGATTGAGGGTTTTTTCAAATTTTTCTGAAGAGGATATACAATTTATCTGTGTAAAAATTAGAAGTTATCCCAGTGGGATCGTGGTAGTAGGTCTTGAGGAGCATAATATAGGTACCTCAGGCGCAACATAATTCGGTGTTCCACAAGCAGTTCGAAGCAATTCATCATCCTGCAAGATAAAAGAATCTGATCAATAAGAGTGTTCCCTTTACTTTTTACTCAACCCAAAAGCAAGAACACCATTTGTGTTGCAAAAAGCCTATGCCAGGAATGTGGCAGATAAAATACTTACTTGCTGTGAGTATGTACTCAATCCAAAATCTGAAACTTTAAGAGCACCATTTTTGTCCAGAAGAAGATTCTCAGGCTGCAAAATACATTGAGGATGAGTACGAATCTATATTATTATTTTAACAGAAATATAAGGGCAGCCCAATGCACGAGGCTCATGCAAGCCTTACTTCTGCAAGCAGAGAGGCTATGTTTCCAACTTGAACCCGTGACTTCCAAGTTACATTATTTATTACCGAATGACACTTACAAATCTATGAAAGGAATAAATAAAAAAGGGGATAAAAGAAGTTTAAAGACCTTCAAATCTCTGTGAAAGACACCTCTACTATGACAGTAATCAACAGCATTAATAAGTTGATGGAAATATCGCCTTGCTTCATCCTCTTGAAGTCTCCCATTATTAGCCTAGAAATCAACAGCAAGATCATCAGTACAAGATGTTGATGTACTTGGAGAAGAACATGAATGAATATTTTAACTTAAGGAAAGAAAAATGTATGGGAGATAGTGATATATAACAGGTTTTCAATAGAAGAAGACATGAGTGACATACTATCTTGTCAAATAGTTCTCCCCCATCAATAAACTCCAAGACAATGTAAATCTTTGTTTTACTTGCCATCACCTACAGTTAAACAGAGGATATATATTAAGTTAGAAAACACAAAGTGCAAGCAATGCATTTGAACTATATAGGAAGTAAAATTTTTAGGTTCCATTATTCGTAATGTTATATTCTACAATAAAACCTATACTAAGATGAAGATGTGACTATGACTATGCATACCCCTGACATGAAAACAGGAAAAAGCTTCTTATACAGAAAGGAGTAAGACAAAAGGTTCAAATTCATGCTCTATATATTTTAATTGGAAATATAAAATATTTAAGCAAGTTTAGGTAACACTACAACATTTGAGACTTTTAGTGACATTTATGAGGGTTAGTGTGTAAAAATAGCAGCACACTTTAGGCACTCCTTTTGAGTACTTGTTCAAAAGAAGTACCATCTTTTGTTTTCATATTCTTCCAATTTGATAGTGAGTCAAGAGAAGAAATCTTCTCATGTGCGAATCTTGTAAAGTGTTAATAGTACCTCGAATATTAAACCGTTTAGGCTTCACAAACTTCATAGAATTTGCAATTCAGAAGATCTCATGTCTTGTAAAAAAAAATCAGAAAAAACGCATAGTACCTCGAATATTTTAACAACATTCGGATGTTTGATGAGCTTCATCGTCGAAATTTCTCTCTTCAGCTGGCAAGAACAAAAGAGCAAAAGTTTCATGAATTTTTTCTTTTCTTTTACAATCTCTCTGTAACTACACAAACCCCAAAAACAAAATCACTAAACAATCACAAAACAAACATAAACCCGAGAAATCTGGGTGATCGAAACCCACGCGCCGCGCGTGGGGTCATCAGGAAACAACCTCAAACAAAAACGAAGAAATTAAAGAATGAAGGGAGACACAAAATTAATTCGTGAAAGACGATGACGACGATGACGATGATGATGATGATGATACCTGTTCCATCATCTTGTGTCGAAGCACATGGTTTCGGTCGAGGATTTTGATGGCGACGCTTTCCCCTGTCTCGACGTTCTTCGCGTACTTGACCTTCGCGAAGCTTCCCTCGCCAATGGTTTTACCAATCTCGTATTTCCCCACACAGGTTCGAGCTTTCGCTGCCCTTATGCTCATTTTGGCTTTCGCTGTAGTACTACTGTTTGATTAATTGAAACACGTACCAAAGTTTCGATTTTTTTTTTCTTTCTTTCTGCTCGTATCGTAAGTGTGGGTTATGATTATATATTATGAAGCTACGAAAGAGTGAAAGGGTTTCTTCAAAAATTGGAGCTTTTGATTTGGTTTTGTGAATGATTGGGAAGGAAGATCTGTGTTGTTTATCTGTGTGTGTGTGTGATGTGTGGAGGATGAATGAATGGACGGAGAAGGAAGGAAGGAGGGCGAGGAAGAGCGTGTCCTAAGCGTGTGGGGCCCAGAGGATGACGCGGGGCCCACAGTGTCTATTCTTCTGCGGTGCATTTGTTTCGGCTAAAGAAGAAAATGCATGCATATTGCATGTAACGAAAGAAACGCCAAAACAAAACCAATCCATTATCCATGTCATGTGTTGTCTGTTTCCGAATTTCGCCCATTTCGTGTGAGTTCATTACTCTGTATTCCCGGAAATGCCCTTTTATCCTATTTGAATTTTTAAAATTGAAATTGGCAATGATTGGAAACTCGGGCCGGATCGGTCAGTTGGACCGGGAATCGGCCAGTTGCCCCAGTTCAGTCTGCGATTCAAAAGGTTTTTCGTTCAATGACCGGTTTAGTTTTTAAAACATTAAAAGTTAGAGATATTTTTATATTACAAAATATAATAAATTACACTCTTGATATTTTAGTGACCTGTCCGGTGGCCAAAATAAAGAGACGAGAGATGGTTAGTAGGGATGTTTGGTGGGTGGTTAGTAGGGACATCTTTTGTGAAAAATGAAACACTTATTCGTTTGAATTTATAGCGTGAAACCAAACTAAGCCATAAACGATTGATTTTGAGCGATTCGGTTTGGCGGTTTAAGACTTTAAGATTGTCAAATTTACATATTTAAATTTATTAATGTAAAATAAAATTTTATTCAATATAAATAATAAAAAATATATAGTAATATTTCATCTACTAATATTACAAAATTAAATTAGTCTCAAAATCAAATATTTAGATAAATTAAGTTTAGTCTAATATTCCAAAAACAAATTTTAAACTTTGGTATTTGGAGATTTTAACATAATATTATATAAATGTAAGTCTATGCGGTTTGGTTCGGCTTTTAAAATATCAAATCGAACCAAACCAAACATTGATTGGTTTTGTTCGGTTTGTGCTCGATTCGGTTTGGTTAGGTTCATCAAGTGCATCGATTTTGTTCAGTTATGAACACCCCTAACGATTAGTGGGAAAGGAAGGACTCGAGTCGAGGAGGCTCCGACGCCTACGTACCCTTGAGTGAATCAAAGTCTACGTACTTCGCTAGTTTCAAAATGGTCCTAGATGAAATGGGAGTACTTAGGGAGAAAAGCTCTAAGATGGAGAGAATTCAGGGTGCTTTAGTCAAAGAAGGAGAGAGAGCTAGAAAGAAGAAGAGAGTGTGCATAGAACCGTCAAAACGAGCCGAACCTATCGGCACTCTATCTAGGGTAGCAAACTTAGACGTAGACTTTATCGTCATCTTGGCACCATTAGCATACAATGCCATTCTAGGGCAACCGCCCCTAAACAAGCTCAAAGCTATTGTGTCCATGGCACAACTTACCATGAAATTCTCGACGCCGCACAGAATCGGAGAAATCACGGCAGGCCAGAAACTAGCGCGAGCATGCTACGCAGTCACCCTTGACTAAGACCATCAAGGTCGCTCGCCCCTGGCCCCAAAGAACCTCGCGAGAATCCTCCGGAAGGCAAAGAGGCAAAAGCATCACCTGAGGAGTCCGCCCGCCGGATAAAGCCCTCACTTAATCTCTTTGATGAACTTTATTTAATCTCGGCATTTTGGCTGAACATATATAGTCCATGTCTTTTTGAAATTTTACAAGTTAGGAATTATCATTCTTAGAATAGACCTTCTAAGGTCCATAGGTTTTCAGATATAACCCTTTTGTTTACAATTAATCGAAAATCCTTTTTTCGAATAAAGACATGAGCCATACCAAAACAAAAACTAAGTCTGCAAAGTCAACTCGCAACAAGCCCTTCTAGGGCAAAAGGGGTCGAACGCCCCAATAGATACTTGGAGAGCTACCAAGATCATGCAAAGGTTCCCCACGATGAGACGATGCCACTTGTCCAAGTAACCTCTCAAGAACACCAAAAATAGCCTCGCAAAGACAAATACTCCACATGGAGTCCTAAACGAACGTGCACGAACAAACTACGCTAGCAAAATTTCCTAATTCATGCAAAATCATCTTGATCACATGGTGCTTGTAAAAAAATCTTTTTATCCAAAAGTAAAAGGAGAAAAACAAGTAAATCGAAATTAGACAAAAGTCATTTCATTTATATCAAGTCAGGTAACTGCCTTTTACACTTGGCAAAAAACCTACGAAATACAATTTACTCTTGGGCATCCCTAAGGTTAACATTAGTAGGGGGCTTGCAGGGCTTAGGATTGCCAATGTTTCTCGATGGATCCCCCAACACACTCTTAATCACTTACTGAGAAGTAGATCCAATCCCCGGGGCAGGCCCCGCTGCTGTAGAAAGAAGTTGACGACTGAGGGGATGATCGGTCAATTGATGGAGGCGATCAAAATCCACGGGTGGATCAATTGTAAGAAGACCTCTAAGCTCGACGTCAAAAAGATCCAAGGAAGGGTGAAGAGAACTCACCCACTCTGCAGGAAACCTCTCACCACTAAGGCGCGCAAGTTGCTCGACTGCAAAGAGCATCCCATACATCCTCTTGGCTAACCTCTCTGCCTAACGATCAGCCACATCCCTGATCCGGCTCTTAGCCTCCAGCCAACCCTCCATGTTCTCGTGCGCACGAGCCTCAGCATTTCTCAGCGCCTCGCGAAGAGAACAAAGTTCCTGCAGACGCTTCTCTGTGTCCTCCCAACGGGTAGCCACTTCGTCACGTGCCATCCCTAAATTTGATCGCAAGAGGGTGACCTCTGTAAGCTGGCCGCTTTTGGCTCGATGGCGAGCGACCTCTCGAGTAAAAGAAGCCACCTCGCACCCATCCCCTCGCACTCCTTCAGTCTCACCGCCAAGTTCTCGCGCGCCTCCTCAAGTTGTTGTTGTAAGCGCTCCAACCTATGCAAAGACAAAAATCTAACTTCATATCAAAATTCAAAAGGTTTAAAAAATCCATGCACCAAGACCAAACTCAAAGAAAAATACTTACCAATTGCGCCCGCCACATATTAGCGGCCTGGTGAAAGTCAGTCAGAGAGGTAGCAGCACCTTCAAAAGCTCGTAAGGCAATGTCCACAGCATTTGTATCTATTGCCCTAGCAGTACTCTCGGTTAGATTAAAAGGAAAACGCTTACCAAGGGCCACTACGGCAAAAGGGGGGGCCTCCTCTGGCGTACCCTGCTCGGGTTCCAAAACAAAATTTTCTAAATCCACGTCTCTAAAAGTAGTAGTAGCCATTTGACTCACCACTATATTCTCTCCTTCAGCAAGGGTTTCAGTCTTCCTTTCATTAGGAGCCTCAGCCATCCTCCTAACAGCAACATCGGTCTGGTCAACCGCCCCCTCCACTCGAGCTCTCTTGCTCGCCGGTTCCTCAGCACTCCCAGCAAAAATTGAGACCACAGGCTTGGTAGAACGAGATGAAGCTAAGTAGAGCTCGACAGAATCACTTTCAAGGGCGAGCGATGAGTTGACTCTGAACGCAGAAAAGTACCCTCCATCGAAGCAGCAACTCTGGCCTCCACTGGAGTAGCTCTCTGTTGTCCCTTCGAAGGCGGAGGAACTTGAGAAGTAGGTCGGGAATCTGTTTCAACATGCTTCTTGAGCCCCCTTTCTTTCTCTTTTAGGGGTAAGCTTGGTATAGATGCACGGATGTAAAGTAATGTAAAGAAAGTACTGTGGAGTAAAGTACTGTAGAATAAAAGAAAGTACTGTAGAGAAAAGTGAGGAGAGAGATAGAGAGAAAAATTAGGAAAGAAAAAAAGTATGATAAAAAGTGTGTTTGGTATATATAAAATATAATGTAAAATTTTTTTTTTGGAATCGTGAAATGCCACGATTTTACTGTTTGGTTTTGTTTCCAAACATACCCTAGGGTTTCCTCCTTCTTTCCCTTGAAAATCCTCTTTTCACTGGAGACGATCTCCGCCAGTATTACCAAGAGCACAAGAAGAACCTTGCCTTATCTCCAGTCTCCTACCTCCTTCAGGCACCCCAATACGAACTCCGACAACTCTCTTTCAGCTAGGAGAAGAACCTTGCCTCGCTCTTTTTCCCTTGCCATGGTTATTATCCCTTGTACGATTCAGGGGAGGAGGAGGAGGGGAAAGGTCCTCCAAATCAGTGAAATCGAAAGGGTACAATCTTGAAAATTGAAACCAAAAAATCCTAAGGAAAAGGCACATAAGACAAGAAACAAGAAGAATACAACACTCACTTTCATCTTCATTAGCCATGGCGAAACGCAATCAACGAACGGCGAAATGTTTCGAAAGCAATAAGAAAAACAAAGAACTCTCGGAGATGGAAGATTGGAATCAAAGAACTCGAAGGTAAAGTAGGTTTTTTTTTTTCAATCTTGGAGGTATTTATAAAGACCTGGAGGCGCGACGATTCAAATCTAAGCCACTCCAACCAACCACCTATAGTTCTTTTTTTTTTGTTACATTAATAATAAATTAGATCTAATTATCAGCTTGTTACTAGAAATAATTAATATTAATCCAAAATAATTAACATTACTCAACAAAATATCAAGCAGCATTTTTTTAAATTAAGGCTATATCAGTTAGCCACATTCGTATAATTATTTTTTTTTATGTTATGATATCATTTCAATTTTATGGTAGCAATTAAGTGAATTCCAATTTGGAATTATTTCACACATCTAAAATTTAAATACATTCACTTTAATAATTTAATATATCAGTGCACTTCTAATCGGGATAAAAGTTAAATAGTGCTGTATTATTGAAGTTTAGTACATCCCTTTAATTATGCATAGTTATTTGTTAATATTAATATAAATTCATATTAATAAGGACCTACCTTAAATGTTTTAAGAACTAACTAATTGGAGGGATGTACTGAAGTTCAATACTACAATATCATTAAACATCTCCTCTTCTAACCGTAACAAATTCTGAATAGTACCCCTCCTAAATAATAAGATATGACAGCATTCTCACTGCAATCCATGCTAACGGCAACATCAATAATGAATTTCACATTAATATAATCCCTGAAATTATAAAGGAATAATGTAAGTGAATTTCTCCATATAATTGGATAAGCAAATTCCTTACAAGGGCCCTACGCGAAACATTAAGGCACCTTGAATTCTTATAGGCTACGTTTGATTTACAATTCAGTATGAAATTGGAATCCTAATTTTATAAAAAATAAAATTTTTTAGTGTTTGGTTCGCTTCTTAAAATTGAGAATTAGATTCCGTGGAATTAGACAATTCCACGGAATTCAATTCTCAATTCCATAAAGTGGGTTTTGTTTGGTTGGACGTGGAATTAGATTCCACATAGAATTGCACAATATTCTAAAAATTATTTAGTTTAGTTGAGTTATGTAAAATTGGAATTGAATTACGTGGAATTGATTTTTTAGAATTTGGTGTGTAAATTTTGTGGAATTAAATTGTGGGGTATTTTTGAAAATTGGATCCGGTGCAATTCCGGTGCAATTCCTATAAAATACACATTTTTACATCATTTTTGAAGTACTAATACGGACTCACACTAATAATAATCCACTATGAATAGATTAGAGACCAAATTAATATCAATATTGACAAATATCATCACCTTAAATGGATTAGGGACCAAATTGTTATTAATATTAAGAAATAGTCTCACGAGGCTATTTAGTGATGATATTTGTCAAAATTAATAATAATTTCATTCCCAATCCATTCATAGTGGGTTATTGTTAGAATAAATTCGTATTAGTACTTCAATAATGATGTAAAAAGTGTATTTTATAAGAATTACACCGAAATTATACGGAAGGGAATTGCACTGGATCCAAACTCGTATTTTTGAGGAATTGAGATAAATTTTGTGGAATTGGGTTTAAAAGACATTTTTGTCCCTACTTTCTTTCTCCCTCTTTCTCTCTCTCTCTTACTGTTTTTTATTTTTTATAATGAATATAAAAAAATTAATTATATACTAAAAAATAAAATTAAAAAAAATTAATTATATACTAAAAAATAAAATTAAAAAAAATAATTACTTAATATTTATTAAGGAGCAAATTAGTCTTTTTACCTCACGTTCTTTTATAAACTTTCAATTACATCTTTTCATACCAAACACACTTTTTTAATTCAAATAATTCAATTCCAATTCCATCTTTTCATACCAAACACACTTTTTTTAATTCAAATAATTCAATTTCAATTTCAATTCCAATTCCAATTCCATAATTTTTTTTCAACCAATCGTAGCCATAGTTCTCCCTTATCGTAAAACGAGTTTGGATCTTCTAAAGTTAAAATTTTATAAAATTTTTGAAATTGATTCAACACTCATTTTTTATTGGTCCAAAGTTTAATAAATAAAAAAATTAAAAATTAAAAAAAAACATGCAAAATATAACTTCAAAAACTTCCAAAAATTTTAACTTTAAAGGATTTCTGCAACACCAATGTTGGAGTGATGCAATTCCCGAATGCCTTGCACAATTCCATACAAAAAGATAAACGCCATAGTATTTTGAAAAGAGTAAAATATCATTGTGGTCCTTTTTAGATGACAATTTTTCAATTTGGTCCTTCTTAGATTTGGCTTCTCAATTTGATCCTTCTTAGATTACTCCGTTATCAATTTGGTCATTTCCGTTAAGATAACTAACAGAAGTTGTTGAGCTGGATATTTTGGGCTGACTTTGCATTAATTAAGCATTAATAAAATAGTTTATTCTTGGTTTTGTTCCAACTCATGAGCAAACTCTGCATTCTCATGAAAAACCAATATAAGTGCGTTGATCCTTCAAAACCTTCAACCTGCATCGCTCCTGCATTGCATCTTCTTTCTCAGCAACTCCATGAACTTACTGTGCTCTAATGGATAATTTCTGAAGATTGCCACACGCGAAGAAAAATTCCAGTTCATAACCTTCTCGCAATTGGAGAAGAACTGAAGAAGTGCCAGTGAAGGTTGCCCAATTAATTTAGTTTTGCATTCTTAAATTCATGACATATGGATTTTCTGGTGAGAAAATCGCTATGCAAATAAGGTTGAACTGGAATAAATCCAAAGGTGTGAAAGTTTCCTTTGTTTGATTGTCTCATCCACGCAAGAAAGCAGTAAGTATTTGTGTCAATATTTCACTACCTACCTTATAAAGAAAGGAATGGCTTACCAGCTATCATCTTCCTTTAATAAAGATAATAAAAAATAGCAAGGAATAAGATGAAATGCTGCCCTTAAGCCATAAGCAAGATTGGATCCAAACAGAGAGGGAAAATTTTCCCTATTCTTGACGGAAGATAACTATGTGTAAACAATAAAAGTAAATTAAATAATTTCTACAAGAATATGAAACGACATGGCCATCAAAATGAAAAAAAATAACCACAAAGTAAAAAAATAAAAAGAACGTGAGTGGGAGTTGAAGAGGCAGAGTGTACGTTAAGAAAGATTTATTTTGAGTAAAGGACTTGAGAAATTGAGGCAACCATATTTGCGTAGCGATTTTCCAAACTTGCTGGGGAACAAACGCCGGTGAAGGGGCTTAATGGATTTGCTGAGGAAGAAGACGCGAGACTCTGAACGTTCAACGCACCATATACTGGTTTTAATGAGAATGCAGAGTTTCGTCACGAGTTTGAATGAAAACCATGAAAAAAGCATTTTATTAATGCTTAATTAATGCAAATTCAGTCCAAAATATCCAGCTCAGCAACTTCTGTCAGTTATTTAACGGCAAGGATCAAATTGATAACAGAGTAATCTAAGAAGGATCAAATTGAGAAGCCAAATCTATAAAGGACCAAATTGAAAAAACTGTCATCTAAAAAGGACCACAATGATATTTTACTCATTTTGAAAAAATTACTGAGTAAAATGAATTCAAAAGAAAACATAATAATAATGCTACAGCAAAAATAAACAATAGAAGATTATTAGACATTAGACTATTAAAAAAATCCCGTGAGATTTCGAGCAGTGAAGCTTAGAAAATCTCTTCTATGAACTAATAATGAAATTTGTAAAGATTCATTGAAAAAGAATCTGGATTATATTACAGATTTAAAAACAGGCCCAATTTTATTAAGGACTAAACTAAGGTAAAGTTACTTAGATATTTGTTATAAAGTTCACCAATATAATTAAAACACGAGGCAAAAAAATTTTGTATAACCAATCATGGTAGAGAGAGAAAATGAAAAGCAATAAATTACATAACCAATTAAATAGGAGAGAGAATATAAATAATGTTTATGATTGGTGAACTTTATTGCAAGTACCTAAGCAACTTTACCTTAATTTTTTTCTTTTATTAATTGAAGCTTTAGTAATGTACCTTGAATTATAACAGTGAAGTAGAAGTAGTCGAGAAGAACTATTAACAATCAGGAATATTAATTGATGCTCAACTGTTGTTATTGTCTTGGACTTGGAAGGACTAAGAGGCATTTCTTGATCTCGTTCAAGCCTGATTTGATAGAACTTGGCAAAACATGCTTCTCAGAAATGATTGTGTTGAACCAAAAACTATTAATTGAATTTTCAGATTTAGTTTTGAATATGTCAACTAATTTTGTTTGATCAATTGAACTTATTAATATTGGGTATCAAATGTGTTTTGATACTGAATGATCTTGGCCCAAATATAAGATGAAAAAAATTAAGCCCAAAAATAGATTAGGCATATTTGGCCCACATGACTTCAAGCCCATGATTAATTAGCTATGTGTTTTTAAAGCCCGTAAAAAACGGGTTGGGCTCGGGCTTTTTTAAAAGCCCAGCCCGAAAGCTCGGCCAGTATTTTTAAAGCCCGACCCGCTAAAATGTAAATATGAGCCTGAGCCCAAAAGCCCGCAAAAATAAGATGGGCTCGGGCTTTTTTAAAAGCCCATCCTATATTTTTTAAAGCTCGGCCCGCTAAAATTCAAATATGAGCCCGAGCCCAAAAGCCCGTTTTTTAAAAAGCCCGCAAAAATAGGCTGGGCTCAGCTTTTTTAAAAGCCCCCCAAATTTTTTAAAGCCCGCCCCGTGATCAGGTCTAGTTCTAGATAAACAAAAATAAAATTTAAAGTAATATATATAAATATTTTATAGTTATGTATATTAATGGGCTAAGCCCATGGGCTTGGGTAAATACCTAGCCCATTGTAATGGGTAGTAAAACATATAGGCTTGGGCTCAAGCCCAAGCCCATATATGTGAAGCCCATGGGCTTAAGCCCAAGCCCGGCCTGGCCCAGCCCATGAACAGGTCTAGTCACGTGGGCATATACCTACTTTCCCTTATTTCAAGGGTGTCTAATCTAAACAAAAAGCTAGGTGGATAGGTAGATGTCTCTTTTGCAGGCCTTGAGAAGACAAAAAGCAAAGTAGACTTTTGTTCCATCAAGCATTAAGGCATAAAGGAAAGAGAACGAGATGTGCAAAATGCAGCTACCCCATCCATCAGCTCATTCTTCTCTCCTCTCTGAAACTCCAGTGCCAAAAGCATGAAGAACATTTAATGAGAGGAACCGTTGCATTTAATGAAGATGGAGAAGTTCAAACGCTTGGCTCCAACGGATAGATCCTGCTCTGCCTATTTAAAACTGTGAAGGAGGAAGCTGAAGTCTCCAACTATGTGTTCCAAGCATTTTGAAGAGCCATTATTTTTCTGAGTGAAGAAGAGTCTGAGTGACTCCTGCTTACTGTATTCTTTGTGAATCCTGTGTTGTAATGCGTAGTGGTCCTTAGGTGATTGCGTCCATTTCTTCTTTTCTTGCTTGTGATAAGAATTTAGTGGTTGAAGTATCTAAGGTGTAAAAGCCAAGTTGGAAGGCTGATTTTTGTTGGTGAACAAGGTTGCAAAGAGATATTCAATCATTAAGTTCTTGAGTGTGAATCCTGGTTAGGATTGAAGTTGCTGGAAGAATTTAATACACTGAGTTTCCTATGGTAAAATCCGTGAGGAGGCTGATCCTTGCATGCTGGATCAAGGTTGCAAAGAAAGAAACTCTTTTATATTAAATTCTTTGTGGATTAAGAGTCAGAGTACTGGTGTGGATTCTGGTTGAAAATTAAAAGAATTAATACTTGGAGTGTCCTAGCAGTAAAAGCCTAGTTAGGGCTGATTCTTATGGTGAAACAAGGTTGCAAGAGGAACTTCGAATATTAAGTTCTTGTTTTTGAGTCCTGGAAGTGGACTTGGTTGATAGGAAGGAATTTAATACATTGAGTATCCAGGTGCTAAAAGCTTGAGAAGCTTATCCTTGTGTGGATACAAGGTTGCAAAGGGGTCTCTTTATATTAAAGTCCTGATTGATTGAGAATCTTGAGGGGATTAATGGGATGAGTCTTTTACTGTAGTGAAGGAAGTGTAAAAGCAAGTGTGCTTTCCCAAATGGGATTTGGATTACTTGGTTGTAAGAATTAAGTTGAGATAATAGAGTCCTTCTAACCGTTTGGTTAGAAGGGGAGATGACGTAGCTATATATGCAAACTTTGGTAGTGAACCTCTCCAGCAAAATGCAAAATTGTGTGTGTAACCCTTCTTTTACTCTGACTCCTTCAAAGAAAACAATTTTCATAAGAGTCCTAACTAGAAGAAAGTTTTTCAAAAAATTTAAAATCTGAATAAACCAATTCACCTCTCTCTTGGTTTATTTTCTAACTAACATATTGGAATTGCTTTTTCTTTGTATCCTTCAGGTGCCAGCTTTTATTCGTACACTGAAACCATCGAGAAACATGAAGCATTAGAGTTTTGTTTAATAGGAGAGAAGAAATGTTTTGTGCAAAGAAAAGGCGACATTAGTGGGAGCTCCAAGGTATTCGGTATCTTAAGGCACAAAAGTATATTTTGTATAGGTCATGAGATTTAACCTATTTTTATTATCAAGCTTGTGGATAATTGTCTTTTCAACAGCGCGGCGGAATTCGATGAATCGTGACGGATAGAGATATGATGACGACATCAATGGAGGCAAGGGCAATATCTCTTCTCTTCATCATCAGCTAGAGCACGAGCAGAGAGAGAGAGAGAGAATGAAATTCCAACGTTAAGAGAGATTGAATTTGGAGATGGAAAAGATAAAGATTTAAATTTGAATTAGATAGTTGATTGATTATTGATGATTTGCATGATTTAAGGAATAGTTATTGATTTTGATTATTGAATTAATGAATATTAAAATTTGAATACAAACGTATATCTAAGCGGATTCAAATTTGGATGAATCCATAAAGATTACAGAATCAAAAACGGTTAATTCTATACACCTCGTCAGCCAACTCATCTCCTTTGTGGCACCTAGTCAGCTCCATGTAGCTGGAATGCATATACTGAAAAAGTTTATGTGGCATGGTGAGGCTTGCCTCTTACTAGTATAATAGATAACTAGGTTGTGACCCGTGCGATGCACGGGATTTATTTAAGAGAATAATTATTACTAAATTAGAATGTCTCAAATTATTTTGGAAAGTATCAAAGCAACAAACATCTATTTGTTTATAAATATTAAAAGTATGCAACTATTTCTTGATGCATGCCCTTAAAATCTGAATAAATGTCTATGACATTGTATAAGCAATTTAGATTCTTTGCAATAGTAGACCCACCTACATATTAATCGAAGATTTGAAGTTAAAAAGTTTTGATAAGTGATCGACCCGTGCGATACACGGAATATGTTTTAAAATATTTATAATAAAAAATGTAAACATATTCAGGCTAAAAAAACGTAACATGGATATACGAATAATGATTATAATAAAAGAAAATTAGAAATTTGTGAGAACCCAAATTAATCAATAGGGGTGCATACTCGTTGGATTGGATCGGATTAAGGTGATGAGTGCAACCAATCCAATGGCGGGTGGGATTGACTCGAGTTGAGGGAGAATATAATTTCAAATCCGAACCAACTCAACTCGCTTTATTTTCTTTTTTCTTTTTTAATTATAATATTTGTATTAGTCATCTTGTGGCTTTTAAGCCAAACATTGTATACAATACAAAATTGTGTTAGATAATTGTTCTTATTAATTGATTATAATATATTTTAAACAAAAACATATAAATTAAAAGAAATATAGTTACAGTTCTAATTTAATTTTATACAATAAAAAAATCTCAAAAACACATTAATGATTACATAAGTATTCATTGTGTTTTATTCACAAACTTAACCTAAAGAAAAAGTTATCTCTGCAAATAACTAATTAAAGAATAAAGATTAACTTTAATATCATTCAACACAATATATTTTTTATTAAAAAACAAATATGGTGGGATGATTCGAGTTGAGAGTTAAAAATTCTCAAACTATTCATTACCCGAACCAATAGAACAATGGGTTGAGAAAAAACCCAATAATGGAGCAGAAACACTACAAGAAAAAACAGGATTAGTTAGGAAAAAATCCGTAGCTAAGCCGTAGCTAATTGGATGAAATTTTGTGGAACATATAATTAAAAAATACAGTAGAATTAAAAGGTAAGGAGGATGGAGAATGAACCCACACTTTTGATCGACCTAGGGTTGTTGATGATATTAATTGGTATGACAGTCTTGTATTCTCTGCCATTTTATAGTCTTACTAAACCAATGTGACTGAGTTCAAATGTAGAATTTGAATGGAATGATTTGATTATGGTATTAAATACAAATTATGATT
This sequence comes from Senna tora, assembly GCA_014851425.1. Classification (NCBI taxonomy): domain Eukaryota; kingdom Viridiplantae; phylum Streptophyta; class Magnoliopsida; order Fabales; family Fabaceae; genus Senna; species Senna tora. The sequence continues at coordinate 8,091,935 of CM026260.1, forward strand.
TTACCAAAACAATCCCATGAATGCCATCCAGCTCTTAACTACAGTTTATGGGAAATTAAATGGTTTGATAAATAGTCAATTTGTGTCCCATAATATTGGCATATACAATTCTCTATTCAAGCCAGGATATTGGAATTGTTCTTGCTGTGCATTTAGTGAGGGATTAATTGCTCGTAATCACACCATGTGTAAGACATAGGTGGCAGCATTTTCATGGATTTGATTGAGGATTAATTGCCACATGTAGGCTAAGTTCTACATAAGCATGATTAAAAAGATGATTTATAATTAGAGCAAACCATATTTCAAGTACATATGGCTAGTAATGACTTCATGTACATTCTTTTATATTAATTATTAATTATTAATATTAATATTAATTATTAATTATTAATAGGTTAACAGATAATAAAAAAAGATTTGTTAAAAGAATTTTGTGATATTTTCTTTGTGAATAGTACTAATATGTTTAAATACTTTTATTTACGTATTATTAATTTTTATTAAAAAAATTTGAAAGAATTGGTTTATTCAGTTTACTTATAATATATATTTGAAAATTTTATTTATAACTCTTATTTTCTTCAATCCACTCATATTTGAAAACTTTTGATTGTGGTTATAATTAGTAAATTATAAAATATTTTTCCAAAATTTTTTATACTATGTTTATATAAATTTTTTAATTTTTAATTCTAATTTATTTTTAATTTTTGTATCTGCATATAAAAAATTAATTGAATATGAAAATTTGAAATCCTTAAATTTTTGAATATGATATTTGTTAGTTTAAATCAATTAGTGATGAGGTCAACCCAATTGAAATAAATGATGTAAATATTTATGATATGATTAATTACATACAATCTGCATTAATTAAAAAGGCTATGCTAAGGAACGATCTCAGCCGTTGGCTTGGAGGTATGCTAGATTTGTTTGAAGGATGATGTGGCGGAATTGCAAAACATGACACTCCAGCCATGTAGCAAGAATTGGCTTCATATCTTTGACTTTTATATATATATATATATAGATTTTTTCCTAAATTTTTTATACTATGTTTATATAATTTTTTAATTTTTAATTCTAATTTATTTTTAATTTTTGTATCTGCATATAAAAAATTAATTGAATATGAAAATTTGAACCGATATAAAATTATCCTTAAATTTTTGAATATGATATTTGTTAGTTTAAATCAATTAGTGATGAGGTCAACCCAATTGAAATAAATGATGCAAATATTTATGATATGATTAATTACATACAATTTGCATTAATTAAAAAGGCTATGCTAAGGAACGATCTCAGCCGTCGGCTTTGAGGTATTCTAGATTTTTTTGAAGGATGACGTGGCAGAATTGCAAAACATAACACTCCAGCCATGTGGCAAGAATTGGCTTCATGTCTTTGGCTTTTATATATATATATAGATATATAGATAGATAAAAGATTATTTTTTGAATATTTATAATGTTATTAAGAATATTTTAATAAAAAAGGATGAAATTGCATGTTTTTTAACCTTTCAAAAGAGGGGGAGTATAATTTTGACATTTAAAAAAAAGAAAGCTAATGTAATTTATTCTATATAATATAAATTAAAATATAGAATGTGAAAAGAGGGAGAAATGAACTAACAATAATGAAAAGTTACAGTATAAAAATAGATTGTTAAATAACGTTTTAATATTTAATTTGTTATTATAAAATAAAATAACTATTTCAATAACTATTTCATATTACTTATAAGAAAATTTTAAAAATTATTACACGTACATATGAAGCTGTTATATTTTAGTTAAATTTAAAATGAAATAAAAAAAATGGTCAAAACTCCAAATTGGTCCTTTATGTTTGCACGAAGTTTCATATTGGTCCTTTATGTTTCAAAAAGTCCAAATTGGTCCTTTATGTTTGCAAGAAGTTCCAAATTGGTCCTTCCGTCCACTTCCATCAACTTTTTAAGTTAAGTGCTGACGTGGCGTGATGACGCGTCCATCTAAGCTGACGTGTCATGCCACGTCAGCGCCACGTCACTGCCACGTCATCACATATGATATTGGATGATGACGTGGCAGCGATGTGGCGATGACGTGGCATGCCACGTCAGCTTTAATTGACACGTAGGAGAGATGGTGTGTCCATGTCAGCATGCCACGTCAGCACTTAACTTAGAAAATAAACGGATTTGGACGGAAGGACCAATTTGGAACTTCTTGCAAACATAAAGGACCAATTTGGACTTTTTGAAACATAAAGGATCAATATGAAACTTCGTGCAAACATAAAGGACCAATTTAGGATTTTGACCTAAAAAAAATACATTTGGCTGTTGTCACTATTTTTTTTTCGTGGAAAAAGAGATAGATTAAAACAAACAAATAAAGTTACAAGGTCTCATTACATACATCATCATTAAAAGACCCTAGATGTCAAGCGCCAACATAGTGAGCCGCAATGGGCGGGTACTCGTTCTTTTTTTTACTATTTGTATTTGAATTCGTCCAATATATTTAATATTCGAACCCTATCCAAATCCGAAAAAAAATGTTATTTTTAATATCCGTATCCAAAATACTCGATATCCGAAACAACCGAAATACCCTAAATACCCGAAAAAATAATGAATAATGAATATTAGATGTCTTATAATCAAGTAAACTACCCGATATCCAATAAATAAGTCTATTACTGTGAGCCCAAAATAAACATTAAGAAAACTAAGGTTACGCTTGATATAAATGCACATATGTAAAGTACTGTAAAGAAAATACTGTAGAGTAAAGTACTGTAGAATAAAAGAAAGTACTGTAGAGAAAAGTGAGGAGAGAGACAAAGAGAAAAAGTATGATAAAAAATATGTTTGATATGTATAAAATATAATGTAAAATTTTTTTGTAAATCGTGAAACACCACGATTTCACTGTTTGAATTTTCCACCAAACATACCCTAACACTTGATCCAACTCTAGTAGGGATGACTTTGCAAATATCAATTAATGGCAGCATAGAGTGAGACTCTGAGAGTCAATTAAATGTCATTCTTAAACAAGTCTATTACTGCACTACAATTTGTCTCCGTAGGAATGTGGGTCCACCTTAGTGGATAGGACCTACCCAAAGCCATAATTAAATAATAAATCTTAATACTAATGTTTAATTATTATTAATTGTAATTTTTAATTAATAAGATAATTAATTAAATTGATTATTGGAATAGTACTTAGAGATAATGGGGAATCCACAATCTCACCCACTAACCCATTTTGAAGTGGTTATATAACTAACTGATAAGTCAGTTTAAAATAACGTGATTCATTTTGCAAAGTGAGAGGGTTTTCTTATGGTAGTTTCAAGAGAGCAATTGTATAAGAATTTGTGAGTTCCTCTCGATCAATCTTCTTCATCCTTCTTCAATGAATTTGCTGTGAAGATGTAATAAATCCACATTCGTGATTCGTGACCGAGTCATCGCGTGGCTCTTGGATTCAGATTTGAATTCGACACCAAGTATACCCAAAATCCTTCAGTCTCGATGACCAGGTTCCAGACTTCAACTATTAAACTGTGTCCTTTGCCAAGATACTTGTAAAGCCCTTTAACCCAGCATTCGTTGTGGTCTCTTAGTACACATCTAGCAGATATGTCTCCCATTTCAAAAATCTACCAATCAAAGGGTTAGAAGCTATTTTTGATTTGCTTGTTAGTTTACAAGCTTGAGGCCACATTCTATCATCCTCCTTGAGTCCATGATTTGGAAATATCATGGTGGGAGTGGGAATTATCACTCTGTGCTAGAAGGAACAAACTAAGGTTTCCATATATTTCTTGGCTTCTCAATATATAGTAAAGGCTCTTCATTGGTGAGGAGGGTAGTGTTTGAATTTTTACCATTTACAAATGCATCCAAAAGGTTATTGTTATTGTTATTGATGAGGCTTTGAATATTTGGCAAGAGAGAAAGGCTATTTTTAACACCCGATTGATTTTTGCATTTTAATTAAATTATATTAATTAAAGACATGATTTTTAATGTTTTGTTTTATTTTAAAATGTTTGTGCGTGACATTGATTGATGCATTAGTTGTATTAGATTAAAAAAAGGACTAAACTGATAAGAAAGATGAACGGTGAGGACTAGAACGAAAAGATATTTTCAAGGTTGGGCAAGAGTTAAATTGATGAGAAAGATGAAAAATTGAGGTCTAGAGTGAAAAAGGATTTTTATTAGATGGATAAGAAATTTAATTGGCAAGGAAGGTATGAATTAGAACTTTAGTGAAAACAAATAGAACTTGATGGAGTAGAAAAAAAAAAGAATAGATAGTGGAGGGAAAAATGAGTATTTTTCCCTAGTTACAAATTTAAACCCACACCACACCCATTCATTCCATTGAGTCGACACCCACAACAAAGAAAAGAGAGAAGAGTGCTCTCAAACCCTAGGGGAGCCATTGGAGGGAAACTTGAAGGTTGAAGGTGGTGGGTGGCCGGAATCCGGTGGTTCATCACCAGAGAAGCAACTTAGGAATCCTCTCAAGCTTCATCTTCATCCATTCATGGTAGTTCAAGCAATCTTTCTCCATTCTTGATATTGTTTTTGAATCTTTTTAAAAGATTTCTTCACTTTGATGATAATGGAGGCATAAACCTTGCATAATTAGTTTTTCTATACTTCTATTGGATGTTTTAATTGTTGGTTGTGCTGAGATTTTGCTGAGTTTAGAGATTTGAGGTTAGAGTTTGAGGTTGTTCATCATGTTCTTCTAAAAAGACCAATCTTTGATGGTATAACACTTCATAAATTTGTGGAACATGTTCATTGTCATAAACTGAGTTTTTGAATCTGACATTTCTATGTTTAAACGTGTTTTATGAATTCGTTCCTTGATGGATTTCAGTAATTCTAAAGCCATATGAAAGCTAACATCTTAAGCTTTTTAAATTGTATAATTCAATGGTTAGATTTTCTAGAAATTGCCTCGAAAGTTAGCGATTCTGATTTCTAAACCGAAGTAGAATTTTTGTATGATTGACTACTGTTTTTAAATTATTGCTCTTAAATGTCTCAAATCCTTCCTGTAATGAATGGATAATTAGAATATGTTGTTTCTAAGCTTGACTTAGGGAAAAGAATCAAATCATTTCATTAAGTATGGAAGGAGATATGACCGTTTTAATGAAGCTTGCCAAATGTTGCATGCTGTTTTGAATTTGAACTTACTCTATTAAATGTATTTTCTGAATTCGATCATTCATAGATTTGAGTGATTCCAAAGCCAAATGAAAGATAACATCTTAATCTTTTTAAATTATATTTTTTCTAAAAAATCCAACAGTTAGATGTTCTGAAAAGTCCCTCGAAAGTTAGCTATACTGTTTTCACACATCGCCAAGTTTCTAGTTTTTGAAAAGTTATTATTTCTTTCTCAATTTGAATGGTTTCTTTCCCTTCAACTTCGATGAGTTCATTACTTATTTTATCTTCCTTAAGACACATTTATTCTCCTATTTTAGTTGATCTTTGAGCCTATTTAGATGGGCTTATTTTGAGTAGAAAGTACTTTTATTTTGAATTTAAGTACTTGTAAGAAAAAATAATGTTTGTTTAGGCTTTTGAAAAAAAAAAGAGAAGTATTTTTTTTAAAAAAAAAACTAAAAATCCTCTATTTTCTGAAGCACAATTTTGTAGCTTCTCATAAAAGCCCAGGCGGTAGAGAATATGTGAAAAATCAGTAGTTTTTAATGGACAAAAAGAGCCTTGTTTTTTCTCTTTAATTTTCTTCAACCCATCTAATCGCGCTGCTCTGATTCCTTACATTATCATCACGTACATCACGTATGTATCACACTAAACCACTATAGCAACTGTATAGAAAGAGATTTACAAATTTAGAAAAGACGTTGGTTCACCATGTAAGAAATATGTTTTTTTTCTTCAAAAAAATAATAAATGAAACGGCTTAGAATAAAGCCTTACAAATATTAATTTTTTATATACACCTTCCCAGGCATATGAATAAGTATTTTTAATAAATGCTTATTTGAGTAATTTTTATTATTAAAAAGTAATTTTTTAATTTTACATCCAAACTCATATTATTTTTCAAAGCACTTTTAATTATAACATCCAAACGTAAATGACTTTTACTTTTTTCAAAGTGCTATTTTTATGAAGCTCTATAAAAAAAGTACTTTTAATTAAAGCCTATGAAAACGGACTTTGTTCCTTCATAGCTAATGAGTTTTATAACTTTTTTTGGAATTATTCTTAAGACTCAATCTTTACTTATTTCAAATGAATTTCTTTCTTCCACTTGAAGTGACTTTCATTCTTTCCTTCAATTTCTTTAAATGATTTTAACAAACTTTTAAGTATCATTTCAAAGCTCAAACAACATCCTACATAAAGGATTTACATGATGAATGTATGGTAACATGAATCATTAAGGTTCTAAAAAGGGAATTAGAGAAAGAAGGATAGAGAAATGAGGGGAGTAGTTCTAGTACAATTCTAGGGAGGGTGATGTTTATGTTTGGATAACCAATGGTTGGTATGAGACGACCATCGTTTGTTCCATGGTTGAGATCTAATTAACTTGCTTTTGAAAACCCGTGTTGGTTACGAATTCTAAGTTAGTGAACTCTCATGGCCAATTAGGGAGTCATGTACTTAGAATTAGGCAAAATCATGGCAGATGCTTTATCACCCTAGTGATTGTACTTTTGATTAACGTACAGGAGAGATGATACACTATAAGAGGTGGCGATTCCATAGCCTCATAGCCCGAACAAAGGGGTGAGATCCTTATGACTATCACTATAGGGTGCGGTGAACCCCATGAACCCCACAAGGGGGTGAGTTGGGCATGATTGTCACCATAGGCTATGGTGAACCCCATGAACCCAACAAGGGGTGAGATGGACATGACTGTCACCACAAGGTGCGGTGAATCCCATGAACCCAATAAGTCGGGGTGGGTAGGATCTACCACAGGGTAGTGATCCCATCAGATGAACCAATAAGGAATTTGAGTCAAACGTCCTGGTTTAGGATAGAATCACCGGAATACGGTGATATGACTTTAGTACTCGGATCCGACTGAGGGACGCCTAATATAGTACATGACGTGTGGTTAGCTACCACCAATTGAGGATATTTCATTCATGTAGTGCTGTAGTGGTACGTGGAGTTGTTCGCTGGGCGGCGCTCCGGATTTCTCTCATTTTCTCTTAATGTTTGACATTCGGTATTGCCGTACTTTAAAGTTTTGACCGTTTCTCTAAATTCCACAAAGTTTCAATGTTTGATCATGTTACATGACTATAAAAAAAATGTTTTGATTGTATGACTTAACTTTCTCTATTCCTCTTATTTGCATAACATTGACAATTGTAGCACATAAGGTTTAGTCATTGCTTGCAAAGCATGACACCAAATAAAAGAAAGTTTTTATGTTACATCCAATAGATAATGATTTTAAGACTCTTTTTTTTAAAAAAAAGAATGCAATGATTTTTCATAAAGAGTTCGGTGATAAAGGCCAGTGGTTTTCAAAACTAGATTGCTTACCTACTGAAATTTTTATCTCATTTATTTGCTGGCTTGTATCAGATGATTAGGTTGTATGCTTAGTTGAGGATCGGGGAGGACGGTGCAGGCGTCATTAATAGACGATGGATGTCATTGCGAGGTGCATGATAGGAAGTAAGATATAAGCACTATAGTTTGTATGATGTGACTCACTTAAGATCTATAGTAGGATTATTGTTAATTATAAGGAAACCTGAGTGGCAGGGTTGTTGCCTCCAATTTCTCTTTGATGTGACTAATTATAATTACTTTATTATAAGAATGATCTTGTATATGTACATGACTAAGAGAAAGACTTATTATGCATGTGTATGATTTATGTTCTTGTAATTTGATAACTCTATAAAATGGAGTTATTTGGGCGTTCATTTCAGGCAAATCCATAGCTTTAATAGCTTTAACGATCATTAAGTAGCATTTTGGTTTTGTTTTAGGAGGAATTGCAATATTTAGTCATTCAGTGGTGTTGTTACATAGTTTTGCTTTAGTTTAAGCTATTTGGATTACGAATTTAGTGATTAATCAAGAAATCATTGACGCGTTACTCTTGTTCGCAGGTATAAAAGGTGAAAATTAACTTGATTTTGAGCATTTGGGAGACTTGAGAAGCAATTGGATGCGAAGATGATCGAGTTTGGCATGTTCTAAAGCAATTTGGATAGAGGGACGGCGCTATAGCACCAAACCAATAAAATTGTGCAGTAGAGACAGAGCCACGGCGCTATAGCACTGTAGCCATGGCATTACAGCGTCGTATCGAGGGTAGTTTGGAGGCCGTTTAGTGAATCGGAGTAAGAAAATGAGTGAATTCAAGGCTCAACGCTAGAGACTTCTTCTTCTTCTTCCCTTCTTATTCTCCTTCTCCTTCTCCTAGCATTGAAGTTAACCATGATACATATTATAGTGATGAAATAGAACAAATTGTACCGGCAAAGACTATCATTGACGAACTTCCAACTCTGTGGGATCGTGAGGGTGCACTTGAAGAAGTTGATGTGCCATTTATCAGTCATGAACTTAATGCAAATGAACTTAATCGTGAAGGTGCACTTAATGATGAACTTGAACTAGCTTCAGAGTCAAATGAAGAAGAAGATGAAGATGCATTTATTGAAGATGATATTGAAGATGATGACTTAGAAGACGAGTAGTTATTTGTCATATTATATATAAAAATATGCAGTAGAACTCACAAGTTTATTATGTTTAAGTATTTGAATATTATAATTTTTTTTAAGTTACTCTAGATTTGACTTAATTTATGCACCTCAAACCAATTTGCATTTTACTTTAGATTTGACTTATTTTGCTAAGCTGATCTTTTTCAATCTTGCCCTCTCTGTCTTCCTTACAGTTAGGTAATTTTCTTACCCTTTAATGTGAAGGTTGCTTTACTGTTTTAGTTGAATTTTGAGTCTTTGAAATTTCTATTCAAATTCTTTTATGATGTTGGATATTATATTTTACTACTGACATTTATTATTTTTATTATATATATAGATGTCTAGTAGTCGGTCTCACCGTGGTAGAGGAGGACGCACGAATCGAGGTGGGGGTCGATCCAGGGGTGGGGGCCGATCTAACGACCTAAGAACTCCTTCACCTACCATGCATGGTGTAACAATGACTCCAACAATGCATTGGAGTTTAAATACTTGTTGGAATGTGTAGATTTTACCCTGTAGTGGACGTTGTTATGGAGATAACAACGGTCATCCATGAAAAATATACTGGGTCATATTACAATTGGAAAAGAACTCCTCAGCAAGTCAAGGATATGTGGTTTGAGGAATGGGCGGTTTGTTTCATCACTTACACTTTTACTTTACTTTGAACTTTTTATTTTGTCTCATCACTTATACTTTTATTTTACTATGTCTCATGTATCCAGAAATCTTACAAGTGGCTAGACCAACATGCCAGGCACATTAAGAAAAATTGGAATAAAAAGGCTGGTAATCGACTTTGAGGATTGATATGGGCTGTGCACGATGGAGTGAATAAAGGTAATGACCCACCGTTGTGGATTTCAGAAGAGGTTTTGAATCAATTGAAAGAGATATGGAACAGTGAAGAATTTAAGATAAAAGGAGAGCAAGCAAAAAAGAATCGAGCCTCTGTTAAGGGTGATACTATACACAGTTGTGGCTCTATTCACGTAACAGAGCAGGATGGTAAAATATTAAATTCATTAAAATTTGTTAGTTTATTTAATGTTTCTTTGGATTTTAATTATTTGACCAACAAACCATTATTTTGTGGTAATGGTAGAGGCAAGAACTGGGGAGAGAACCAACATGTTTTGACCTATTTAAGCACACTCATACAAGGAAAGAAAACGGTGAATTTCTTGACCAAAAATCTGCAGATACTTGTGTAAGTATATAAATTCATTTCTAATACTTTTCAAATTTTTTATTTTGTTAGATTCTGTGGGTTTGCGGGATAAGAATCTAAGGTTCAGTTTACTAAATATAGTATGGGTAGTCATAATTTTTTGTTCACTTTATGTTGTTTCAGAACCGGGTTGATTTTCTGTTTTTGTACCCATTTGAGCTTCGAAGTGAAAATCTAATGCATACTGTCCCTTTGTTTTATTTTAAGGAACACTGTTAGGTTTTTCCTAAAATTGCAATAGTTTTGAACTATGAATTGAGGTTTGCAACTTTTTTGTATTATAGGAAATCGACTTTGCTGCAAATGCTATCATGGTCTTTTATCTAAATTATACAGCCTCATGCTTTGGTGAAAAATAATGGGAGAAGTAGGATGTTTTGTTACCATCTTTGTTGTGCGAGGAGAATTATTGGGTCACTTGATGTTATTACTTATTGATAGATTGACTTTCTTTCACTGATTCTAGAAAATATTCTCTAATAATATAAATGAAGGTTACGTTATGAGTGGTTTTGAATCACAGAGCTAAGGATTGAAATATTTTTTAATTGTGCCTCATGACTTGAATGAAGGATGTAAAGTTATAGTACGTGTGTTTTATTTGACTTTGAAACTTTTAAAAGTTTAATTTATTGTGTCCAATATGGATCGATATTGTAATTACGTGCCTGAAATGAAATTTAGAGTGGTACTTGTAGAATGACTTAATTTCTTGTGTTGGCCTCAAAAGCTGAGTGTGTTTGTACATGATATATTAAAATTTGTCAATTGTTTTTTTAATTTGCAGGCTGAATATACAAGAATCAAGGTAGCTAGATCTTCTCAACCACTTATTGATGGTGCATCCAGTGATAAAAGTTCTCTAAATTAAGAGACGACAATTTGGTTACAGGCTGTGGGAGGTAAAAATAAAAAGGGTCGTGTTTTTAGTATTGGATCAGAGGCAACTAAAATTGGTAGCTCTTCAACTAGGGCTTCTACTTCACAAGCTAGTGAGCTTTATCCTCTATTGCAAGAGGAAATAGATAAGCGATTAGAAGCAGCAAATGGTACTTTGAAAAAACAGTTGATGAGCAAAAAGAGTGAATGCTAGTCTGAAACAAGCAGCTGATGAGCAAAAAGAAGTAATAGTCGGCTATAAAGATAAGTTTGAAGAATATGCTCCTTTGTTTGGTCAGTTATTTTTTATGCTTCAAGGAGACCAAGGTACACCAAGGGACAATTAGTAAGGATGCCAACATGATCAAGAGAGATTTAATATTATGAATATGACATTAATGTTGACTTATGTATTTTGTTTTTGAAATTTTAACAGTCTTTTGGATGAATGGGTGTGTAACTGTGTTAGAATTTTAGTCTATTGTGGATGTGTTTAAAATTTGTATCACCTTTTAGATGTTTCAAAGGTGCACAACCATTTATGTTTAGTTTATGTGATTTTATAAGTCAATTGTGTATTTTACTATCTGTTTCAATTTTATTTTCTTTTCAAAAAAATTAGTGACGGATTTCTTTTACTCTAATGTGTTGTATTTCCGTCACAATTTAGACACAGTTCATCCGTATGAGAATCCGTCTCAAATATGGAGATGGAACATCGATGACAACAATTCGCCTCTAATTTGAGACGAAAAATTACAATTTAGCCATGGATCTTCCGTCTCCATTTAAGTTCTAGAGACGGATTAGAGACGGAATTGTTCTTTTTCTGTCTCTGTTTAGTCTCTAATCAAATTTCTGCAACATACGTTTAGAGACGAAATTGTTCTTTTTCTGTCTCTGTTCCGTTGCTAATCAAATTTCTGCAACATACGATTAGAGACGGAATAGAGGTGGATTATTTAAATACGGAACCTAAAATTCCATCTCTAATAATTCGTGGCACGGCTATTAAAGACGAAACAACGTCCGTCTCGAATCCAATTAGAGATGGAATTTTCCGTCTCTAAATAGCGTTTTTCTGGTTGAATTACTGAATATGCTAGACTAGACTCTTTTTATCCTAGGGTTATGGTTCCCTAGTATGAAGTATATGATTGTTGGATGATTTTTATAATTAATTTGATATATTCAATGTTTATTTAGTTTTGTGCTTAAACCCTAATTGCTTGATCACCTCTTAGGATAATTTAGAGGATTTAGGTGACCTTGAAAGAGGCGCTTAAGTTTAGTCCGAGAACTAAATACCATTAGATCTAGATTAATGACTCGAATAATTGCTAGATTTGCTCGAGGGATAGACATATACCCGAGAGCCTAACGGAGTTAGAAATTAGCTTGCTTGAATGAATGCAACTCATTATTTTGATTTTCTGCATAGACATATGGGAAGGCGAATATTGAGTTAGGGATTGTATAGGATCGACAGACCATACAACAAATTTAGAACTAAGACTAACATCGATGTATTGAGATTAATTGTTAAAAGGAACCCAACAACATAGATGAAGTACTAGGATAAGCCATAACCTTATGAGCTCCTTAATATTGATCACACTCATTGTCACTTGCATTGAATTATTTTCTTTTTGAAATATATATTAAAAACAATAATTCAATCTCCTTGTTTGCTTGACTTAGGTGTTTGTGAATTGCACCTGTACTCAGTTTAGGCTTTCTACTAGAGTTCCTGGTGATGACGATATCTGGTTTTCACTAACTATATTACTTGTTGATGTGTACATTTGCACCGGTCACTTTGACCCCAACATGATTTAAGTTTTAAAATCCGCTATGATCATCAGGTTAAAACCTGAGAGTAGTAACATGAACCGAAAACATTATTTTAAGTAAAGAAAAGTAGTAACACACTTATGTTATGATATTATAATTATCTATATTATTAATTAAGTAAAATGAACTAGAGGATAAGGAGAGTTATACTATGGACAAAACTTATATGTTGTTGCTTACATGTTTTTGGTAAGGTTAACCAATTAAAAAAAAGACATATGTCTTTTTTTAATTGGTTAACCTTACCAAAAACATGTAAGTAAACAACACATAAGTTTTTTCCTTCTACTATTCCCATTTATTAACTGCAAAACATTATTCAATACTTTTTTTTTTGTCAGAAAAACATGATTCAATACTCAGATTTGGGCCAGTTGTTAAGTCACATCTGGCTGTTGTAGGCCAAGAGCTGAATGGGCCCATGGGTTCACATTCATCACAAGTTATTATTATTTGAGTTAGGAAGCAATTGTGAGAGATTAATGAGGTGCTTCAAATCAGTTCTTGACCTGTGGGTTTCTGGGTCAATCCCCATTTGGAGTAACTTCTTTCTAATTTTGGGTGTTCCATAAGTTCGTTATTTCATTATCAGTGATATTAAGCGCATGAAGCGTATTGGGATTATATATATATATATATATCTTGATGAAGAGGAGATCTTCAGTGGTACGGTAATACTGAATTTCAGTATATCCTTCCAATTAGTTGGTCTCTAAACCATTTAAGGCGGGTCCTTATTAATGTGAATTTCTATTAATATTAACAAATGGCTCTGTATGATTGGAGGGATGCACTGAATTTCAGTAGTACAGTACCACTGAACTTTTATCCCTTGATGAGACGTTAAAGTTTTTTTCCCTTTAGATTTTAATTAATAAAAGGAAAAAACTTACATCATGTTATCTGTGTGAGCCTTTTTTTTTCTTAACTTTGTTTACTTGCTGTTAAAAAAAAATTACACATATCATATTTTAATAGGTAAACTTAAAAAAATAAATATAAAGAAATGTTTTTCTTAATAAAATATTATAATTATATTTTAAACCTCAAACCCTAAATTTTAAATTGCAAATTCCAAATCCTAAAATTCAAAATCCAAAACCCAAACTCTAACATCAAATTCTAGCCATTGCAAATTCTAAACCCTAAACTGCAACTCAAATCCCAAATTTAATTAAACTCTAAATCTTAAATTTCAAACTCTAAACTTTAAATTTTAAATTCTAAAATAATAATAATATACTAAAAAAATATTAATAAAGAATTTTTTTGAGTTACATTAATAATAATAAAGAATTAATAAAATAGATCACAATAAAGTATTAATAAAATAATATAAAAATGTTTGGTGAACAAAAAATTATTTTACTCCGAGACTATAGTATAAAGACAAAATATTTGGAGTGAGCAAAACATAAAATTTTACAAGGACTAATTAACGTGCAAATACAAAAAAAATCATAATGACAACGTGGGGTATTCTTGGTTAATTAGATTTTTTTTTTTTTCCTGATTGTGGCATAGAAAATCCCTATATACATATAGAAATAACAAGAATTCTTACATCATACAACAACCACTTGCTTATTTGGATTTTAGGTAGTTGGCTAGAGCTTTTCTTCATTTTCATTTCCCTAGAAACGCCTTCCAAAAAATATATAATATGGGCATTCATTAAATAAAGAAACAAACTACTAAAATGAATAGAAGCTATATAGTTGTTATACGCCATATGTCAACATTCGGAATCATTTTCTTTTTCCATAATATTATAGTACTTTCCTTAGGTTGTGTTTGGTATTTGGAAAAGATGATGGAAAAAGAGAGGGAGAAGTCTTCTCTCTCTTCTTTTCTTCCTAACAAACCTCACTTTTTACAATATGATGAAATTATGTTTTTGTCCTTTTTTTACCTACTTTTATTCCATTCTCACTTTCAATGTAAGGGTAAAATAGTCATTTTATCCACTTTATTTCATTCACATCACATCATATTGACATGACATTTTCGTGCATTCCTTCCAACATTCCCATTCCCATTCTCATTCTCTCATATTTTCTTGTAAACAAACACAGCTTAAAACATTGATCGAAAGGCAGCACAACATACCATGAGTATTTAGTAATGTTTGGGAAGATGAAATGGAGTGGTTATTGATAAAATGATATGAATTGATTTTAGTTAATATTAAATGTCGTATAGAACTCCTATAAAAAAAAGAGCGAGATACGTCTATAAATTTTGTTCAGAAGTTATAATAAAATGTAAGATTATAGTAAGTTCAACCTTTTGAAACCTTAAGTTTTTCACTCTCTATCTCTCTTTTACCTTTTCTCTCAAATTGTTAGATTTTTTATTCAAAGAAAAATTATAGAAGAAGGAGCCTCTCCATTCCATTTCATACTCATAAAAATATTAAAAGGTAATTATGTGGAGCTATGGAGAACTCATGCTCATCAGTAAAAAATATTTTGACACAAATCTCAAGACAAATCAAATGGCTGACCATCTCTCTAGCATTTCCCAATATCAAAACTCATACATAATCCAATTATGCCATCTCACTCCCTCTCTCAGCTTCCATCCAAACATAGACTTAGTGTTCACTTGTAGAAACCTACTTGTATTGTATTGTATGACTCTTGCCAAAAACAAAAATCCCCACATCATGGGTCTCTTGCTCTTCTTCTAGCTTCCCTCGCCTCCGCACTCTCTCACCACGCTTACCAACTGTTCGATTAAATTCCCACAAGACTTGCAGGCAAGTTTTTTCTTTTCCTAGCACTAATAGTTCTTGCTCATATCATCATCACACATGGGGGCTTTCTGTTTAATTTACACTCACGTTTGGTAAACAAGAAATGGGGTTTTGTTTGATTTTGAATTCCAGGTCATGGGATCATCATCATCATCATCAGATAAGGATGTGGAAAAAGGAGAGTACCTTCAGAGGAATAAAGCCAATCCATGCTTGATGATTTTCTCTGCATCTTTATTGGTAAGCTTGGGAGGAATCTCTGTGCTTGGGTGGTGGATTTACAAGTATCATCCTGCAAATAGAGAGCTATGGATGGTTCCCTTTGGCCTCATTCTGTTCCTCACACCACTCATTGTTGGGTTTTCTTTGATGATTTCTGATTCTGAGCCCTGTGTTTCCATGAAAGAGGAGGAAGAAGAAGAACATTCACTCACTGATCTAAAGAGATTTCCATAGATATATAGAAGTAGGCTTTAATTTTGTTATTTTTCTCTGGTTTTATATATTGCTCTCCTTTCAAATTACACAAAGGAATGAACTGGTCAAGGTAAGATTGATTGTATTGTTCTTTATTAGATCCTTAATTCATGAATGAAAAACCAGTAAATTAGGGATTCTTAAGAAGTATGCTTATATCAAGTCAATGAGAAGAAGGGTACTCTATTTCTTATTCCTTTTTCTGGCTCATAACTCATAAGTATAATAACCTGAATTTTGGATCAAAGCTGTTATGTTTTATGAACAAGATTTTTAAACAATTGGGGGACAAAGAATTTAATGATTTGAAATTGGTAAAAAATCGAAAAAAATAAAAGTTTTTAGTAACTAAAAGTTTTCTTTACAGAATGCACAAAATCCTAATAATATTAATCTCGGAAAAACAGAAGAAAGGGAAGTCAATATTTAAAGAAATTCTTATGTACATAAATTGCATAAGCATTGATATTTATTTATTTTTTAGATTAAAAAATTTACAAAGTAATTAAAATAATAATAAATAAACAATTTTGGGAATTTATAGACAAGGTGACAATATTTTTTGATATGTGGGGCAAAATTTTGCATTATCAGTATGATTGGGGGGAGAGAAAATTTGGGTAAAAGGAAGAAATCTATGGGAAAGTGGACCACAGAAGTCTTGGAACATAAGAGAAAGAGATGTTGCCTTCCCTAGATTATACAAATCTTTAAATCTTCATTTGGAATTGACTAGGCACATCATATATGGCACAGAAGCAGCCTACTTGTGGAATTCTAATCTAATAAGTCATAACTTCGAAGATAAAGTGGTATTTTATTGTTCAAAATTTAATCAATCAGGATCGATTTAAGTGGTAAATAATTTGATATATCTTAAGTAAGATTTTGGATTTAAAATTTTGTGAATGTAGCTATTCCTGTTAGGAGACTCTTCCATCATAATCAAATGTGCGAAACGAGTCGAGTCTGAATTAATCGAGGCAGTGCCTAAGACATTTGGACAAAAAAAAATATCAAACCGCCCCCTTTTGATTCTCTATAAGTTTTGACTTTTTTTTTTCATCCAATACATGATGACGTTAGGTTTCAATAATGGAGCTTCTTGGAAAAAGGAAAGTGTTATTATTAAATATGAAATGTGAAAATTTTATTTTGGTCCTTTATATTTTATTTAAATTTTAAATAAATTTTGTTTTATTTTAAAAGTTCTAAATCAATCCTATGTGTTTGTAAATTATTTTAAATAAGCCTTTTTGTTTGACACTGTTAATTTTTTTCATTAAATGATGACATGAACAACTGATGTGGACGAAATATCTCTCATATGTGTCATTTTAAATTGATATGTGGATGATATTGAGTCACATAAAATTCAAAAAAAATTAAAACAGAAGGCAAATGTATACCTACATTTACTAAAAATAAAGGCTAAATACACAAGAACCCAAAATAAACTAAAACGAAAGTCACATATGAGAGAGATTTTGTCCATGTCATCATTTAACGGAAAAAATTAACGATGTCAAATAAAATGACTTATTTAGGACAACTTGTAAACATAGAGGATTGATTTGAAACATTTAAAACATAAAAGACTAATTTCGAATTTGAGTAAAACATAAAGGATTAAAATTAACTTTTGACTAAAAAAACTATCTAGTAGAAGTTTCCAAGCAGAAGAAGTAAACGCCATTAGGGATAAGTTTCTTAGAACTATTTAAAGGGTTTTGCAATTTCTTCTTATTAATACAATATTTAATAAAAACAGTAATTTTTAATGTTTAAAAATTTTATCAATAAAAAAATTCCTAATCAATTTTTTAAGGGCCCTAATTAGTAAATCTGAAGAAACCTAATCTAAATAATAGTATTTTAAGGTATTGGTTAATGATGCGCCTAATTGGTTGATAATATTTATAAATATTGAAAAAATAGTTTTGTAATTATGATTTTATAAATTTTATATCATTAAATTTTCTGTCAATTAAAACATTTAAAAAAAAAACAAAATATTGTTAATTGATTATGTAGTTGCTTTCTTGGGACAGTAGATATATGGTTGCTTTAATTCTTCTTTTTTTTCATGATAAAATATTGACCAATCGCTATAGAACAGGATGTGGTGGAGCAATCAAGGTCATTTGGACCAAATTAGCCTTCATGTAATATTTTTTTTTTTTGATAATTCATGTAATATTTTCAATAAATTATAACATTAATAAGGAGTAAATTATATATTCGAAATTATATTTAGGACACGTTTGGTTACGTAAATGTTGAATGTAATGGGAATGCGAATGGGAATATGAATGGAAATGTGATGTGATGTGATATGAATAGAATAAAAGTTTTATATTAAAAGTGGGAACGGAACAAAAGTGGGTAAAAAAGTAAAGGCAAAAACATATTTTCATCACATCACAAAAAGTAAAATATGTTTGATAGGAAGAATGTTGAAGAAAATGTTAAATTACAAGATTGATTATATTGTTTTAAGCAAGAAACCAAACGTACCCTTAATATTTTTTAAGGCAAAAGCACATTTCTTGCCCCCAACGTTTGAGGGTCCTATCAGTTTCGCCCCTAACGTTTTTTCGCTGTCAATTGTACCCTTAACGTTTTACGTTTCTGCCAATGTTACCCTTTTCACTAACACCGTCAAATATTTAACAGTTTTTGCTGACGTGGCATCATATGTGGCAAAAATATCTGACTGGGCATATTTTTTTCCACATCAGATTTCTAACGTTTTTTTTGTCAATTGTACCTATAATGTCTTACATTTCTGCCAATGTCACCCTTTTCACTAGCACCATCAAATATCTAATAGTTTTTGCTTACGTGACATCCTATATGGCAAAAATATCTGACTTGGCATATTTTTTTCCACATCAGATTTTTTACTTATCTTTTCCGCATCAAAACCATTTCGTTTTGGCCTCACCCTATTCCTTTTAAAATATAACTCAAACACACGTGCCATTTTGCAGACAAAAACATCGGAGACGTTACCCATTCTCTATTACGGGAAGACGTTGTCGGAGAGAAGTCGAAATCGGTGCTCGAAAGCTTTCACGTTTTCTCAGTAATCGAAGATCGAATATGTCTTCGTAAAATAGAGAATGGATAATGTCTCCAATGTTTTTATGAGCAAAATAGCGCGTGCGTTTGAGTTATATTTTAGAAGGAATAGGTTGAGGTCAAAACGACACAACTTTGATGGGAAAAAGATGAGTAGGAAATCTGATGTGGAAAAGAAATATACCAAGTCAGATATTTTTGCCACATAGGATGCCATGTAAGTAAAAACTATTAAATATTTGATGGTGCTAGTGAAACGGGTGACATTGGCAAAAATGTAAAACGTTAGGGATACAATTGACAGAAAAAAACGTTAGAAATCTGAGGTGAAAACAAATATGCCCAGTCAGATATTTTTGCCACATAGGATGCCACGTCAGCAAAAACTGTTAAATATTTGACGATGTTAGTGAAAAGGGTGACATTGGTAGAAATGTAAAACATTAGGGGTACAATTGATAGCGAAAAAACGTTAAGGGCAAAACTGACAGGACTCCCAAACGTTGGGGGCAGAAAATGTACTTTTGCCTATTTTTTAATTACTTTATGATTAATGAAGTTTCATTATTATTTTTTTGTTATGAAGTTATTTTATCTAACTTGTAATGGCACAAGTTAATGTTTTAATTAATAGAATATTTAACCACTTGTGAAAAGTTAATAAAAAAATAATGACAAAATGATTTTTATATCCCCAAAACTTTAATTTTCAAATTTTTCCTTGAACATATTTATTGTCAAATTTATCCCAAATGTTTCGAATTGCAATTGATTTCGTTTCTTGTTTTGAATTCGTTCTAATACCTTATGTAATCCGAATTATTCATAACAAAATGGTAATATAATGTCACACATGTAATATTAATACTAATTCATCACTCAAACAACATAATTTCTTTATATTAATGTCAGTTTATCACTTAAAATGATATAACTTATTCGTATTATAAGAAAAAAAATATGAAAAAACGACATCGTTTTTAGTAATGAATTAGCATTAATATTACATGTGTGGTGTCATTTCATTATGTCATTAGTAATTTAGACGATTATAGGCGTTAGGATAAAATTTGAGACTTTGAAGACAAAATCAATTACAATTTGAAACTTTTAAAACAAAATTGCCGTATAAAATTTTAGAGATGGTATATGGGGGTCAACAAGACCCACTCAACACCCTTCCATCAATAAAACCTTATGCACCCAACATGGGATTAGCAGGCATCCCAGTACCTCAAAGCCTATATAAACACTCAACTAGTCATCCGAGGACACATCTATCTCTCTCACTCTTGCCCACCAAAACAATTTGAAAATGAATCTGCAACAATTTCTTCTGATTGTTTTTCCCATCATCAAGGTACCAAAACAACTCTTTGCTCATCAATTTTTCTAATGCTAATTTTGTTTGGTAAGAATATTATCTTACATGATTTTATATAATCCTATAATACATTTATCCGTGTTTAATAGTTTTTGTTGTTCTTTTCAAAATAATTTTACACATATCATACACATATGATTGAGTACGCGACGATTGAAAATTTCCTGGCAATTTAAAAAAAAATCCTTTGTGAAGAACAAAACTGAGAGCCTATTAATTCCAATTCTATATTATAGAACAACAAAAATATTCAGCTTTTGTTCCAAGCTAAAATCCTTCGTAGATGGATTTGTTTTCAACTTTTGAGTTAGTGGATATTTTTTAGGATTTTTTTACTAGAATTCGCTTAACATAAATAAATTTGATGCAAACGGATTCATGAAAAAAAAAATTTCTTCTTTTATTTTCTTTTTTCTCAAACCATTTTGTTTAATTTCTAAAACATTAAGACATATATTCTCTGCACTTAAAATAGGTACAAAGAATCAATAATTTCCTAATATTAAAACGATCTTGTATCACTTCATATATATATATATATATATATATATATATATATATATATATATATATATATATAGCCTTGAACCCAATATATTTATTTTGCTCCGCAATTATTGATCTAATTTGTCTCTCTAATACATCATTGTGACAGATTAAACGAATGATGAAGAAAAGCCAATTGATGGGTGTCGTCAGAGTATGGCGAGGGTGCTGACCTTTCTTGAAGAGATCACTTTATCTCTTGGAAAATGTGACTGCAAGCTTCTTCTTGTCTGTTATTTTCGCAAGTGTAACTTTTTGCCTTCCCTGGATCTTCTTCTCCACAATTGGGTTATTGTTATTTTTCTCCATGGTAGTGTTTTGAGAATTGAGGATGATGAAATATATATATATATATATATATATATATATATATATATATATATATATATTTGGATTTGATGATGGCACAAAGTAAATTAAGAGAGTGATGATTTTGTGAATAGATTCCATATGATAGCTTAGCCACAAATAAATATAAGAAACACACAAATTGTTTTGTGTATGATCACAACAAAATAATCGTGATGATCAGTTCAGCTCTACCTTCTGCATTAATTTGTATCCGTTTTTATGTTCTCTGCTTCAAATTAAATATATATGTAGGTTTCTATTTAATTTTGTTGGATATATTGGGGTCTTCGGGACTACATATCCGCCCATGTGGGAGTCCGAACTAGTACTGTCAAAACGGGCCGGCCCGTGACGGGCCGGCGTTAAACGGACTGGCCCGTTTATTTGGCGGGCTTGGGAAGTAATGCCCAAGCCCGCCCGCAATGGCCCGCGGGCCAATTTTTTTATTTTTTTTAAATATATATTTTTTTAAAATTAATTATAAAATTATATATTTATTTAAAAATTAGTAATTTTTTAACTTTAAATTAATATTTTATTAATTTTAATTATTATTTAAATTATTTATATACTTTATTAGAATAAAATTATTATTTAACACATAAGATTATCTAAAATATATATATTTATACATATTTTAAACAAATATATATTAATTTTTTATTTTATTTTTTTTTTAAGTTTTTGGCGGGCCGGCCCGCGGGCTAGCCCGTTTTTAAACGGGCCTATTTTTGCTTGCCCAAGCCCGCCCATTTAGCGGGCGGGCCAGACTAACCCGCGGGCTCCGGCCCGTTTTGACAGTGCTAGTCCGAACGGGTCGAGTGAGGATCCGTTGGAGAAACCCCACATAGTATAATATTTCTCTTTCTCTTTTGAGTCATTCTTCCACGCATCAGTCGTGGACATGTGGCTCTACCTCTCGTAGGTAGAGTCCTCCGTTTGGTGCGGCCCTTTTCGGAGATCATCGATTGGAGGTCAGCCCTGGTGGAGCAGAGGCACTGGCAAGATCCAAGGTCTTAGCATTGGCGTCCAGGTTAGTAACTTCCGCAATATCTATATTTATGCCTGGTTTATTTTTGGTTTTTCTTTTTGATCCCTGGGTTGGGTTGGGTCATGTGGATCCGGACCTTTCCCTACATTGGTATCAGAGCCAGGTTATGCTAGAGCTCTGTTCTCCAGGGATTGATGAACCGAAAAGGGTTAGAAACATGTTTAGGGCTTGTTTGTTTAAAACTTAGGAACATGCTTAGGTTCCCAGTTTTAATTATATGTTTTATTTTGATTTTAAAACATGTGATAGTCATATATTGTAGGGTAGGGTCCCATAATTTTTGAATTTAAATTATTTGTTAATTTTTTAATTCAATATTGACTGGTAACCCGTACCCTTAAACTTAGAAACATGTTTAGGTTCCCTTTTAAATATTAAAGACCCTAATTTGCATGCATGTATATTTAAGGTACGTGTACCCTACGAATTAGATATAAACCTGTGGATGTATGCTACTGCTTTGGGGAAGGGGAACGTTGACTAACGAGGGTGACGTTGACTGGCCGGGCGGCAGACGAAGTAGCCGGCGTCGCCGCATACCGTCTCCGGTGGTGGCCGGCGGCGAATTTTCGGCGATCAGTGGTTCATCCCAGCGACCGCCGTGGCGGGTTTTCGGTGACGGCGGAGGTCCGATGACATCCGCTGCCGGTGACGGCAGATGACCGACAACCGGCGCCGGCTGATGTCTGGCGGCCGGCCGGAGGTTCTCCAAAACCGTCGCTGCTGCGTGCCACTGGCGACGGAGGCCAGTGGTACACCGGCAACCGCCACCGCCATCGGTGGTCGGTCGGCGGTTGGCCGGCGCTGCCGTTGACTACCGAGGTTAACGGTTGACCGTTGACCAGCGTCGCGAAGTTTTCTGTTGCGCATAATTTCTCCGTTTTAGCTCCGATTACGACGATTTTTGAGTCATTTTTCTTGTTTTCGTGAGACGAATACAAATATGGGGAGAAATTAGGGTGAATTGGAGTCTAAAGAGAGGATATGACCATTTCTTAACTCATTCACATACACAACCAAAAAGAAGATTTAAGCGGTTTGTGATCGTTTAAATCAGCTTAAGCATTTTACTCGAGTGGGAGCTAGGGGCAGCATGTGGCAAACCCTTAACTCGATATAAATGCTTATTCACGTGGGAATTTAAATAGTAAATGACTATTTAAATGATCGTAAGCGTTGTAATCAAGTAGAAGTTCGAGATCGTGCATGTGGCGACTCGATGTTCTTCTTGATCGCTTACATAGTGGGAATCCAAAAGGGATTTTGAATAGTATGTGACTATTCTATGAAAATTGTTGAGTCAAGCAGAGAAAGGTGTACATATATAGGCTCTCTGTGTGATGAGGGTTGTTGACCCTACTTCTCGAATGCAGAGACTGACTATATCTACACTCGTCTTGCGTTGATTACAATTTTCAAGAGTTGTGTGTTGTGTAATAAGGAGTTGTGTAATTAGTGTTAGCGTTTAGGATTGACTGATAGTATAACTACAAAAATTGTAAATGTAGATCACATTAGAGAGATCGCTTTGGTGACACTGTGGCCACCAAACTGAGGCAGCTTACAATCAAGTATTGATGCCTCCAAGATGCACTTTGACAAGAGCATGAAGACGCATCTAAAGGAGAAATCAAACATAATTTGGGAGTGTGAGTAAGCTTGAACACTCCCCACTGGTAAACAGTGAGTTCAAACTGTTGCCAGATCTCTTCCCTCCTATTGGGAGTGCATATAGGTCATTCTGACCTTCACTAATACCATTAAGTTTCTTGATGATATTAAACACCACCTAGTGCTCAAAGATTGGTGGCATAAGGCTGCAAAATCTATTGAGCACGTAGCCTAAGTGGCTAAAGTTACTTAGAGCTATAGGCTCCAAGAACAAATACAATGGGTCCAAGAGATGTGGTGCTAGGAAGAGAAATTGTAAGTGTAAGGTAAGTAGCCTCAGTTGAAAGGAAATACAAGAGAGGAAAAGAGATTTTGGTCAAGGTCAAATGTTGCTTATGCCATTCCACAAGGCACTATGCACAAAAAATTGTTTGTAGCAATCATTTTCCTCTCACCCATGAACATTGGTTCATAGAGTTCCGTCCTCTGCCCAATGGGAGCAGAAGTATCCTCGTGGGAACAAAGCATTATTAAAGTTAAGAGGTTGGACAGCTATAAAAACGAAGTTGCGTAGTGGCCACTCTTTATCTTTATATATGTTTTGTGTTCTAGATACTGAACGGAACTCATTATTAGCTGTTTTTTCGTGAGAGAACTTAATATGTAATGTGATCTACATGTTCATCATGACTCCTTAGTGTTAGTTCTGATTTTATGACAATGGTTGTGTTGTGATACACATTGAATTACATTCCCGTAATTCAACTAGTTGCTTTGCTGTGTCTTCCTCTGTGGATGATACACCTATTTGGCAAGTGCGTGTGGGACGCAATTACGTATTAGCAAAGGAGAATTTGTGAGGAAAAATTCCCAATGCTACTCTGTAAACGTTGCCTTACAGTCAAAGCAACCTAAGAACCATTCTGTCATGAAATCAAAAAATCCTCTTTCATCAAATTAGTCCACTCGGACATCAGCAGTCCAATAAGCGTAAGGGCAAGGCAAGCGGCCTAGTATTTTCTCACAGTTATGTGATGAAATTTGGATAGTTAGACAAGTAACTATTCCACACACTCCACAGCAAAATGTGTTGCTCCTGGAGTTGGTTAAGTTGATAATGACTCAAGTGAATGTTCCCATTGGGGAGATGTTTTGCCAACAGTCAATTTCGTCTTAACCATATGCCCTTCCAAATTATGTGAGTGACTCCTTATGAGTTCTAGTTAGGTAAAAGACCTGATTAGAGTATGCTGAGACCATGAGGGTATACGACATACTTGATCCTTTCTATGAGTACGGGAAGCTTGACCCTAGAGGCAAGTAGCTGTCTTGGTAAGATAGCTTGGTCACTCAAAAGGATACGTCTTCATTAGCAAGAATGAAGACATTTCGGTCACATAATTTGAGTCTAAGGATGTAATGGTCTTTAAGACAAACTTTTCTTGGGCAAGGGAGACGGATTTTGGGATGTACACCTTTATTGAAAGGAGGTGGACCTACAACCCGTCAAGAGGAGAGTATAAACGCATCTCCAGTTGCTGAGTCCAGTGGGAGTATTGCTTATGAGGAGCATGTCTTCCACGAAGCACAATCCAAGAGCAGTACTAGAGGAGTACTAAATTATCAAGTAGAGCTTTTGATAGTTCAAAAGGCTCTCTCTGACCTTACTAGTAAAAGGTGGACTAAAACGATGGAAGAAGAAAAGACAAAGTCTATAAGGACACACCAAGTATAAGACTTGGTGCATCTACCCCGCATCACAAGGCATTTTGAGAACAAGTGTGCTCTCAAAAGTTAGGGGAGGCAGATGGGTTAATCAACCACTACTAGGCACATTAAGCAGTGAAGAAGTGCACACAACAAAAAGGTATCGACTTTGACAAAGCCTTCTCATCTGTTGTGTGATCAAAGTTTGATTTTAGCTTTGGTCACCAGTTTAAGTCTGGGAGTACATCGATTAGGGTGTCATGACCACTTTATTGTATGGCAAACTAGGTGAAGGGATCTATGTGCACAAGAACATAGGTCTCATGGCAAAAGGCCAGGAGCGCAGAGTATGCTGACTCCGAGGATCTGTCAAGACTTCGCATATTCATCTAGACGCGTGGTAATTGACCGCTTAGTCCATTTCAAGAAAGTTGAGAGTATTTCATTATCCTCACGCTATATGTAGAAGACATATAGCTAGATAGAAATAACACAGAGGCTGCTTTAGCCACTTAAGCATGGCTATCCTTTCATCTTTTAAGATAAAGGAAATGGTTTAGACAGTGGGAGTCAAGATTCATGGAGAATGCTCCAAGAATTGACTCACTCTGTCATAAGAATCCTATGAATAAGAGATTCTTGGCGGATTCCATTTGAGGGGACCTGAACCCGAGTGATGTGCTAGTAGCTAGAGGCAAGAGTTTGAGTCTTGCTACACGTCTTTAGACTAAGTCAGAGATGGAGTCATTAGATAGTATTTTGATACATGTGGTTGGTAGCTTGAAGTACAATTAGGATTGCACTCGCTCCAAACGTGTTTTTTTTTAGTCGGATTTGTGAACCGTTATCAGTTAAACCTTGGTCAAACACACTGTTTAGAGTGTTTTGAGGTACTTGTAGGGCGCTGCTGACAATCGGTTGTTTTCATCATATTAGTGACTCGCAAACGGCGGGCCACACATTGATTTTGATTTGGTAAGAGACTTGGATGAGAGGACATCCACGTCTTGGTGTGCTTTGCTAAGCACTGGAACCATCTTGCAAAGAGGCAAGTAAGGATTATGCATTTCTCTGTCCACTAGGGACATGGAGTTCATTGCAAAATCATCAGCAGTACAGGACAGTTTGGATTGGAAGATCTAAAGTCACTTATAGATCACAGACAGAGTTGTTGACCTAGTGACATTGATCTCATCAAGTCAAACAACTATGGTTTACACCAAAGAAAGCCTAAGTACCACAAGAGAATGCAACACAACTTTGTATGAGACATCGTTACACAGTAGTTAACTACCCTGTTTTGTCAGTCTAAGCATCAAGTGACCGGAGAGAGGGTCCTCACAATATGACCTGTGATAGAGCATTGACTCTATACCCTCACAGACTCGCAGTAGTGGGTTGGCTGTATAGAAATACAAGCCGTAAAACTAGTGTTTTAGATACACAGAATTGTTTAGAACCAGGGTGATTTAACATAGTTTATGTCATGAGGACAAGCTTTGTGAGAGCTCTATTTCTTGATCATAAGTAAAGTATGATGCTTAGGCATACCTTTATTTTGTGTGGATCAAGAAATAGAAGTACTTATTACACAATATATAAAATATGTCGTACAGGCTTAGGAGGTTGGCTCTCTGACACGAGCAACCGCCTTAGACACGCAAGTGGTGTGGGCCAAGATG
Source organism: Senna tora (assembly GCA_014851425.1). Taxonomy (NCBI): domain Eukaryota; kingdom Viridiplantae; phylum Streptophyta; class Magnoliopsida; order Fabales; family Fabaceae; genus Senna; species Senna tora. The sequence goes on from CM026260.1 coordinate 8,119,313, forward strand.
AGACGGGTGCTTTTTCCTTGAACACCAAAATGGGATATAGAGTGAATATCCAGAGACAGCTGAAAAGCGCCGAGTGTTGGACAAGAAAATGCCACTGAGAATTATTAAGTCGCCCTAGAAAGTGTACTAGGATGAGATCTACTAAGATATGAGGTCTTATGATTGAATTATGAATCCCCGCTATTCATAATGCCTGTAGCCATACATGAGTGTTCGCTCCACTTGGCGCTATGTGAAGCGAGCGACGTGTGGTAGCAAACTCAAGTCAGATTCTAAGTGAGTCTGGACTAAGGTCTGTGTGGTGTAAGTGATTGAGGATCAAAATCGACATACGCTCGAGAACACCACAACGTGCGTTTCATACCGCATGTGCTTTAAGTACCGCAAGGGAAGCATGTGAATGAATCCCTGCTTCAATGCTGTGTGAGTCCCTGAAAGGATGCATCAATCCTTTCAAAGGGTACCCTTATGCACTTTGACTCTGTCATGAAGAGATAAGGTAGTGCTTGCTACTTTGATATCTTTCCAAGATGCTATGAAAAAATACAGCCCGATGGAAGACTGTCAGGAAAGCAGCTATCTTTGATTGAATTGATAAGAGGTCGAAAGGAAGATTGTGTTGACATATACATGTGTGATAGTATTCTGAGGTCGACCCATTATGTGATCCCTTTGAGGTTCTCATGGATGTGGATACCTATCGCAACTGAGTGTGGCTGAAGTCCTAGTCTTATTGTAGACTTAGAGGGATTAGATTAGCCATGTATATGAACACGTCTAGGGAACCCATGACACTATTTTTCGGTTAGACATGTGGTCACATCATCAGACACTTGGGTTGTAGCATCACTTATAGCTGGGCCCTAACATGCTTCTAGTATAAGGCTCCCACATATCGTGCCAAGCGGTCACGATTGACACGGAGTATGAAAAAAGATGACGAGAGAAAGAGAAATAGAGAAGTCCTTTGTGATAAGGATAGTCATGGGCCTCCCACCATGTGCTAGTGGGAGTATGTTGGATTTATTGGGGTCTTCAGGACTAAATATCCGCCTATGTGGGAGTCCGATCGGGTCGAGTGAGGATCCGTTGGAAAGCTCGCAAAGAAACGAAGAGAACGAAACGAAAATGACTCTCATCGAAGGTCACACGAGCCCGTACTCGTGGCCCAAAGTGGGCTAGGTGATCATGATGAAAGCATGATATTTTGTTCACATTCCAAGTCCCTCATTGCTTGCTTCAATGATGGGAGCTTTGTCATCCTCCTATAAATAGGAGTGACTCCACACCTTTCCAGTTGCTCATTCCATGTGTTGGAACGGGGGGTCCCGTTTGGGAAACCCCACATAGTATAATATTTCTCTTTCTCTTTTGAGTCATTCTTCCGCGCATCAGTCGTGGACATATGGCTCTACCTCTTGTAGGTAGAGTCCTCCGTTTGGTGCGACCCTTTTCGGAGATCATCGATTGGAGATCAGCCCTGGTGGAGCAGAGTCACTGGCAAGATCCAAGGTCTTAGCATTGGCGTCCAGGTTAGTAGCTTCCGCAATATTTATATTTATGCCTGATTTATTTTCGGTTTTTTTTGGTCCCTGGGTCGGGTTGGGTCATGTGGATCCGGGCCTTTCCCTACAAATTTGTTTTTGAATTTGAAAAGTATTATCAACTACAAATTACATATTTTGTAACACTACGAGGACAGCAAAAGGCCCACAAGATAAAATAAAATAAGAATAAATAGATGAATACTATTTATTAATACATAAATAATGTGGCGTAACAAATGTAGTTAAGTATTTTTCTCAAGTCAAATGGATAACCTCGATCGCCTATAGTTTTTCACTTGTCCTCCGATGTCTGCCCCGTTTTTCCATTTTTTCCGGGCCTTGAGGTTGTTGATTGGTTGGGCTATTCTGTATTATATTGTACAATGTTTTGGACTACTTTGGTAAATCTGGCCCAATTCAATAAGAGCTTCATTGGGTTTATCCACTTATCCTTTCTTTATAGCTCATTGGGCTATTCTGTATTGTATTGTACAATTTTTTTTTTATGAACCTTGATCCCACTTAACTGAGGAAGAGTTTTTTTGATAGGGTAAAAGTTAATAAAGATATAAAATATCACCTAAAAATTAAAATGGATTAGAGACCAAATTGTTATTAATATTGATAAATAGTCTCACAAGGCTATTTAGTGATTATATTTGCTAATATTTATAATAATTTAGTCCCTGATCTATATATGGTAGGTTCTTATTAGTGTGAGTCCCTATTAGTACTTCATAAATGAAGTAAAAATGTGCGTTTTAAAAGAATTGTACGAAAGCGAATTGCATTAGATCCAATTTCGAGGGAGATAGTGTCAAGACAAATAGATGACATGTTGCCTACAATTTGCCACATGTCCTTTTTTTTTTTTTTGCCCTTGAGGTTGATGATGGGCTATGCTAGGAACATATTAATGGACATTATTTTATTTATGTAAACAATTTGTGAGTAGATATGACCCAATCAAATATTAAAAGCCATCAAACTATAATTATTTCTTTGGATTTATACACTTATCCCTTCTTTGGAGCCCAACACTTCTTGAAGGTAAATAATGACCAAACTTTTGACTTTAAAATAAGTGTTTTGAGTAGTAGCAGAATTAATTTTTTCAATTGTTGAGCAATAATTAGAAATTAGAATCTTTTATTCTAAACAAAAGTGAAAGGTAAAAATTTCATGTTTTTAAATACCCTAACCAAACTTTATTATTTACCATCAATACCATTTGTCTTTTTATCTAAGCTTGAAATCGCTTGACACTCTCTTTATCTATGAATCATATAACTCACTTGTCACAACCCCCGTTTAGAGGACCATGACCGGCACAGACACAGGGAATATCCCTATGCCTGTAAGTCTTATCACCTAATTGACAAAATATTTATTATTAAAAATACATCCACATGCAGTATAATACCATGGCTACACCGAAATGGTGGCTTATCCTAGGCAAGCAAATCCACGGCCAGTGCCGCTTCAGGATATAGATATAGAAAAACACACATAATATATAACCTGTGTACTGGCTACACATCCGAAGATGTTGCCTATCCTATTCACATGCAACAATTATATGTGTATATATATATATATATATATTGGAAACAAGTTTTCCCTGCATCGTAATCTAACGGATCCTGATCTTTAAGGTGTGTGAAGCTGACAATTCTCGATTTAGTGATACAATATAATTGGGTACGTCTACCCTTTACTTTATGATACAATGATAAAGTAAATTAAATAATAATTACAATTTATTCACCCACATGAACAAGTTGTGGGCCTTGGAAAGTGTTGCTTAACCCTCGTTCCACCGAGACTTCTTCCACCTGTACTTAACATGTCTCTGTGTAGTAAAAATGAGGTGTGAGTCTTAACCACGCGACTCAGTGAGGACTCTCCCATCCCTAACGCAAGGCAGGTACCATGGCGCTGGGATTAGGAGTCATACACAACCACATGCAAAAACAACTGGTTACCGTTAATTAGCATACATTCTTGGCGACCACACTACAACAGAAACTTCACCCATACACTCACATGCATTTAATAACTATAAACATGGATCAGTTTATTCCACGTCATCAATCAGCAAGTAAACATGTAACATATAGTGCCGGCTTTTACTTACCGGTCTTCTCACGTTTCAGCATGTCTGAATCAAACAAGACGTGCGGTGACGTAATCCTGTACGTTACCACTACACTGCACAATCAGAAATTATATGCAAACACAGGCAATTTGTACATACACACACATGCTAAACATACATCTACTTAATCTCCCCAACTCTGGGGTATCTACTAGCCACTACGTGGCTTTCCCACTTCGAACTCATGCACTCGGGTTGCTGGCCACCACGTGGCAAAACATACTTAACCCATTCACTTGGGTACTGGTCACCTCGTGACAATTCTATTAATCAAACACAATCAATCTCTATCTATCAAACAAATGACGCATAGCCACAAAGTGGCACGTCCTGACCCCTAACTGCGGGGCAATAGCTTGAGCCCACTCGTCCATTACCCAACCAGGCCACATGGCGGGCATGACACGACGTCTCGAAGCATGGCCACTGACACACCCTGGACCAACTCCACAGGATGATTTCTCTTTTGCTAGGCTAGGCTCACGGTTCACCCGTAGGTTCGTCCCGTGTCTCCTTACCTTAGTCTCACATATTAATAGGATTCTTTGTATCTTTCCCGAAGGATCAACAATTCTTCTCCTTATTAATATGTACAAGTATCCTCAATAGGATATAACTCATATACCCGTCCAGATGCACTCTCTGAGCCTCAAGCTATCGTCATAGCAATATAAATCCTTTCTGACCCTATTACCAGGATATCATACACATATGATTAAGTATGCGACGATTGAAAATTTCCTGGCAATTTTTTTAAAAAAAATCCTTTGTGAAGAACAAAATGAGAGCTTATTAATTTCAATTCTATATTATATAGAACAACAAAAATATTCAGCTTTTGTTCCAAGCTAATTAAAATCCTTCGTAGATGGATTTTTTTTTCAACTTTTAAGTTAGTGGATATTTTTTAGGATTTTTTTTACTAGAATTCGCTCAACATAAATAAATTTGATGCAAATGGATTCATGAATTTATTTTTCTTCTTTTATTTTCTTTTTTCTCAAACCATTTTCTTTAATTTCTAAAACATTAATAATACATATATTCTCTGCACTTAAAATTGGTACAAAGAATCAATAATTTCCTAATATTAAAATGATCTTGTGTCACTTCATATATACAACATTGAACCCAATATATATATATATATATATATATATATATATATATATATATATATATATATATATATATATATTGTTCTCAAATTATTGATATGATTTGTCTCTCTAATACATCATTGTGACAGATTAAACGACCGATGAAGAAAAGTCAATTGATGGGTGCCTCAATTGTTTTACTCACATTCTAAACATTAGAAAAGCATCTCATGACTACTGCACGAGGAGTGCTAGCTCAGCGCGACAGAATGTGGCGAGAGTGCTGACCTTTCTTGAAGAGACCACTTTGTCTCTTTGAAAATGCAACTGCAAGCTTCTTCTTGTTTGTTAATTTTGCGAGTATGTAACCTTTTGCCTTCTTCTCCACAATTGGGTTATTGTTATCCATGGTAGTGTTTTGAGAACTGAGGATATATATGTAGGTATTTTGATTTGATGATGGCACACAGTAAATTAAATTAAGGGAGTGATGGTTTTGTGAATAGATTCCATATGATAGCCTAGCCACAAAAAAGTATCTGAAACACACATTGTTTTTTTATATATAAGAAGTTTCTTAGGTGATGTATTTCTATCGACTATGGAATGCCAAATCGAAACTCCCAAAGTTGTTGATCGATTACAACAAAATAATCGCGACGAGGAATTCAATTCTACCTTCTACATTATTTTGAATCCGTTTTTTTATGTTCTTTGCTTCAAATTAAATACATATGTAAGTTTCTATTTAATTTGTTTTTTTAATTTGAAAAGTATTAACAACCGCAAATTATAGGTTTTGTAACACTACGAGGATGGAAAAATAGATAGTAAATTTAGGACTTAATAACCCGTTTTTAATTGCAAAATTACAACATGAGTTTATAAACGTGATGCTTTTGATCACAAAAGACATTACTTAAAAAATAGTGTTTTTGAGTAATAGTAGAAGCAAATTTTCAGTTGTGGAGCAATAGTTAGAATTTAGAGTTTTCATTTCTAGGAAACAGTAGAAGACAAAAAATTAATTTTTTTAATGCTTCAACCAAAATTTATTATTTACCATAAACCATTTGTCTTTTTATTTAATCTGAAAGCCGTCTGACACTCTCTTTATAATGTATGAATTATATAACTCATTATGTATTGAAAACTGACAGGATTTGTTAGCTGGGACCGCTCAATTGTAGGAAAAGTTGTAACAAATAGAAGATCTTATGCCAGAATGAATACTTCTCATAATTGAAAAAGATACAAGGAAAGCCTTATATAGGCACAAAGGAAATAAAACAGAACTAAGCTAACAGGAAAACAACTAACTGAAACTAACAGAAAAAATAACTAATCACAATTATACAATTAACACACTAAGATAATTCTACACCCTCTCCTCAAGTTGGAATTGCGGTAGCTAATCCTAACTTGCCACGAAATTGAAGAAAGTGAGATTGAGGAAGGGATTTAGTGAAAAAGTCTGCCAATTGTTGCCGAGTAGGAACGAACTGAGGCAAGACAAACTTAGCCTTGTATTGATCTCTAACAATGTGGCAGTCTATTTCAATATGCTTGGTACGCTCATGAAATATGGGATTCACCGTGATGTGAATAGCAGATTGACTATCACACCACAAAGGGATAGGCCTGATGAACTTGAGACCAAAATCAGTAAGAACATAAGAAACCCATAACAACTCGCAGACAGTAGAACACATGCTACGGTATTCTGCCTCACATGATGATCTACTAACCGTTGCCTGCTTCTTTGTCTTCCATGAGATAGGACTATCCCCTAGAAATATACAAAACCCTGTAATGGATTTTCGAGTGGCTGAGCATGCTGCCCAATCACTGCCACAGTAGGAAGTGATCTTCTGGACATCAGAATTGGCCTTGTAAAATAGCCCCATGTCCTTAGTTCCTTTCAAATATCTTGCTAGATGAACTGCAGCATTCCAATGAGACTCGCATGGTTGAGCAATGAACTGACTAAGTTGCTGCACCGTGTAAGCAATGTCAGGCCTGGTCAAGTTGAGATACACAAATCTCCCAACAAGTCTCCTATACTGTTCTGGATTTTCTATTTGAGGAGAGTCATCCTCTCGAAGCTTCTGGCCCTTAACCATAGGGATGCCAACTTCCTTTGCTGAAGTGAGACCCATATCTTGCAAAATATCTTTCACATACTTCTTTTGAGACAAGAAGATCCCAGTTGCTGTTCTTTCTACTTCAATGCCAAGGAAGTACTTTACTTCTCCAAGATCTTTGATGGAGAAAGTACTTTGAAGAAACTGTTTAGTTGCAACAACTTCTTCTTCTTTATTTCCTGCAACTAGAACATCATCCACGTATACCAAAAGAGCTAGGAAAGTAGAATTAGATCTCTTAAAAAATAAGCAGTTATCATTTTTAGATTGAGCAAAGCCATGTTGAATCAGTTTTTGTGTGAACTCATGGTTCCACTGCCTAGAGGCCTGTTTAAGGCCATATAAGGATTTCTTTAGCTTACACACTTCTCCTTTTGATGCCTTGGAGTATCCCTCAGGGGGAATCATGTAGACTTCTTCTTCTAGATTACCATGAAGAAAGGCATTATTCACATCAAGTTGGTGAATATGCCATCCGTGACTAGCACCTAGAGCAAAGAGGATTCTAACAGTAACTAATTTAGCTACTGGAGAAAAACTGTGAAAGTAATCTATTCCTAGGGTTTGGTTATATCCTTTGGCTACCAATCTAGCCTTACATCTTTCTAAGGTTCCATCTGGCTTAAACTTAACTTTGTAAACCCACCTAGAACCAATAGGCCTTTTTCCTTCAGGTAAAGTAACTATTTCCCAAGTTTTGTTCTTTTCTAGAGCCTCTATCTCAGAATCCATAGCTCTTACCCATTCAGGCTTAGTGGCAGCATCCACATAGTTATGTGGTTCAGTTACCTTGTTCATATTTACCATGAATGCCTTACATTCTTAAGTATTGCATACATAGTCCCGCAGCCATTGAGGCTTCCTCTTAGTCCTGGAAATTCTCTCATTAGGCTGCACTGGTTCAGAGAGGATCTTTTCATCTGTATTTTGATCTTGATCCTCAATACTTACATCTGTCAGATCATCAACTTCATTTTGAGGCAATTCTTGAGTTTCTGCACTGAAATCACCGTGCTGAGTTTCAGCAGCAGGGCTCATTGGGGCTTCACAAACTGTGTGCTCTTCATTATCTTCTCTCAAAGTTTCTGATTCAAAGGCTCTTACAGGTACAGGGGTTAAATCTAACACATAAGTGGATTTTAAAGGATATATATTTTCATAAAATACTACATCTCGAGACACATGTATTTTATGATTGTCCAAGTCATAGATCTTATAAGCCTTATACCCAGTAGCATATCCCACAAATATACCCTTAAAGGCCCTCTTATCAAATTTATCCTTATTTGGACTAGTGTTGGAAAAATAGCATAGACATCCGAAGGTTTTCAATTTATCATAGGTTGCCCCTTTTCCATAAAGAATCTCATGAGGGGTTTTCCATTTAAGAACAATAGATGGTAATTTATTTATGATGTGTACTGCTGTCATGACAGCTTCCCCCCAAAACTTCTTAGGCAAGCCACTGTGAAACATGATTGCTCTTGCAACTTGTAAAATGTTGAGGGGAATAAGCACAAGATTTTTGGTGTAAAATACCTCTTTTGTTAAAAATTTCATTGCAATGTTGGTTTACAAATTCGGTTCCATTATCTGACCTTAGTATTTTAATTGTTTTGCCAAACTGGTTTGTTATCATAGTAAAAAATTGATCTAGTATCTGCCATACATTGGCTTTATCTTTCATAAGAAAAATCCACGTTCCTCTACTGAAGTCATCAACTAGTGTAAGAAAATAATGAGCTCCACTCATGCTTGGTTGCTTGTAAGGCCCCCAAAGATCTGCATGTACTAAATCAAAAATCCCACTACTAGTAGAGTTTATGCTTTTAGGAAATGGCAGCCTTTGCTGTTTTGCACTATGACACACATCACAGACAGTAGGAAAACAAATTTGATCACTATTTATTCCTTTTATGTGTGTTATTACATTCATAGGTGCATGACCCAACCTAGAGTGCCAGCATACAACAGGCTGTGTACAGTTGTTTATCACGTCTGTCCTATTGTCAGTGCTACAGGGCTTTTCTGCTTTATGAGTCCTTAACCAGTAGATATTTCCATTTACTCTCCCTTCGGCTAGTGACGTTTTAGTCCTCCGGTCCTGTATAAGACAGGAATCTGAGTTAAAGTGTATATCTACATTGTTAGACTTAACCAACCTATTTACTGAAATTAAATTGTAGTGAAATGAGGGTGCAAAGAAAACTTCTTCTAATTTAAACTTGCCTATGTTCACAGACCCTGTTTTTTTAACTAGAATGTTTGTTCCATTTGGTAAATGAATATGAATTGCTTTATCAAGTGGTTTCACATTGTGCATTAAACTTTCTTGTGAACACATATGGCTGCTAGCTCCTGTATCAATGATCCAATCATGTCTAAAGTCTAGGTCGGAGGAGATATTACCTGTAAATTCACCAAGATATGCCACATTAGCCTTCTCCTCTCGTGCTTTTGATATTTCCTGTCTGACAATCTGTGAAATTATGCTTGCCCAGTCTTTTGAGTTTTCTGTTTCATCGTCCAATGGACTTTCTGCTGCAGTGGCAACAATTTTCTTGCCTGAACCTTTCTTTCTTTGATCTTTAAGGTCATTATACCATTCTGGATACCCCACAATCTTGAAGCATTCTTCCTCAGTGTGGCCTTTCATTTGACAGTGACTACAAACTTTGTTTTTCTTGTCATCTTTGCTCTTGAACCTTCTGGCTCCTATTTCTTCTTTCTTGAATCCTGCTGCAGCAACCTCCAGAGGATTAAACATTTCTTTCACGTCCATTTGAACCTCGTCTTGAGAAACCATTGCAAAAGCTTTATTAATGGTTGGAAGAGGGTCAAAGTTAAGGATCCGTGTCCTTATGGTTTTGAACCGTTGGTGAAGTCCCATCAAGAATTGCAGAAGCTTATTCGAAGACTCTCTTTCCTCGAGTTTTTTGTTGATTCCACACTTGCATCCTCCACATGTGCACCTGGGTGTGGGTTTTAGTCGATCAAGTTCATCCCACCATTTTCTCAGTTTTCCATAGTACGTCACCAAGGAATCTGATCCTTGTTCGGTTGAAGCAACCTCTCTCTGTATCTGATAGAGGAGAGGACCACATGCTTTGCCAAAGCGATCTTCCAGTTCGTCCCATAGTTCCCTGGTGGTTCGGCAGTACACAAAAAAATCTGCTAACTCCTTTGTCATGGAATTAACAATCCATGACTTGACCATGGAGTCTGCTTTCTTCCACTTCCAATAGTCTTCTTCATCAGTAGGTTCTTCAATGCTTTTATCAATGAAGCCAAGTTTTCCTTTGGCTTCCAAGGCAGTCTTAATGGCCGTACTCCATCCAAGAAAATTTGTTGATGTCAGTTGAGAGATAACCAGGGACATCCCTGGTTGATCAGAATTGAGAAGTGCCCATGGACGCTCGCCATTTTTCTTGGACTTGTCATCTTCTCGATGACCTTCTTGGCTTCTTCGATCATTGCCATTCTTCCTTGATCTTCTTGTCTTCCTCGATCCTCTCGAGTTTTTTCATTATCAGTTGATCCAGTCGTGGATCTATTCTGATCCATTTCTCCTATTCAAGTGATTCTTCTATTTGCCAAATACCTCTGATACCATGTAACAAATAGAAGATCTTATGCCAGAATGAATACTTCTCATAATTGAAAAAGATACAAGGAAAGCCTTATATAAGCACAAAGGAAATAAAACAGAACTAAGCTAACAGGAAAACAACTAACTGAAACTAACAGAAAAAATAACTAATCACAATTATACAATTAACACACTAAGATAATTCTACAAAAGTTTGTTTTTTAATAACAAAGAAAAGTTTGTTTGATAGTGTAAAAATTAAAAAAAATTGAAAAAAGTAATTCCTTGACACAATATGTTAATACTTTCATCATCTTCTACAACAGCCACACAATTTTTGTTAGTTCTTTCTGCAAATTTAAAGAAAAAAAGTGGAAATCAATTAAAAGAAATATTTGCTAAAGCTCTCCATTTCTCCATCTATTTGTGACCACATTGTACACCAAAACAAGCTACAGAATTGGCAATCTATTTCTTATTTGTAGTTTTTTATTACGTTTTTTAAAAGCATCAATAAAATTACCAATTTTGGAGTATTGCATGTTAGATGGAGATGGTCTTAAGACCAATGGATGACAAGTTACCTACAGTTTGCCAGACCTCAGACATCTCCTACATTTTTCCACTTTTCTTTGAAATTTGATCCAATCAGGTGTAAAGTGTATAGAATACACAATTTAGACCATTAGAAGAAAATTGAAATTCATTTATACATTATAAAGCTCTCATCCAATGACTTCAACTGTGCACTTTAAATACTTTACTATATCTATAATTTAGCAGATCCGAATCCCTTCTCTTTGGGCCCTTGAGGTTGTTGATTGGCTGAGCTAATCTGTATTGTATTGTACAGTAACTTTACCACTTTCGTAAACTTCTTTTGACTAAATTCTAAATATATGGGTCCATCTTCAGGAAATATTTTCTAAACAATTTTTTTTCTATTTTTATTAAAAATAAAAACAATAAATATACAAAATAAACACAGCTCTATTTTTTTTCAATACCCTAACCAAAATTTATTATTTACCATAAATATCCTTTGTCTTTCAATCTAAGCCAAAAATCGCATAACATTCTCCTTATGTATGGATCATATACCTCTTTAAAACATCGAAGATTGAAAAAATTGTTAGATGACGTCACTCCTTCATTTAATAAGATAAAATATTTATCTGGGATCGTTCAACTGAAGGAGAAGTTTGTTTGATAGTGTGAAAGTTATAACGTTCATTAGCTGACGTTCATCTCATGTATTTAGTGATTGATGCTCCTTATTATAAGGGTTTTCGGTCCAAATGAATAAGTTATTATCGTGACATCTTGAAACATAATTACTAAAATACCCTTCGGGATAAGATCTATAAAAAGGGACAACTTTCTCTTTCTTGAAGTATTCATTATTACTACCCCTTTACATTCTTTTCATGTGTGCATTTCTTCTAATCTCTACTAGCTAAATGATCATCAAAGCATTCACACGTAGGAGAGAGAGTGTGACACATCAGCATGAAACATCATCACTTAACGGGAAAACTAGACGGAATTGGTCGGAATGACCAATTTAAAACTTCTGTGCAACATAAAAGACCAATTTAATCTTTCTGAGAATTGCTAGTGATTTTTTTGATACAGGAAGCTATTCTATTGAAAATTTTGTAATAAGCTTTTGCTGCACATGTTGGAGTGGAATAAGCTTTTGCATAGAGTCAAATTCTATTCCCTAATCCTTACTCCCGAAGTCTTGTACCCTCTACTGTAAACAATGAATTAAATTTAGGTGATATGTTTTTATGTCTTTATTAAGTTTGTCAATAAAAGTAATGTTCAACTATTTTCTGTATCTTCATTTAATAAAATAAAATTTGTTAACTGATGCTACTTTCTTTTTTGATGAACCCTGATGCCACTTAACTGAGGAAGAGTTTTTTTGATAGTGTAAAACTTAATAAAGATATAAAAATATCACCTAAAAATTAAAATAAATTAGAGACCAAATTTTTATTAATATTGATAAATAGTCTCACAAGGCTATTTAGTGATGATATTTGTCGATATTGATAATAATTTAGTCCATGATTCATTCATGGCAGGTTCTTATTAGTGTGAGTCTCTATTAATAATTCATAAATGAAGTAAAAATGTACATTTTAAAAGAATTGTACGAAAACAAATTGCATTGAATCCAATTTCGAGGAAGATAATGTGAAGACAAATAGATGACATGTTGCCTACAATTTTCCACATGTCCTCTTTTTTTTTTTAGCCCTTGTGGTTGTTGATGGGCTAGGCTAGGTAGCATATTATTGGACATTATTTTATTTATGTAAACAATTTGTGAGTAGATATGACCCAATTAAATATTACAAGCCATCAAACTATAATATTTCTTTGGAGCCCAACACTTCTTGAAGATAAATAATGACCAAATGTTTGACTTTAAAGTCAGTGTTTTGAGTAGTAGCATAATTAATTTTTTCAATTGTGGATCAATAGTTAAAAATTAGAGTTTTTTATTCTAAACAAAAGTGAAAGGTAAAAATTTCATATTTTTAAATACCCTAACCAAAATTTATTATTTACCAGCAACACCATTTGTCTTTTTATCTAAGCTTGATAAATCATATAACTCACTAAGCATCAAAGACTAAAAAAATTTGTTAGGTGGGGCCACAACTTCATTTAATAAAATAAATTTTTATTTGGGTCCGCTCAATTTAAGGAAAACTTTGTTTGATAGTGCCAAAGTTGAAAGATAAAAAAAATGTGAAAAAAGGTAACAACTGACACAATTTTCTAGTGCTTTCGTCATTCTTAGTTGGGGCCGCTTTAACTGACGTTCATCACATGCATCCAGTGAACGCACCACACTTCTTATAAGGATTTTCGGATCATGCATGTTATTATCGTGGCATCTTGAAACATAATTACTAGAATACCCTTCGGGGTAAATCTATAAAAAAGGGATAGCTTCTCTTATTTAAAGCATACACTCTTGCCCACCAAAACAATTTGAAAATGAATCTGCAACAATTTCTTCTGAATGTTCTTCCCATCGTTGAGGTACCAAAACAACTCTTTGCTCATCAATTTTTTTAATGCTAATTTTGTTTGGTAAGAATATTAACTTACATGATTTTATATAATCTTATAATACTTGTATCCTTGTTTAATAGTTTTTGTTGTTCTTTTCAAAATAATTTTACACAATATCATACACATATGATTGAATACGCGACGATTGAAAATTTACTGGAAATTTTAAAAAAAAAACCCTTGTGAAGAACAAATCTGAGAGCCTATTAATTTCAATTCTATATTATATAGAACAACAAAAATATTCAGCTTTTGTTCTAAAATCCTTCGTAGATGGATTTTTTTCAACTTTTGAGTTAGTGGATATTTTTTAGGATTTTTCTACTAGAATTCGCTCAACATAAATAAATTTGATGCAAACGGATTCATGAATTTTTTCTTCTTTTATTTTCTTTTTTTTCAAACCATTTTCTTTAATTTCTAAAACATTAATACATATATTCTCTGCACTTAAAATAGGTACAACGAATCAATAATTTCCCAATATTAAAACGATCTTGTGTCACTTCATATATACAGCCTTGAACCCAATATATATATATATATATATAGTATATAGACAATTTCGTCCCTGAAAGATTCGGAAGTGGTAAATTTGATCCTTGAAAGATCATAAGTGTACAATTTGGTCCCTGAAAGATTGCACCATTACACAAATTAGTCCTTTTATCATCTTCAGTTAAATTCTCTTAACGAACTTGCTGACGTGGCATGTTAATTGTAGAGGAGGGTCGTTAATTGCTTAATAGGACATGCTTACATGGCACAAGCTAATACTCACCTCCAACTCACCACAAAACGCAGCGTTTTGAAGCTTCAATTTGCACACTTACACTAAGTTAGAGGTGGATTTTAGCTTGTACTGCGTTTTGTCAACATAAGCCAAAATCCACCTCCAACTTAGTGTAAGTGTGCAAATTGAAGCTTCAAAACGCTGCATTTTGTGCTGAGTTGGAGGTGGATTTTAGCTCGTGCCATGTAAGCATGTCTTACTGAGCAACTAACGGCCTTAACGTGCCACATCAGCAAGTCCATTAAGAGAATCTAACTGAAGATGACGGAAGGACCAATTTGTGTAACTGTGCAAACTTTCAGGGACCAAATTGTACACTTATGATCTTTCAGGGACCAAATTGACCACTTCCGAATCTTTCAGGGACGAAATTGTCTATATACTCTATATATATATATTGTTCTCAAACTATTGTTATGATTTGTCTCTCTAATACATCATTGTGATAGATTAAATGATCGATGAAGAAAAGTCAATTGATGGGTGTCGTCAATTGTTTTACTCACATTCTAAACATTAGAAAAGCCTCTCATGACTACTGCATAAGGAGCACTAGCTCAGCGCGACTGAGTGTGGTGAGAGTGCTGACCTTTCTTGAAGAGACCATTTTGTCTCTTGGAAAATGTAACTACAAGCTTCTTCTTGTTTGTTAATTTTGAAAGTGTAACCTTTTGCCTTCCTTGGCCTTCTTCTCCACAATTGGGTTATTGTTATATATGGTAGTGTTTTGAGAATTGTAGGTATTTTGATTTGATGATGGCACACAGTAAATTAAGGGAGTGATGGTTTTGTGAATAGATTCCATATGATAGCTGAGCCACAAATAAGTACGTGAAACACACATTGTTTTTTGATATATAAGAAGTACCTTAGGTGACGTATCTCTATCCACTATGGAATGCCAAATCGAAACCCCCAAAGTTGTTGATCAATTACAACAAAATAATCGCGACGAGGAATTCAATTCTACCTTCTATATTATTTTGAATCCATTTTTTTATGTTCTTTTCTTCAAATTAAATACATATGTAAGTTTCTATTTAATTTGTTTTTTAACTTGAAAAATATTAACAACCCCAAATTATAGGTTTTGTAACACTACGAGGATGGAAAAATAGTTAGTAAATTTAGGACTTAATAACATGTTTTTAATTGCAAAATTACAACATGAGTTTATAAACATGATGCTTTTGATCACAAAAGACATTGCTTAAAAATTAGTGTTTTTGAGTAATAGTAGAAGCAAATTTTCAATTGTGGAGCAATAGTTAGAATTTAGAGTTTTCGTTTCTAGGAAACAGTAGAAGATGGAAAATTAATTTTTTTAATGCTTCAACCAAAATTTATTATTTACCATAAACCATTTGTCTTTTTATTTAATCTGAAAGCCGTTCAACACTCTCTTTATAATGTATGAATTATATAACTCATTATGTATTGAAAACTAATAGGATTTGTTAGTTGGGACCGCTCAATTGAAGGAAAAGTTTGTTCTTTTTAATAACAACGAAAAGTTTGTTTTGATAGTGTCAAAATTTAAAAGAAAAAGTGAAAAAAGTAATTCTTTGACACAATTTGTTAATACTTCATCATCTTCTACAATAGCCACACAATTTTCGTTAGTTCTTTCTACAAATTTGCAGAAAAAAGTGGAAATCAATTAAAAGAAATATTTGCTAAAGCTCTCCATTTCTCCATCTATTTATGACCACATTGTACACAAAAACAAGCTACAGAATTGGCAATCTATTTCTTATTTGTACTTTTTTATTGCGTTTTTTTAAAAGCATCAATAAAACTACCAATTTTGGAGTATTGCATGTTAGATGGAGATGGTATCAAGACAAATGGATGACACGTTACCGACAGTTTGCCAGTCCTCAGATATCTCCTACATTTTTCCAGTTTTCTTTGAAATTTGATCCAATCAGGTGTAAAGTGTATAGAATACACAATTTAGACCATTAGAAGAAAATTGAAATTCATGTCTACATTATAACGCTCTCATAAATGACTGCAACTGTTCACGTTAAATACTTTACTAAATCTACAATTTAGCAGATCCGAATCCCTTCTCTTTGGGCCCTTGAGGTTGTTGATTGGCTGAGCTAGTCTGTATTGTATTTGTACAGTAACTTTACTACTTTGGTAAACTTCCTTTGATTAAATTCTAAATATATGGGTCCATCTTCACGAAATGTTTTCTAAACATTTTTTTACTATTTTTATTAAAAGTAAAAACAATATAGACAAAAAAATGCAGCTCTATTTTTTTTCAATACCCTAACCAAAATTTATTATTTACCATAAATATCCTTTGTCTTTCACTCTAAGCCAAAAATCGCATAACATCCTCCTTATGTATGGATCATATAACTCTCTAAAACATCGAAGATTGAAAAAATTGATAGATGGGATCACTCCTTCACTTAATAAAATAAAATATTTATATGGGATCGCTCAACTGAAAGAGAAGTTTGTTTGATAGTGTAAAAGTTATAACGTTCATTAGCTGACGTTCATCTCATGCATTCAGTGATCGATGCTCTTTACTATAAGGTTTTTCGGACCAAATGAACAAGTTATTATCGTGACATCTTGAAACATAATTACTAAAATACCCTTTGGGATAAGATCTATAAAAAGGGACAACTTTCTCTTTCTTGAAGTATTCATTCTTACTACCCCTTTACATTGTTTTTCATGTGTGCATTTCTTCTGATCTCTACTAGCTAATTGATCGTCAAAGGATTCACACGTAGGAGAGAGCGTGACAGCTCAGCATGACACATTATCACTTAACAAGAATACTAGACGGAATTAGACGGAAAAACCAATTTAAAATTTCTGTGCAACATAAAAGACCAATTTAATCTTCATGAGAGTTGCTAGTGAATTTTTTGGTACAGGAAGCTATTCTATTGAAAATTTTGTTATAAGCTTTTGCTGCACATGTTGGAGTGGACTAAGCTTTTGCACATGTTGTAATAAGCTTTTTCTGTTTTGATGAATCTTGATGCCACTTAACTGAGGAGGAGTTTTTTTGATAGTGTAAAAGTTTATAAATATATAAAAATATCACCTAAAAATTAAAATAAATTAGAGACAAATTGTTATTAATATTGATAAATAGTCTCACAAGGCTATTTAGTGATGATATTTGTCGATATTGATAATAATTTAGTCCCTGATTCATTCATGGTGGGTTCTTATTAGTTTGAGTTCGTATTAGTAATTTATAAATGAAGTAAAAATGTGCATTTTAAAAAAATTGTACGAAAAAAAATTGTATTGAATCCAATTTCGAGGAAGATAATGTCAACACAAATACAATTTGCCGCATGTCCTCTCTTTTTTTTGGCCCTTGAGGTTGTTGATGGGCTAGGCTAGGTAGCATATTATTGGACATTATTTTATTTATGGAAACAATTTGTGAGTAGATATGACCCAATTAAATAATACAAGCCATCAAACTATAATATTTCTTTGGATTTATACACTTATCTCTTGTTTGGAGCCCAATACTTCTTGAAGGTAAATAATGACCAAATGTTTGACTTGAAAGTCAGTGTTTTGAGTAGTAGTAGAATTAATTTTTTTCAATTGTGGAGCAATAGTTAGAAATTAGAATTTTTTATTCTAAACAAAACTGGAAGGTAAAAATTTCATATTTTTAAATATCATAACCAAAATTTATTATTTACCATCAATACCATTTGTCTTTATATCTAAGTTTGAAATCGCTCGACACTCTCTTTATGTATGAATCATATAACTCACTAAGCATCAAAGACTAAAAAAATTTGTTAGGTGGGGCCGCTCCTTCATTTAATAAAAGAAAATTTTTACTTGGGTTAGATTTTGAGGAGAAGTACGCACCAAAAAAAAAGATTTTGAGGAGAAGTTTGTTTGATAGTGTCAAAGTTGAAAGATAAAAAATGTGAAAAAAGGTAACAACTGGCACAATTTTCTAGTGCTTTCGTCATTCTTACTTGGGCCGCTTTAACCGATGTTCATCACATGCATCCAGTAAATGCACCAGATTTCTTATAGGGGTCTTCGGATCAGGCAAGTTATTATCGTGACATCTCGAAACATAATTTCTAGAATACCCTTCGGGGTTAGATCTATAAAAAGGGATAACTTCTCTTACTTGAAGCATACACTCTTGGCCACCAAAACAATTTGAAAATGAATCTGTAACAATTTCTTCTGAACGTTCTTCTCATCGTCAAGGTACCAAAACAACTCTTTGCTCATCAATTTTTCTAATGCTAATTTTGTTTGGTAAGAATATTATCTTACATGATTTTATATAATCTTATAATACTTTTATCCTTGTTTAATAGTTTTTGTTGTTCTTTTCAAAATAATCTTACACATATCATACGCATATGATTGAGTACGCGACGATTGAAAATTTCCTGGCAATTTAAAAATAAAAAATCCTTTGTGAAGAACAAAACTGAAAGCCTATTAATTCCAATTCTATATTATAGAACAACAAAAATATTCAGCTTTTGTTCCAAGCTAAAATCCTTCGTAGATGGATTTTTTTCAACTTTCGAGTTAGTGGATATTTTTTAGGATTTTTCAACTAGAATTCCCTCAACATAAATAAATTTGATGCAAACTGATTCATGAATTTTTTTTCTTCTTTTATTTTCTCTTTTCTCAGACCATTTTCTTTAATTTCTAAAACATTAATACATATTTATTCTCTGCACTTAAAATAGGTACAAAGAATCAATAATTTCCTAATATTAAAACGATCTTGTGTCACTTCATATATATATATATATATATATATATATATATATATATATATATATATATATATATATATATATATATTGCTCTCAAATTATTGATATGATTTGTCTCTCTAATTACATCATTGTGACAGATTAAACGACTGACGAAGAAAAGTCAATTGATGGGTGTCGTCAATTGTTTTACTCACATTCCAAACATTAGAAAAGCCTCTCGTAACACTCTTCATCTCAATCGAGCTAATAAACAAATATAAAATGTCTAATGCACGAGGTGCGCTAGCTCAGCACGACAGAGTGTAGCGAGAGCGCTGACTTTCTTGAAGAGACCATTTCCGCTCTTAGAAAACAAGACTCTAAACTTCTTCTTGTCCGTTATTTTCGCAAGTGTAACCTTTTGCCTTCCCTTGGTCTTCTTCTCCACAATTGGGTTATTGTTATTTTCCTCCATGGTAGTATTTTGAGAATTGAGGAGGATGAAAGCTATATATATGTAGGTATTTGGATTTGATGATGACACACAGTAAATTAAGGGAGTGATAGTTTTGTAAATAGATTCCATATGATAGCTAAACCACAAATAAGTATATTTATGAAACACACAAATTGTTTTTTTATATGATCACAACAAAATAATCGTGATGATCAGTTCAGTTCTACCTTATGCATTAATTTGAATCCATTTTTATGTTCTTTGCTTCAATTAAATATATATGTAAGTTTCTATTTAATTTGTTTTTGAATTCGGAAAGTATTATCAACTACAAATTACATATTTTGTAACACTATAAGGATGGCAAAAGAAGATAGTAAAATTGGGACTTAATTATGGAAAATAGGGACTTAGTTTTTTCTGCTGATTTATAATTTAATCACCACTTTTTATTAACAAAAATAACAAGCATAAAAAAGTTCACCAATTCTGAGCCGTTAGATTTGTCTTAAGATCTGTGCCATCTTAAAATTAAAATAAAAAAAATATATTGGCACAGATCTCAAAACAAATTCAACAATTGTGGACTGATTAGCTTAAGCTATCAAGAGCTGTATAGCATTACCCAAAAAAGTTTCTAGTTTTGAGATGAAAACCAAAGTGTCTCTCTGCTCCATTCTTAATGCCTCAAACAAAATTTATTATTTACCATACGCATTGAAAACGTAATAGATTTGTTAGGTGGGCCGCTCTTCATTTACTAAAATAAAATTTGTTAGCTGGGGCCACTCACAACAAGGAAGAGTTTGTTTGATAGTATGGAAGTTGAAAAAAGTGATTCCCATACACAATTTCAATTTACTAATGGTTTCGTCCTCCTTTACAATATCTATGCAACTTTTCTTTGTTCTTTCTACAAATTTGCAGAAAAATTGGAAATCAATTAAAAGAAATATTTGCTAAAGCTTTCCGATTCTCCATCTCTTTATGACGACATTCTATACCAAAACAAGCTACACATTTGGCAATCTATTTCTAATCTTATTTGTACCTTTTAAATACGCTTTTTAAAGCATCAATAAAATCGGTTTTTGTAGCATTATATCTTTTCGTCTATTCTTATTCTTGTTTTTAGCACTTTTTTTATTTTTATTGATCGAACTATACCATTTTTATTGTGCAAGTACCAGTTCCCCATTAGTAGAACTGCTCATGGGCTGGGTAGCCCATGAGACTATCCAAGTCTAAGCCCATGGGTCAGCTACCCAACATTAAGAATTGGGTATGGGTAGTACTTGAGCCTTACCCATCAAATACCCATTTTATTAAAAATACTTGGGCCAAAACTTGGGTAGTACTTGGGCCTACCCATCACTAACCACCATTCATTACCTACCACCCACCATGACCGTACCACCCACCATGAAACACCGCCAACCGCCACCACGCACCACCACCAATCACCCACCACACACCACTGCCATTGCCACCACCCACCACCCACCACCACGCACTACCACCACACCCACCACCACTAACAATACCCACCGCCAACCACCACCACTCACCACGCACCACCACCACCACCACCACCACTCACCATCCACCATCGCCACCACACCTACCACAAACCGCCGACCAACCACCATAGCGTACCACCACCGCCACCAACACCCACCAGAAATGTGCATGAATCTTCTTGCTCCCAAAACATTCATGTAAGAATATTTTGAACTTCCATAAATCTTATTTTCAAGAACTGTAATGTTTAATTATCCAAATTAATTACAATTAAGTTTCTTTATGCATAAATTAATATATTATAGTATAAGTTTATCTAAGATACATGAGTGTTTAGGGCACAATAAATATTTAATCAAATTGACTAACTGATAAAGTTTTGAATATGAAAAATTAGTATTTTAATTTTTTTAGTACGTTTCATAATTTTCAAATCATTGAAATAATGTTATATTAAACAATATTCAGATACAATTTTAATTAGTGTCTTAATTAACAGTATTGATTTTGAACGAATCGACCATAGATAAGATTTTTGCATCGAACATAACTGAACACTTGATCGGTTATCGGTCAGATCAATCTGATTCTTAAAACTTTGTTTCTATGCAAACAAAAACAAAATTTAAAGTAATATATATAAATATTTTATAGTTATGTATACTAATGGGCTAAGCCCGGGTTTAGCCCATGGGCTTGGATAAATACCTAGCCCATTGTAATGGGTAGTAAAACATATAGGCTTGGGCTTGAGCCCAAGCCCATATATGTGAAGCCCATGGGCTTAAGCCCAAGCCCGACCCGATCCGACCCATGAACAGGTCTGCCCATCAGAGATGGTGAATTGGTGAAAAATTTTGTACCAATTCGCCATTAGTAATGACAAATTAGTTGTCAACGAAATCAACTCAAATTCGTCATTATCATCAGCAAATTGAAAATGTTTTTCCCAATTCAACCGCACATTCAACGAAAGGTTCGTCTTTTAGAATTACCTTGCACTTCAGTCTATAATATTTCACAGCAAACAATGTATAAAGCCAATGATGTAAAATTGTCGAAATGACTTTTTTTGTGAATACCATATACCCTTTGCACCTTTTTAGCTAAGTCAAAAATTGTTGCACACTGTTTACGAAAAAAACATTTGTTGCACACTCTCATTTTGTATGAATAATATAACTCACTAAGAATTAAAGACTAAGGGTTTGTTTGGTAGGGGTGTAAAAAAAACCCGATGACTCGATCGACCTGACCCGGTCACAAAATATGACATCTCGTCGGGTCCATGTTCGGGTCGGGTCGGGACCCGGATATGAAGTTGTTGGACCCGGCCCGACCCGGGGTACTTCCATTTCTTTTTTCTTTGTTTATATTTACTTAAATAAACAATAATTATATCCCGGTCACGGCGAGTCTCCTCCTGCGAAAGGTACAAATGTACGACTAAGGTCAAAAATACGAGCCAAAGCAAAATGAGGAGAAAACCAAGACAAAGGAACTTACTGCATGCTTCTCCCACTCAAAACCAGCTTGGTGGAAGTCAGCCAACGCTTCAACCATCCGAGCGAAGCCTCGGACAGCGAGATTCAGGGGCAAAGTGTCCAGCCCCTAGCTTCCCTCTTCCGCATCTTCACGGGAAGCGCCTGCCCAGTGGCGCCAGCTCGAAAGATAATCCCCCCTCCGGTGGCCCAAGGGGTTCAGAAGGGCCAACGCTCGACCCAGGAACAAGATCTCTCGTGGCAGCCGCTTGAATCACCACTACATTCCCTCTATCCGAAGGGGACTCTGGCCTCCACGGCTGCATCACCAGACTCTGCGACCTCTCCAGCCGCAGGTTCACCCGCCGCAGTTTGAGGCGCGGGGGAGTCTCTGACAGACTCCTCAACGACCACCCTGGCCCTCTTAGCAGGAGGTTGATTAACCCCTTCAACGGGGCTGAGGACGAGACGATGAGTAGAGAGTATCATCCTCATAGGTGACTGACGGACGAGAGCGGGAGTGGTAACAGAAAAAGGAACAGCATCTCCTGCCGGAGCCTCCACTTGTACATCCCCCCGGTCAGTACTCCGCCGTGCAACCTGTGGAGACAACCGCAACCCCCCACTGGCATGCCGCTTCTTAAGCCCTACTTCTCCGCCCTTGGGCAACTCGGCCGCAGGGGCTCCTCTCCTCTCCCCCTCCCGGGGTCCGCTCACGCCAACCTTCCCGTCTTTCTTCCTCTTCTCCCTCGGAAGGACCTCTTGACGACGCTCCCTCTCGGAAGACGGAGGCACGGGAAGCCGTCCTTCCCTCTCACCACCTGGAGGCACCGCAATAGGTACCACAACAGGGACATCAGTGGCTCCCATCGGAGACAGGCCCTGGTGATCATTCTTCCTCCCCCTACTCCGACCAGCATCGCGAGTACGGATCAGAGGAGGAGGAGGGGAAGATGAAGGAAGATCCCCCAAGTCATTGAAGTCAAAGGGTAGTAGCTATAGTCATCCCCTCCACAAGACATTGTGAAAACCCTACGGAAGCAAGAATCAGAAAAGGGCAAAGCAAAGGTAGGGAAAACAGAGGCAACGGAGAAAGGTGAATGCAAAGGTAAAGTCACAAACTTTCAAACGTTGGGCATTTATAGGATACCCAGAGGCACGACGATTCCAAAACTTCGACCCCTCGTATCCCGCAACGGATAAAACCTATTATCCTTTACAATCAAGCCCAGCTGCAACCGCTCACTACAACCGCACATGTGGAAAGAAGCAACGGATGAGATGCACAACCAGGGCAAAGGAGACACAAAGATCGAAAAGCCCCCGAGAACCCAAGAGTCGCCTCGAGACACTTGAGGGCCTTTTCACAAAACTCTCCACCCAGGCTAATGATGGCTACCCTCGAAAACGAACCCACATTTAATGAAGGAGAAACAACGGCAAAACGCTTGAGCGACAGGGGTACCCGTTCAAACTCTGACGCGTGGAACCTGCAACAAAGCCCGCTCCTTCAACAAATAACCCTCAGCAAGAAATCCACCGTCAGCCACTGACCGCGAACAATTGACCAAACGGCCACTGACCTTTGGATTCCTTCCACTAGCCCTCAAAGGGCATTTCGGGAACTGCCCCTCTGAGCAATGATGACTCTACCTCGGTAAGTCACGTACTTCTTGCAGAGACGGCTTAAAAACTTGCTGAGGAAGTCAAGCGTCTAGCCATCCGAAGCAGAACACGTGTCCGCTCCAAGACATCTCCTTTTCCACGGAACGATGCGAGAGAGCCTACTTCATGAGTCGTACGCCCAGTTCCCATAACCACGACTCTAAGAGGGCGAGCTATCCCGCGAGTAAAGGCAGGAAAAAATTCCTAAATGTCTTACAAGTAAAGGAACTTAAGTCCACGGGTGCCCGACACCCGTAGACTTAGGGGACTTATGTAGCTACGGAATATTCCACCTTGGGACATGTGGCACAGACATTCTAGAAGCACGGCCTCAGCACCCACTAGAGACACGCGGCACCACTCATCTATCAAATACGTGCCCCTTGCCCACGTCACCTCACGAAGCTTCCCCTCAACCAGACGTGGGATCTCCACAAGCCTCGTGGGACGACCCACGTCCCACCAGGTCGTGGGTTGAGCACGATCTCCCCACACTCGTGTATAAGTAAACCTTTCACTCGGGGGACTAAGCAAGCAATCCAGTCTCAACAGAATTGTTTGCAACCTGAAGGATTACCATACCTCATCTCTGATATTCCATACTCTCTCGGTACCTAGCACCCTCAAATACCCCACGCAAGTCCCTTCCGCACCTCGAGCTCCGTCACTGGCCCCCATTCCGGCCAACCTCCGATAAGCTCACCTCCTCCTCGGAGCCTATCGTTAACAGGGCTTCCAGCAACCCTCAGAGACCATAGCTCTCTCTCACTAAGGCAACCTCCCAAGAGCAGCTCGCTCGCCCGGAGTACCTTAGACACGTCTTAGCCACACACAGCCCAATACAGGTAACAACCTTGCCTAACGGCTCCGATAGACGTCAGCATGACGAACTACGTTGACTTTGATCTCTCCCGAAGGGTACGTAGGCACCTAGGTGCACCACCTAAGGAAAAGTCCCCCAAGGTTAAGACCCCTTGCGGTCCTAATTTCAAATTACAATTGTCTGAGCCAAAAACGACAGTTACATGTATATATGTTTTTAATTTTTTTAAAAATTTGACGGGGCTAACTGGTTTTTTAGAGACCCAACGGTCGAACCAGTGACCCGAGTTCTTGACCGAGTTAAAGACTGGTCCGGGTTTTCAAAAATATGTTTTAAGTTTTAACATTATTACATAATAAGATTTAGGTTGCGTTTGGCTGGAAAAAAGATGTTTTGGTAGGAAATAGAATTGAAAAGGAAAAAAAATTAGTGAGAGAGAGTAATGAAATAAGATATAAAAAAAGTATGTTCGGTAGACAAGAAAATGAAATTAGATCATAGGAGTAATCTTCATATTGGGGTCTGATTTACCTTCAGGACGAGAAATTATTTGGGTAAAGGATAAAATTATTTGTAATTTAAAAATCGTTAAAACTCCATTTTGATCCTTTATGTTTCACCAAAGTTTTAAGTCTTTTATGTTTTAGAAGTTCTAAATCAGTTCTCTTTGATTGCAAGTTGTTCTAAATAAGTCCTTTGACCGACAGTGTTAGTGTTCTCTGTCAATGATGTTGTGGACAGCTGAATAGTTACAATTTAAAAGTTTAAAGACATAATTAGAATTAAATTAAAAATAAGTTTTTTAGGCTAAATTAACAGAAACTCTAAAATTTAGGAGTATCAAAGTAATTAGATGAAGATTGGAGATCAATTTTGGCAAAGAATCACCTTAGGCAAATTATTTTTGCTATCATTTTGCTTTGTAACTTAGCGAATTGATGCCTTTGCAAACAATCTCTCTAACGATGTCAAGCTACGTAAAGCTAAAACCGTTATCTATTTTATGTCAGTGAAAATAGTAAGATTATTCGAAAAATGAAACGTTAGGGACATAATTTACCGCAATCAAACGTTAGGGACATACTTGACCGAAGGCTCAAACTTTGGGGGCTACCAAAGATACTTTACCCAAAAAATAAATAAAAAAGAGGCAAAATACTATTTAGTCCCTGAATTGTTGGTCAAACTACTATTTAGTCCCTGAATTTATCAAAAATACTATTTAGTCCCCGAAATGTTTAACTATGTCAACTATTTAGTCCCCAAATTTGTAACCATGTCAACTATTTAGTCCCTAAATTTGGCAAAATTACTATTTAATCATCGAATTTGCAACTCTGTCAACTATTTAGTCTCCTGACTGTTACCCGTTATAGTTGACAGAGTTATGAATTTGGTGATTAAATAGTATTTTTGCCAAGTTTGGAGATTAAATAGTTGACATAGTTACAAATTCGGGGACTAAATAGTATTTTGTCAAATTCGGGGACCAAATAGTTGGCATAGTTAAACATTTCGGGGAATAAATAGTATTTTTGATAAATTCGGGGACTAAATAGTAGTTTGACTAACAATTTAGGGACTAAATAATATTTTACCTAAAAAACTTAGATAAAGTTCCTTATATCTTTGTTATAAGGTACTCCAATCACATATTTTATTTATATTATTCTCTCTTCTATGATTGGTCATATGAAAAGTAGTCTTGTATACTATCGCTCTACCGTGATTGGTCATACATAAACTTTTTGACATATATATTCTTAGTATTAGGAAACCTTTAACAAAAATATAATTAAGGAGTAATCTTACCTAAATTTAATCCAATAAATAACAAACATTTTATAAAAAAATCACATTTCTTTTTGGAGATGTCAAAATTACAATGTCCTATTCTTTATTTTAAAAACACACTTTCCCTCATTTTAAAAAAGAAAAGTTTAGGAAGAGGAATCTCTTGAGGAGTAAAACTAAAACTTGAAAAAAATAAATTTGAACAAATTTTAAAGAGGGAAAGTTACAAAATAAGTAATTAGTATGAAGAGGGTGGAAAATTTTGAAATTATATTATTAATTAGGTCAAAACTTCAAATTGGTCCTTTATGTTTGCACGAAGTTTCATATTGGTCCTTTATGTTTCAAAAAGTCCAAATTGGTCCTTTATGTTTGCAAGAAATTCCAAATTGGTCCTTCCGTCCACTTTCGTCAATTTTTTAAGTTAAGTACTGACGTGGCATGCCACGTCAGCGCCACATCACTACCACGTCATCACATATGATCTTGGATGATGACGTGGCAGTGACGTGGCATGCCACGTCAACTTCAATTGACACGTAGGAGAGATGGTGTATCCACGTCAGCATACCACGTCAGCACTTAACTTAAAAAATAAACGGACTTGGACGGAAGGACCAATTTGGAACTTCTTGCAAACATAAAGGACCAATTTGGACTTTTTGAAACATAAAGGACCAATATGAAACTTCGTGCAAACATAAAGGATCAATTTGAAGTTTTGACCTATTAATTAAGATTGAGAGGGAAATTCGGAAAATGGAAAATATTCACCAAAGTTTTAAGAAAGGAAAGTTGAAATATGAGATATTGGCAATTAGTGATTGGAGGGATCATTATTTTATATTAATTTTTTATTGGAAAAAACTTAGGTCCATTTCCTTATGTCCATTTCATCAAGTTCCCCAATATAAATATGACACGTGGCAAAAAGTGTTTAAATGACCAATCACAGTAGAGAGAGAATATAGAAGACCACCTTTTATATGACCAATCATAGAAGAAAGAGAGTGTAAATACAATATATGATTGGTGGAACTTGACGAAATGGACATAAATAAATGGACCTAAGTTTTTTCCTTTTTTATTTTGAGTTTCCTTTCACCTCATTGGTTCATTTTGCATTTTAATTCATTAAAAATTTGGAATGAAACTTTCCTATTTCCAAAGAAAAGTTAATGTAGAAAATCTAACTGAAATAAACAGGGGTAATAATTAATTCTAATTTATATTATTATTATTTAATTAACTAGACCAATTTATATTATATAATAGTATCTTGATGCCCATCCTAATCACACAGCAAGCTATGAGTACTTCATGTGAAGAGAAAAAGTTTAGTCTAAAAGGCAATTTTGCTGATGAAGATGAGGAATTGCTTCAATCTCTTCCCAAACAAAAGGGATGGGGAGCTTATGATCTTCTCCTTTTCCAAAATCATTGGATCCCTCCACTTTATCTCAAAGCCACAGTAGGAATTGCTTCAATCTCTTCCCAAACAAAAGGGATGGGGAGCTTATGATCTTCTCCTTTTCCAAAATCATTGGATCCCTCCACTTTATCTCAAAGCCACAGTCACTTTCCTAAAGCACTTCCAAGCCAAACCCAGTGACATTATCGTTGCTAGTTTACCAAAATCAGGCACCACATGGTTGAAAGCCCTTGCTTTTGCCACTTCAAAACGCAACTGTTTCATTCCCATCTCCCAAAATGATGACCATCCTTTACGTCACTCCAATCCTCATTCTCTCGTGCCTTTCCTTGAGACGATAGACCTTTATGGAAATGACCCCAATAATGTTAGTTTTCCTCATCTTTCTACCCTTTCTGAGCCAAGACTATTTGGTACTCACATCCCATTTCCTTTATTGCCTGGTTCAATTCATAACTCTAATTGTAAGATTATCTATATATGTCGCAACCCATTTGATGCTTTCATCTCTTTATGGCATTTCAAAAATAATATCTTGTCATCACAATCGTTATTGCCTGAATTAGCACTTGAGGAAGCCTTTGAAAAATACATTGAGGGAATATTTGACTATGGTCCATTTTGGAGCCATATGTTGGGCTATTGGAAGGCAAGTAAGGACACTCCTAACAAGGTTTTGTTTTTGAAATATGATGAATTGAAAGCAAACACTTATTTTGAAGTGAAAAGAATGGCACAATTCATGGATTGCACTTTTAGTGAAGAAGAGGAAAGTGGTGGTGTGATTGATGCAATAATTGAGCTTTGTAGCTTCGGGAAGATGAAGGAATTGGAGGTAAATAAGAGTGGAAAAGGCATGCTCAAGGCTGATGTTGAAAATAAGTATTTCTTTAGGAAGGGTAAAACTGGGGATTGGGCTAATTATTTTTCGCCTTATATGACCGAGAAATTATCCAAAATTATGGAAGAAAATTTGGGTGGGTCTGGTTTATCCTTTTAATTTTTTGTTTTTCTAGAGAGAACAAGTGTGTTTGTGTGGAGAAAATTGTAATATGCATCTAGTTCATTTCTTCTTGTACTACATATATGTTGGCTAATTTTATTAAAATATGGAATTTGTTTTTTTTTTTGGGTTCAATATATAAGTTTGCTATGCACCTCTTTAATAACATGCCTTGTGTGGAGGAAATTGTTAGGAGTTTCGAGTTTCGCTTGAAAATTAAAATTACATTCATTCTCTTTATTAGTTGTGTGGAGGAAACTCTTAGGAGTTTCCTTTTATAATTTTTTTTATTAGTTGCTAATTACCATTTTGTTCTTCATAATTTACTTGGTTTTTTTATTATAACATATATAGATATATTTAATTAATTGCAATTATGACAATGAGAAGTGAAGGGATTAATGTGGAGAACAATAAGTGCACAATAGTGTTGCATCCAGATGAGTGTGATCTTCAAATATGCAAATCACAATGCTATCAAAAACGCAAAGGGACTGGACAATGCGTAAAACAATTAGAAAATTTTGATAAATCTCGACTTATTTAATATAACAGTTTAGCTCGAATAGTTTTAGACAAGACAACCAACCAACACCCAATTGGAAGGGAGTGAATTAGATGTTTATAAAAACTTCGATTATTCTCAAAATTCTTTTCCAAAATGCTCTCTTTTAAGATTACTTTGTAGGATATAAAGCAATTCAACAATTATATCAATCAAGAGAAACTTTAGGTTGATGTTTGGTTTATGGAAACCACATTTTTCATTCCTAAAAATAGAGCTTTTAACAATGTATGAGAATTCTTTATGCTTAAAGTCAATTTCAACTAAAGAAAAACAATTGAACAATTTTCTTAACCAAGGTTGGTCTAGTGGTTAGCTCACTAGGTCGCTTAAGCAAGTGTTGGGAGTTCGAATCCCACCTTGTGTATGCAGCTAGACCTGCTCATGGCTGGGTAGCCCATGAGACTACCCAAGCCTAAGCCCATGGGTCAACTACCCAACATTAAGAATTGGGTATGGGTAGTACTTGGGCCTTACCCATCAAATACCCATTTTATTAAAAATACTTGGGCTAAAACTTGGATAGTACCTGGGCCCTACCAATCACTTACCACCATTCATTACCTATCATCACTATCAAATATCCACCACCACGACCACCCACCACTAGTAGTAGTGACAAAACGGGTTGGCTTGGCCCGGCCGCACTGGCCCGTGACGGGCCGACCTGTTTACTTGGGAAGTGATGTCCAAATCCGCCCGTATTGGCCCGCAGGCCACTTTTTTATTTTTTTTCTAAATATATTTTTTTAAAAAATAATTATAAAATTATATATTTACATAAAAATTAGTATTTTTATATTTTAAATTAATATTTAAATTATTTATACACATTATTAGAATAAAATTATTATTTAACACATAAAAATACGGGCGCGGGCTCGGACATTTTTTTAAAGCCCGGCCCAAAAGCCCGCAAAAATGCGGGTCGGGCTCGGGCAATTTTTTGTAAGCCAGGCCCGAAAGCCCGGAAAAATACGGGCTGGGCTTGGGCATTTTTTTAAAGCCCGACCCGAAAGCCCAGAAAAATACGGGTCGGGCTCGGGCAATTTTTTGTAAGCCAGGCCCGAAAGCCCGTAAAATATGGGTCGGGCTCGAGTATTTTTTTAAAGCCCGACTCGAAAGCCCGAAAAAATACGGGCCGAGCTCGGGAAATTTTTTGTAAGCTAGGCCCGAAAGCCCGCAAAATATGGTTCGGGCTCGGGCATTTTTTTAAAGCTCGACCCGAAAGCCCGGAAAAATACGGGCCAGGCTCGGGCAATTATTTTTAAGCCCGCAAAATATGGGTCGGGCTCGGGCTTTTTTAAAGCCCGGCCCAAAAGCCCAGCCCGGAGGCCCGCTATAAAGGACCTATAAAGAACTTCAATGAAACATAAATGACTAATATAAAACTTCAATGAAACATAAAGGACCAATATAGAACTTCAATAAAACATAAAGGATCAATATAGAACTTCAATGAAACATAAATGACCAATATATATATTTTTTATAAATTATGTATAAGAATGGGCTAAACCCGAGCTTAGCCCATGGGTTTGGGTAAATACCTGACCCATTTGTAATGGGTAGTAAAACATGTAGGCTTAGGCTCAAGCCCAAATCCATATATGTAAAGCCCATGGGCTTAAACCCAAGCCCGACCTGGCCCGACCCATGAATAGGTCTATATGCAGCAACCAATTGGCCAGCGGCAAACCCTTAAATTGAGCTCAGATCCGTGGAGGATTAGTCCTTGACCTGTCGGGCTGATGGATAACTTGGAAAACCAAAAAATAATTCAAAGAATATTTATCAAGAAAATTATGATGAACAATTTGAGCAAAAATTCAAGTTGCAACTTAAGATTTCTCCGTTGATTCCACAAGTTTGAATTGGCCACTTGTGAGTCACTACAATCTCCAACTCAATCTAGAGTTGTTCTTTATTCCAAAAGCTTCCCCACTCTTGATTTCTCTCACAAGAGATACACCACTCTTCTCTTACAAATTACAATGTCTCAATAAGAAAATAATCTGTCAGATAAACTCTCTCAAAGAGTAGATATACAAAATGCAGCTCCAAGAACTCAAAAGGAGAGATTATGTTAGCTTTGGCTCAATGATTTGTTTCTTTCCTCAAAGATGATAAAACAAGTTGAAAACCACTTTATTCTTCTCCGAAATATGTTTGCAAGGTCATATTTATAAGTCTCAATGAAAAATTGGCCATTACATACAAAAAAGAACCGTTAATTTATACACTTTCAAAAATGTTTATAAAGGCTACCAATCGGCTCTTCCAGTGTATCAGCCAGATGTCAACTTATTGTACAAAAAATATGGTTGTTGGAATTCAAGCTATCAGCCGGCTAATAACTCTCGGGTTAGCAAATTATCGAGTTATACCACCTAACATTCGACTGTTGCATACCTTTCACTTTAAATAGTCATGAAGTTTTCATTTTAAGCATCGTTGTAAAGATCTATCAGTCAACTTTATAATGAAATGAGTTTGAAATCAACATACGTTTTCATTTGAAAGATATAATTAAAAATGGGACCAAAAGTACAGTGCCTCCACTTTACTCAAATCAAGATTTGATCATTTACATTGTGCAGTGAAGTATTTGGTGAAGTGAGGAGAAAGAGAAAAAAAATTGCGAATCTCACCATATCAATTTTTTTCTCTATCTTAATTCTTTTCTTTCTCTCTCCTTACTTTACTTGCTCAAAATACATTACATTTGAACTTCATTTTATGCATTACCTATCATTATAAAGATCTATTTAGTCTAGTTTAAAGCAAAATAAATTTCAAATCAAAATAAATTTTCATTTGGGAGATATAGTAAAAAAAAAAAAAAACTGACCACAGGTCAAAATCTAGCATTGCTGGGTTTCCTCCACTTTAAATGGTTATTACATTTTCATTTGGAATTCATTTTATCTCAATGACCTATCCCTGCCATGTTCTGAATCTTTTCTCATTTGGCCATTTAACAAAAAGATTAGAAATCATAAATGTAGTGCAAATTATTTACCTTGGGAAGAAAGGTGCCCTTAAGAACATACTTGAAGGCTCTTGCAGCAGTTGCGCTTAAACATAGAGTTTTTTTGGATTGGGGATTAAGGAGGAGAAGGGAAGAGAAGGGGAGACTTTCAAGATATCTTCCCTTTGTTTGGAAAGATGAAAATTGGAGGAGAAGATAATGGAAGATCAAGTCTTAATCCTCCATATGTCCCCCCCTTGTTTGGGTGTTAATACCTTCTCCAAAATACCCCAATTTAAGGTATCTTGACAGAGAAGACTCGAGGCTTTAAGAGTAAAAGTAGGGAAAGAGTTGAAATCAAACCATTGACATCATGTTTATATCATTATATAGGAACTTTGATGTACAGGGATAAGCAATAGCTTCAATTTACAACACTACACTACCTTCAGATCAAGTTACTAAAGCTTCATTTTGGTTTCTTATTAAGGCCGTTCTTTAAATAGAAATGGAAAGGAAAAAGAAAAAGAAATGGGAATGAGAATGAGAAACGTTTGTTGTGTTTGATAGTAAAAATTTGGGAATAAAAATGAAATGAGAATGTATTAAAATTATCACTTTGTCCCTTGTATTAAAATAATAAAAAGAAAAGAAGATTATGATTGTGCCAAATCAAAGGGTATAATAGATAATTTTTTTAAGATGGAAAGGAAACCTCAGCCCTAACTACTTTTTTCTTTCCTTTCCATCAAGGAATTTAAAAAGAGAACATGCCCGACTTTGTTTTATTGCGATACAAAATTGCATTCAGAAGAATCAAGACGTTCATTTAGTCTTAAATTTCTTTCCAGAGAACCAATTGATTACAATAAGAGGAGATCAAGAAACAAAAATCTAAATCATACACCTTACATAATTACACAATGATAGATAATAGCATACTGAAAATTTAATTTGTTTCTGTAATGCAAACAAGCAGACCAGGAACAAAGAGCCTTGAGGGAGAAGAGGATGAACTTGAAATCTCATTGTGAAAGAATTATCTCTCAACTAAATACTACTGATCAGAACTGAAATTTAATTCAAGATGTATCATCACTATCATCTTTTTTTCAAAAGGGTACTTGGACAAGCTTTAACGTGGGCAACAAAGGTTCTTATAATTCTGGGTTAACGAGAAACAAATTACACTACGAGTGAAAGTGCAGCTATGATGCACGGGTACGGATACGAATACGGGTGCGGGTACGGTAAATTAAAAAAAAAATTGGGTACGGGTACGCCAAAATAATTTTATATATAATCAACTAATATATCAATAAGAATTTAAAATTTATTAAAACAACCGCATTGTTAATCAAAACTTCACAAAATATAAAAAGTAAAATACCAAAACAAGAAAAATCTTCTCTAAGTTTAACAATAAAATTAATATTCAAACTCGAACGGTAGAAATTTCATTATTCCCCTGTCCATCATCAATGAAAATAACAGCTTCTAATTCTCGCTCGTCAAGAGAGAGACTTGAAACTTTAAGAGTTCCAGCTCCATCAAATGGCTCTGCTCTATCTCCTCCAATGTCCCACATTCTAGTTTCACCCTCGTTATACTTTGAACTCTGTCTTGATAGATGACGAAGATTTGTATGTACGAAGACTAAGTCCTCAGCTCTCTTGGGATTGATCTTATTTCTTTTCATAGAGTGAATGAAAGAATAAGTACTCCAATTCCTTTCGCAACAAGAGGAAGAGCATGGTTGAAAAAGAAGTTTTAGTGCAAGATTTTGAAGTAAAGGAGCTGAAGATCCATACATAATCCACCATTCTTTTGGTTCTAAGTCCCATCTATTTTGTAAACATTCAAATTGACCAAATACATCTTCAGCTCCTGAAAATCTAACGAACTCCATAGTTGCCATCAGTCTTTCCTTTGAATCAGTAAAATATCTTCTCAGACATTTATTTCTCTCGATACAAATCTCTTCATCCTTATGTGGAGGTACTCGATTTGGGGCTCCTTGAAGCCATTCCAAGCAGTAGTACCTTGGATTTAATGAATGAGCCAAGCAATGAAGTGGTGTGCAACTCTTTGTCCAAGGATCAATAAGGATATTATACACCACATTGTAAAAGGATGATTCCTCATTTAATTCTTTGCCCTCATGCCTATATATTTCATATTTTACTTGCTCAATCATGGAATCCCACATATCATATACTAAATGAAGTGTGGGCTTGTCAGTATCACAAAAACGAAGCATATTATAAATGGGCCTTGTGAAATTTAAAATATAGTCAATCTAAAACCTATCATTAAGAATAGTCTCTTTCACAACTGTAGCTTTTTGGACATCATCATCTTTATATTGAGTCCACTTATATATCATGAATAACCATACTTGTAGACAACGCCTAATGAGCTTCAACCTTTTAAGCATCACAACTATTGAGGCAAATCTAGTATCCACAACTGAAAGTAGCTTGAGTGGATTAAATTGATAACCTCATGCTATGATTCATCATGAAGTTTTTAATAAACATAGCATCATCAACAACAATAGTAATCCAATGACATTCTGCATGAACAATCTCATTTGTTGCTGTATTTTTTGGTTCACAAATATTTTTAAAAGCAAGATTTAATGTGTGAACTACACAAGGAGACCAAAAAATATGAGAATGTGCTGCTTCAATAAGCAACCCAGTAGCCTTGCAAACTGGGGCATTATCAGTAATAACTTGAACAACACTATTTGCTCCAACTTCATCAATTGCTTTCTTAATCAAGTCAGCAATAAAATATATGCCTACCTTTATATTCACCTGAAGTATCAACAGGCTTTAAGAAAATAGGTCCTCCACTTGATGCTGCCATAACGTTTATCAATGGTCTTCTTTGAGGATCAGTTCATCCATCAGTCACTATACCTACTCCTTTTTCTGGCCAAGTATTTTTGATAGGTTGAAGCAATCTTTCAACATTTGCCTTTTCCCTCTGTAATAATGTAGTTCTCAAAGCATTATATCCTGGGGGAACAAATCCAGATATAGTCGTGTTTGCAGCATAGGAAAATGAGCTCATATAATACGGATTTCTAGCAACATTAAAAGGTAATCCAGCTGAATAAAATAGCCTAGCTATTTTTGCTTTAAGATGCTCTTTTGCCTTATTATTAAAAGCTTTTTCAATCGTATTAGTCCCAATAGCTCTTCTTTTTCTACCCAAATCATCTGTAGGTGGATTTAAACTCGTTGTTCCAGTTGGTAAAGGAATTTGAACTGGCCTTGAGTTTTCAATTGATTCATTAACTACTTTATTTTACTTTGAGAGATATTCCTTGTTCACATCTTTACATATCTTAACTCCAACACCAGATTGTTTCAATAAATGTGCCTTTAGTCTAGAATAAGATCCCTTGAAAATACCTTGGCAAAAATTATATTGCCAAGTAACATTTCATTTTCCTTCTTTTTTGTCTTGAAGTATGGTAACATAAGACCAAAGAGGAGCAACATCCTCAGATTTTCCAGTAGCAAATTAATTTATCACGTCAGTCGAAGAAGACATAACTTATAACTACAATAAAAAAATTTAAAATCTAAATTATATATTTATATTACTAAAAATATTTAAAAGAAACTGAGACTGAAGTAAAAAATAAAACCTTGTTCCTTGCTCCTAATGACCTAATCTTTCCGATAGCCATCTCCGGTGGACTTCCGTCGCAGAGTAGTCATCTCCGGCCTCCGGTACTTGATCTCTGAAATCTCTAGTTGCTCTATTATTTTTCATCTCCCGTTGCTCTGCTTTCCGCCTTTCCCATTGAAATCTCTCTCTAGTCTCCCTCTTTGATTTCTCTGTCTCTTTAAGTTCTAGAACGTTCCCACTTCCCAATTTTATTAGTTTAATAATTAATATTGTTTTTCTCTTTCTTTATTGTTTCTCACATATCTCAATATTTGTTATTTGTTAAGTTATGTTATGCTGTTCCCACTTCCCAATTTTATTAGTTTAATTCTTTATATTCTTGTTTTTAGAACTTTACTTTTTTTTTTTGATGTTATTAGTATGTAATTTTTTTATTTGTGTTAATTTTTGGAATATAAATTCTTTATTTCTTTTAAATATTTATGTAAATATTTTTAGTAATATAAATATATAATTTAGATTTTAAATTTTTTTATTGTAGTTATAAGTTATGTCTTCTTCGACCGACGTGATAAATCAATTTGCTATTGGAAAATCTGAGGATGCGGCTCCTCTTTGGTCTTATGTTACCATACTTCAAGACAAAAAAGAAGGAAAAGGAAATGTTACTTGACAATTTAATTTTTGCCGAGGTATTTTCAAGGGACTTTATTCTAGAGTAAAGACACATTTATTGAAACAATTTGGTGTTGGAGTTAAGATATGTAAAGATGTGAACAAGGAATATCTCGCAGAGTTAAATAAAGTAGTTAATGAGTCGATTGAAAACTCAAGGCCGGTTCAAATTCCTTTACCAACTGGAACAACAATTTTAAATCCACCTACGGATGATTTGGGTAGAAAAAGAAGAGCTATTGGGACTAATACGATTGAAAAAGCTTTTAATAATAAGGCAAGAGAGCATCTTAAAGCAGAAATAGCTAGGCTATTTTATTCAGCTGGATTACCTTTTAATGTTGCTAGAAATCCGTATTATATAAGCTCATTTTCCTATGCTGCAAACACGACTATATCTAGATTTGTTCCCCAAGGATATAATGCTTTGAGAACTACATTATTACAGACGGAAAAGACAAATGTTGAAAGATTGCTTCAACCTATCAAAAAAACTTGGCCAGAAAAAGGAATAAGTATAGTGACTGATGGATGGACTGATCCTCAAAGAAG
Source organism: Senna tora (assembly GCA_014851425.1). NCBI lineage: Eukaryota > Viridiplantae > Streptophyta > Magnoliopsida > Fabales > Fabaceae > Senna > Senna tora. Next base: position 8,157,075 of record CM026260.1, read on the forward strand.
ACCATTGATAAACGTTATGGCAGCATCAAGTGGAGGACCTATTTTCTTAAAGTCCGTTGATACTTCAGGTGAATATAAAGGTAGGCATTTTATTGCTGACTTGATTAAGAAAGCAATTGGTGAAGTTGGAGCAAATAGTGTTGTTCAAGTTATTACTGATAAGGCCCCAGTTTGCAAGGCTGCTGGGTTGCTTATTGAAGCAGCACATTCGCATATTTTTTGGTCTCCTTGTGTAGTTCACACATTAAATCTTGCTTTTCAAAATATTTGTGAGCTAAAAAATACAGCAACAAATGAGATTGTTTATGCAGAATGTCATTGGATTACTATTGTTGCTGATGATGCTATGTTTATTAAAAACTTCATAATGAATCATAGTATGAGGTTATCAATTTTTAATCAATTTAATCCACTCAAGCTACTTTTAGTTGCGGATACTAGATTTGCCTCAATAGTTGTGATGCTTAAAAGGTTGAAGCTCATTAGGAGTGGTCTACAAGCTATGGTTATTAATGATAAGTGGACTCAATATAAAGATGATGATGTCCAAAAAGCTATAGTTGTGAAAGAGACTATTCTTAATGATAGGTTTTGAGATAAGATTGACTATATTTTAAATTTCACAAGGCCCATTTATAATATGCTTCATTTTTGTGATACTGACAAGCCCCTGCTTCATTTAGTACATTTGCTCGTACGCAATGTCTAGCTTGCATACTTTTGGGTTCTCTACAACCTGGGAGCACCTACCCCTCGTGAACTACGAGGACTCTGATCTTGCATCTTGAGTACGTAGGCTCTCAAGTCCTTGGCTTGGGTCAAATCCACTTCCTTCAAGCATTTTCCATTTCTAACAATACTCTTCCGGTCATGACCTCTTCTAGGTTCCCAAAATATTAGCAATGATATTCAACACTTCTATGATGTCTTATCTAACCTTGTTAATCTTAAGCACCAGGAATTTGATACCATCACATTTGTAAGAAAGATTGAGGCCCTCAGACATGAGTTTAGATCCCTAATGCCTGCCACAACATCAACATCTAATCAACATGCACAATGGGGTAAATTCTTTGTGGTCATGACCTAGATCAATCTTCGTCAAATCTTAAGAGAATCTAATGTTCCCAAAAAAGATGATGTCCTTGCTCGACAAGCTCCGGCTATCAACATTCCAATTGATAATACTCTAGTTATTGAATCATTAGCCTTGGTGTCTCGAGCTGGTCCAGGACAAGTAAATGGGCATATTAATGGCTGCACACGCCCCTAAATGTACGCATGACCCTAAGCTGGATACTTGTAATCGTTGTTGGAACATCTTTAGACAGCCCTTTCGACTCGTTAATGTTGCTTAGTCTACACATCGGTAAATAACTCACCACAGTCCACTCTTTTAGCTAGAGATGATTACCAATAATATCTCAAGTACCAACGAGCTAAGCAGACATCTACAGCTGCCTCAGTCACTCAAACCGATAATATATCTGCTTGCTTCGTTCGTTCCCCAGACATTGGACCATGGGTTCTTGATTCAGGAGCCTTCGAACATATCTCAGGTAATAAAAATCTATTTAACCATCTTCTAGTTCTCGATCCCTTCCTTTAGTAACTTTGGCCAATGGATCTAAAGCTGCTTGAAAATCCTGAAAGATATCAAAGACTTGTTGAAAAACTTAATTATCTCACTATCACTTGTCCATATATATCCTTTGTTGTAAGTGTAGTCAGTCATTTCTTACAATCACCATGTGATAGTCATTAGGATGTTGTTAGAATTCTTCAATATATTAAAGAAGCCCCAAGACAGGGATTGTTGTATGAGGATAAAAGGGAATTCTTCAATATCTTGTGCAAAAGCTTAATACAGTGCTACGGCATTAGGAACTTGCAAACTCTTATGTGATAATTAAGCAACAATGCACATAGCTTCAAATCCAGTCTTTCATGAGAGGACCAAACACATTGATATTGATTGCCACTCGATTTGTCAATTCAAATGACCAACTGGCAGATATCTTTACTAAGTCTCTTAGAAGTCCTCGAATAAATTACATATGTAACAAGCTTGGTGCATATTTTTTATATGCTCCAGCTTGAAGGAGAGTGTTGACTATATTGCTATCTATATTATTATTGTTTGTATTGTTGTCTATGTTTGAATTTGTTGTACATAGCATTAATTAGGAGGTTGTTGGAAGTTGAGGGTTAGGACTTAGGAGCATTAAATGTGTGTAGGTACAAGCTAAGTGTATATATATGTATGCATCCCTCATTCATGAAATACAAAAAAATAAGAATTTATCATGAGTGATGTTTATTACAAAAGGAAAATATAGGAGGAAAAAAACACAAATTAAAGCGAAGATATATTAACAGCACTGCAATGGCAATGAAAGGCAGATTATTATTACCTCTTGGAACAACACATGGATCGTGGCAACGACGGTGTGCAGCTTTTTCTGCAAAAATGTCGTGCTATGTCACTCTTCAGTCTTCATACCAAAGCTTCTTTGTTTGTCTTTGGCCTAGGATGGTCCTACACCTACATATATATATATATATATATATATATATATACACATATATATATATATATTAATCATCAATGATTAGTACAGTCACTTTTAGCTTTCCAAGTGAAAAACTTCTTTACAACAGACAACACTACATGTCTACATCTTACAACTATGGGGTGCTTGATAGTGGAATTAATGAAATCTGTCTAGACTCTAAACCTGCATACCAGTGAGTGAAAGAAGCATCAACAAAAATAATCAAAGCCTTTTCCCACAAGGTGAGGTTGGCTATATGGATCAAGTGATGCTAACGTGTTCTATCTTATGTAGCGGCTCTTGCTCGTTTGCATTGTACTCGAGCTATACAACGCGTTGATTCCAGGCAACAACCAAGCAATAACATGTTCACGTCATCAATCCATATTCATAAAGGTTCCACAAAGTTTAATGCTAACTGTCGACTACATAACATAACCCTCCTCATAATTGAAAATGCAGTGAGATTGAGATAGATAGCTCAGAAGGCTGAATATTCTCAAAAGAAATAGTCCAGGGAAACCAAAAGATCGAGTGAATACCACCTTATTGACAAACAACAAACAAATTTTTCCTAAGTGATAAGTAAGACAGAATTGATGTGTCATATAGTTCTTATGTTACGTTCAAATCCATTGTGAAGAAAAATACGAGCAACTTAGATATTAAACCATTCTATCAAGCTAATAATGCTAACTGTCGTTTAATGCTAACTGTCGACTACATAACATAACCCTCCTCATAATTGAAAATGCAGTGAGATTGAGATAGATAGCTCAGAAGGCTGAATATTCTCAAAAGAAATAGTCCAGGGAAACCAAAAGATCGAGTGAATACCACCTTATTGACAAACAACAAACAAATTTTTCCTAACTGATAAGTAAGACAGAATTGATGTGTCATATAGTTCTTATGTTACGTTCAAATCCATTGTGAAGAAAAATACAAGCAACTTAGATATTAAACCATTCTATCAAGCTAATAATGCTAACTGTCGTTTAATGCTAACTGTCGACTATATAACATAACCCTCCTCATAATTGAAAATGCAGTGAGATTGAGATAGATAGCTCAGAAGGCTGAATATTCTCAAAAGAAATAGTCCAGGGAAACCAAAAGATCGAGTGAATACCACCTTATTGACAAACAACAAACAAATTTTTCCTAAGTGATAAGTAAGACAGAATTGATGTGTCATATAGTTCTTATGTTACGTTCAAATCCATTGTGAAGAAAAATACGAGCAACTTAGATATTAAACCATTCTATCAAGCTAATAATGCTAACTGTCGTTTAATGCTAACTGTCGACTACATAACATAACCCTCCTCATAATTGAAAATGCAGTGAGATTGAGATAGATAGCTCAGAAGGCTGAATATTCTCAAAAGAAATAGTCCAGGGAAACCAAAAGATCGAGTGAATACCACCTTATTGACAAACAACAAACAAATTTTTCCTAACTGATAAGTAAGACAGAATTGATGTGTCATATAGTTCTTATGTTACGTTCAAATCCATTGTGAAGAAAAATACAAGCAACTTAGATATTAAACCATTCTATCAAGCTAATAATGCTAACTGTCGTTTAATGCTAACTGTCGACTATATAACATAACCCTCCTCATAATTGAAAATGCAGTGAGATTGAGATAGATAGCTCAGAAGGCTGAATATTCTCAAAAGAAATAGTCCAGGGAAACCAAAAGATCGAGTGAATACCACCTTATTGACAAACAACAAACAAATTTTTCCTAACTGATAAGTAAGACAGAATTGATGTGTCATATAGTTCTTATGTTACGTTCAAATCCATTGTGAAGAAAAATACGAGCAACTTAGATATTAAACCATTCTTTCAAGCTAATAATCTCCCCAATGCAAATGTCAAAGTTCAACAAGGAATCTAAATGGTAAAAACAAACAGGGTAATCAAAGTCAATATACAAGAGCTCGAGGGAGACGATGAAGAACGCAAATGTTTTAATAATGAAGCAATACAATCCAATAAACCATTCTTGATGTAAATTCAAATCAAACCTACAAGTTTGTTGATGGTTGAGAGAGGGAGACGTGATGGAACGATTACATTGACGGCAGCAGAGAGAAACATTCGGCAGTGCTTTGAACCGGTGAATGCTTCAACCCTGTGCGGTGGAGGTTTGGACAATTTACATCATTCAATTCAATGAAGGACCTTTGACTCAGTGAACAACAAGGTTGCGTCACAGAAGCTTCAACTTACAATGCTTCAATGGTAAAATTGGGTTAGTACAGAGAAAATTAGCAAAGTAAAATAAACAAAATGAAGGTTTGGTGAAAGGGAAAATTCAAAAACAATAGAGGTCAGAGGATTTTTCGGCAGTTCTCGAACTGCCTAAAATTTTAGTTTTTTCTTGCGGTTTATAAAAACCGCTAGAAAATTATCGCCGCAATAACGTAGATTTCTTGTAGTGTGGATTATTGCATGAACCATTAATTTGTGATTTAATGATAATTTCTTTTTTCTTTACAAGAGAAGTTGAATATAGCAATCCAATCCAATGACTACAGATTAAACACTTGGACAGAAATTTAACCTTTGAAGTTTGAAGCAAATTTACATTAAGCTCACTTCAGATGGCAACCTATTGAACTAATAATAATACAAAATAATGATAATAATTGAATCCAAATTAACATATATACATCTACTGCAACATTATTCTTAATTATGCTTAAATGCAAACATGTCTAAAACTTTAAAGGCAGACTAAGCCTCATCTCATGCCTCAACATCAGAACGTGTGGGGAATTCAAGGCCCTGAAGTGCTGGCACGTTATCTAAATCCTCTTTTGAAAACATAGGGAGCAACCATAGAGCCTTCTTTGTGCCAAAAACCTTCAAGAGGAAAGGAGCAAGATGGATGAATAATCAATCATATTTGAGTAAATATTTTGACAAAACTACCTAAATGCAATTTTTAACAAGTTTGCTTTCACAAAGCGATAAAAATACAACACGTAGGTATTATTATTTACAACTCAGTACTACTTGATTGGTCATTTCAAGTAAGTTCCTCTAACATGATTTTGTAGGTAATTAATCCCTAGGCAGAAAAGACTTGCACATCTTTTGGGATTCCGTACTAAGCATCACATGGTTTTACACTATTTTTCTTTCATTTCTCTTTGACAAGCAAAAGTGAAGAATGTCCTCTTGATGTTAATACTTTATAAGCACAAATAAATTGGAAATTGAAGGGGCTGTTTGGATGCAGTTTTTGTTTTTAAAAACAGAAAAGCAAAACAAAAACGTGTTTGAATTACTGTTTTTGAGTGAAAACCAAAAACTAGAAAGTGTTTTGAAAACAGGAAACACAGAACAATTAGATGTTTTGAGCTCTACTTTTTTAAAACAAAGAAAATACAGAAAACAAGTCTTTTTATTAATAGCATTTACATAAATACATGAAAACAATACTAATATGAATTCTTAGAACTACTTTTAAAAAATGGTTTTAAAGAATAAAAATACTAAACAGTTTTCAAACGGCCCGAAGTCTTCAGTCCATATAATTACTCTTTTTGTATGAGATCCAGGAATGCATCTGCAATAAAAAATACCTGTTCAAAGTTCGTCTTCCTACCCAAGTCGTACCTCCATCTAACTCCTTTTTTCTTCTCATAAACCTAAAAGGAACATAATTTTCAGATAGTTTCAAGAGAAGAGCTCAAGCATCAAGATTCAATAACAAGCAATTCCCATCTATCACTGTGTGAGTTTATCTGATATTTCACAAGCCAGGCTTTCATTGATCATTAATAGGGTTAATGAATAGCTTTTCCCATGATTGTAATCATGATTCTATTGTCTTAGCTTAAACATAGCAAGCCCTAGTTCCTAATTTATGATTTAGCAATATTTGTCTCCTAATGAGAGAACAGCAATATCATATACAAAATCCACCAGGGTAAGGAGGAAATATTGCTGGACCGATTTACCTCTACTGAAGTTGTGTTGCTTAACAGAAGAGACAGATGCATAATTACGAAACAAAGAAGACTGAGTGCAAAGGCCAAATTAAGAACTGCATCAAGACAAACAATATTAGCAATGATGAGAATGCAGAACTAAAAAGTGAGATGAAGTTTATTAATAATACAAGTAAACTACTTACTAGAAGCCAAAAAGACAACAGCAAAGCTCCCAGGAGATAATGAATGATCCCTGGCTCCTCCAAAGAATCTGATAAAACTAGGTACTAAAGCTAAACAATCCAGTGTTGTCTCAAGGAATGTATAAAGCTATCAATGGAGGGAACAAAGAGCAATTAGAATTAGGGATTACATGTCAAGGCTAGAAAGTAGTATGTCATTAAGCCCTTCCCATACCCACTTGAACTATGCTGCCTCTTTCTTCTAATGATTTTCGTTTCCACTATCTGTATATTTTTTTTAAAAAAAAAATTAATTATAGTGTGTGCTTTCTGTTTACTAACTTAAGTCAATTAAATTTGCCCTGAATCATCAGAAATCTAGCAGTGACATCTGAATTACCAAAACACTCACTTTGAATGCTATTTAAGATTAAAAGGAACACTTTCCTCATACTTGACACAACATAAAATTGAAGTGCTAGTTAATCCATCATCCATGACTTATCTATACTATATTATATAGTTTTGGGTATTGAAATTAAAATAAAAAAACAGAAAGTCTTCGGTGAGAAGTTCAACATTTGATTCTTTCCTGTATTTTACACTTGCTTTGCCTAATTACTTAGGGCTTGATTGGGAGTTTTGAAGTGAGTGGAGTGGTTAGTAATGGAGTAGTGTGGAAAGGGGTGGAGCGGAGTGGGTTAAGCAAACCATTCCACTAATTAGGAGTTTAAAAAAATGAAGAGGGTGGTGGAGGTAAAGATTTCAATATTACCCTTATAATAAATAAATGAAAGTTTGAAAAAATGGTTAAAAATGAAATTAAATAATATATTGAATGCAAACCATCCCAAACCCCCCAATTTGAAGGGGTTTGAAATTTGGGATGTTGAGTGATTTAGGATGGTTAACCATCCTAAACCACCCCACACCATTTGCTCATTAAACTCCCAACCAAAGGTTAAGATCTTCAAACCACCTCGCCCCACCCTACTCTCAAACCATCCTCCTAACCAAGCCCTTAAGCTCCAATGCTTTGTTTCTCACAAGGATGTAATATAAGATGAGATGACAGTATTTTTAGAAATCCTCCCTTTATAATAAATAACTTTTGATGATACTATACATGATAAAATTTTTCCTTAACCCCTTCATCAACGGAACTAGCACATTCTTTCGCAACTTTGCTTACACAATGTTCAAACTAAAGAAAAATCAATTTCCTCCACATGGTCCCTTGGTTTTCTTGACTATCAAAATTTCACCTAGCCTTAGCCACAATTAAGAACAAAGGAATAATATTTACCAAAAAGAGAAGAAAAAACTTGTAGTTACGTGCCCCAACACAATTCACCACCCAAATACAATGATGATCCATCTTAAGAACACATCTTTGGCCTACAAAAACGTGAAAAGAAGAACTAAGATGGTTAAAAAGATAACTCATTCCATAAAAATAGGGCATGTTTATCAATTCACAGCAAGGAATATGCATAAAGAAGCTACCAAGCAATATCAGTATATAACTTTAAAGATACTGAAGTCACATACAAATTGAACAATGATGGCAACGTGGTGGCTTGCCATTTTGGCATCGACTACAATATCCTGTTTGTCGTCTTCTTTCCAATCCATCAGAAGGAGGCCAAGCAGAAGCCGAAGTCTCAGGTGCAACATGATTTGACAAAGTTGTAGGAACACCAGCTTCTAAACTCTCCTCTGATAGAAGTCTCCAATTTTCAGGGACAGAACCAGGATCATTGAATACTACCATAAAGTAGCACCAGATTAAGAGTATAAGCTGCAAACCAAACATAGACACACAGACCCAACACATCAGCAATAGAAGCAGAAGCTTAAATAAAGTGCCAAACATAAAAAGACCTATGTGGAACTGATTAGCCTTAACTTCATTTTATTTGTACATACAAGATATGGATTTCTCTAAGGGGAACTGTATAAACAAAATCCACATTCCAAATAACCAACCTAATGCCCAAATAAAGTTTAAACCATAAGTTCATCATAAATCTAATAAAGACCTTTGTACAACATTGTGCCTGCGTTCATTCCCTCATATTACGTTGCTATTTAAAATTAATTCAGTGTCAAGCATTCCCCATAGAGACTTATTTCATATTAAGAACAGCGGCAACTTAAGTTCTTACTCAGTGAATGACTATTTATATATACTTTCCAATTTCTATATGAAACCATCAATTTCCAATCCCACTTGGCTATTTCAGAACAATATCATAAACAATCAATTGCCAAGAAAAAGAATAAGAAAAATATCTATTTTGGCGAACTCACGAGGATGTGAAACACTGAGATTATCGCAATTGCCAAGAACGAGGAGAATCCACCATGGAACAAGAGGGGGCCCCAGGTGACCAAAACGACGGCGTAGTAAGTAACGGCAACAATAGCGGCGAACAAGAGGATCATGAAGTAGCCAAGAACTCTGAGGCCAGAGCAAAGCTTGAAGAGGTTTATGTCCATCCCGAGGATGGGATTAGCTCGTCGACCAATTCCAATCCGAGGAAGGTTAGGGAGAGGGAAGGGTCTTCTTGTTCGCGCCGGAAACAAGCGTTTCCAGATATCCGAAGCCAGGATTGAGAATTCCTCCGTTTGGAATTTGGATAACTTTGATCAGAAGAAGTTATTGGGGTGAGACCAATAATCTGGACTTGTGAGTTCTCAGAGAGGAACTCGCAGCGAAGACTTCATTTTATTCGGGTCGGGTCCGAATAGCAGCCCGTTAACTAAAGTACCAATTACCAAACGTTTTTCCCATGGCTGAGATTAGAAACATCATTGTCGTCTCATGGGTAGAGTACCACCCGAATCCGTAGAAAATTATCATTTTTATTCCCCAAGTCATACTTACATGCATGAAAATTAATTTCCTTCTTAGATTTTACGGATACCTCTATATTTGGATCCAAACTCAGATCCAGAAAAATTTAAATAAATATTTTTTTAAAAAAATTTAATTTATTTACAACAATTTTATTTAGGCAAAAGTACCTTTCTTAACCCCAACGTTTGGGGGTCCTGTCAGTTTCGCCCCTAACATTTTTTCGCTGTCAATTGTACCCCTAACGTTTTACGTTTCTGTCAATGTCACCCTTTTCACTAACACCGTCAAATATTTAACATTTTTTGCTGACGTGGCATCCTATGTGGCAAAACGTTTCTTTTTTCTATCAATTGTAACCCTAACGTTTTACATTTCTGCCAATGTCACCCTTTTCACTAACACCATCAAATATTTAATAATTTTTGCTTACGTGGCATCCTATGTGGCAAAAATGTCTGACTTGGTATATTTTTTTTCCACATCAGATTTCCTACTCATCTTTTCCCCATCAAAGTTGTGTCGTTTTGACCTCGGTCTATTCCGTCTAAAATATAACTCAAACGCACGCGCTATTTTGCTCATAAAAACAACGGAGACGTTATCCATTCTCTATTTTATGGTAACGTCTCCGACAAAGTAGAGAATGGGTAACGTCTCCAACAAAGTAGAGAATGGATAACGTTTCCCATGTTTTTGTTTGCAAAATGGCATGTACGTTTGAGTTATATTTTAAAAGGAATATGATGAGGCTAAAACGACACGGTTTTGATGGGAAAAAATGAGTAAAAAATTTAGTGTGAAAAAAATATGTCAAATCAGATATTTTTGTCACCTAGGATGCCACGTAAGCAAAAATTATTAAATATTTGATGGTGTTAATGAAAAGGGTGACATTGGCAGAAATGTAAAACGTTAGGGTTACAATTGACAGAAAAAAGAAACGTTTTGCCACATAGGATGCGACGTCAGCAAAAAAATGTTAAATATTTGACGGTGTTAGTAAAAAGGGTGACATTGGCAGAAACGTAAAACGTTAAGAGTACAATTGACAACGAAAAAACGTTAGGGGCGAAACTGACAGGACCCCAAACGTTGGGTTAGGAAAGTTACTTTTTCCTTTTATTTATTTAAAATCATAAAAAATATATAAATTTTCATATCTTACAATAACATTTCTATTCAAATTTTTATTTCTGAGTTTCTAAAAATTTTATTCAAGAATTTCTCAAATAAAATAATATTAAAGTTAATTCTAATTTATTTTCTTACAATTATAAATTTTATCCCTCATACTTAATTTATTTACAACCTGCAAATTGCAATTCAAAAATTTAACTTTTATATATATAGTAAAATATTATTTTATTCCTTTTTAGATGATAGATTTCTCAATTTAATCCTTTTTAGATGACCCTTTTCAATTTTGTCCTTCTTAGATTGGTCTATTGTCAATTTAGTCCTAATGTGATCACATAGATTTTTTTTTGGGCTGATGTAATGACATGGATTTAAAGTAGTTGATTTGTATTGTTTTTTTTCAACAAAATGTTGACTGGGTAATAAAATTCCACCTAATTTTTTTTCTTATATTTTTACAAATTAATTAAATATCATACCCTAAGTATAATCATAAAAATACCCTTAATTTATGAAGAAACACTTCATCTTCTTCACCCATCAACACAACTCAGTTTCACTCTCATGAACGAATTCTAAACTAATCAAATATGTATTTAAAGAGAGAGATGAAAAGGGATAACCAAGAAGCCTTTGCTAGAGTTGGTTCTGGATCTGGATTCAGAGCAGTAGAAGTAAATAGGAGTAATAATAATGATAATAATTCATCAGCACAACATCTTCTAAATGCTTGTCAATGTCAAGTGGGAAGATGAAGATGTGGGAGGAGGAATAAGAACACGATGAGTCACTTGAGGCTTTCAGCTACAAGGTGCGGTCGTCAGACATGGCGGACGTGGCGAACAAGCTTGAGCGGCTGGAGATGGTGATGGGCTCTGCTTAGGAAGATGGGATTTCTCATCTTGCTTCTGACACTGTCCACTACGACCCCACAGATCTCCATGGGTGGGTTCCGAGCATGCTCACAGAGCTCAATACTTCACCCTCTTGTCTCAATCCATTGGGCGATTGGGGTTGCAGAGCTGGAGTTTCGTCGAGGCAGGGTTGTCGGTGGTGGTGGTGGCGGCAGTGGCAATGGCATTGGGTTTGGCTGATGGGTGAAGAAGATGGTGTTTCTTCATAAATTAGGGGTATTTTTTATGATTATACTTAGGATATAATATTTAATTAATTTGTGAAAAATATAAGAGAAAAAAATTAGGTGCAATTTTATTACTTAGTCAGCATTTTGTTGAAAAAAAATGCAAGTCAGCAACTTTAAATCCATGTCATCACATCAGGCCAAAAAAAAATCCATGTCACATTAGGACTAAATTGACAATAGATCAATCTAAGAAGGATCAAATTGAGAAGGGTCATATAAAAATGACTAAATTGAGAAACCTATCATCTAAAAAGGACCAAAACAATATTTTACTATATATATATATATATATATATTAAAAAAAACATGCTACTGGAGTGGGTAGGGTTTGGGGTGGGTACTCCTATCCTTGACCGCAGACACATACCCGCAGTTTTGAATGGGTAAATTACCATACTCTGACCCAAACCTAACGAATAAAATTTACGAATACACATCCCTATCAGTGTTTGTAGTATTGATGGCATGACCTTAAAGATAATCATTTCAAAAAAATTTTAACAAAAATTAAACATTTGTAGATTTAAATCTAGACTCAAATAGTGTGGATGCCACATTTCGTCCGGCCGCGAAAAGTGCAATCAAAGTAAAAGAAAAGCAACAAAAATATGTATATAATAAAAAAAAGAGATAAAAAGAAAAGAAAGAGAGAAGAAAATACAGGCTTATGGGTCACGACCAATAAACTTATGGGTCGCGACCCCTAAGCGCCAGGTTAAAGAGGGTCGCGACGTATGAACCTTTACGTTGCGACCCCCTTTTCTCATTTATGATGAGATCCAATCGGATTTGAAATCACGCATACGTCGCGACCCCCTTGGTCCTTAGGTCGCGACCCACGTGTTATAAATGGCCGGATTTTCTTTTCCGAAATAAAGCCTTTTATGTCACTATAAATAGGAGACTCCGCCTCAGTTGACCGGACCGAGTTTTGGACGTCGAAACCCTGCCGAATCGCTGAATCATTGGTAAGACTCTTGTACACCCATCCCTCACCCATATGACTTTCATCTCTTTCTAAGCCTATTTTTCTTATTTTTGATCGATGGGATAGGAGTCAAGCCCTGTGCCACTTCGAGGGTCGACCAAGATCCCCTCCACATCCTAGATCTAAGGGCCAGAACCCTAAACTTTTACCTTCTTCTATTTTCGTAAGTAGGTCGCGACCCCCTGCTGTAGGGATGGCGACCCATTTCAACCATTGTGCACCGTTTGCTTGTTGTTCTTTCTATGCTCTTATTTCTCTGGAAATTTGTGTATGGGTTGCGACGTATCCCATTATATGTCGCAACCCATGGCACATCACTTACCTCAGGACCTTGGCCCGAAGGTTGTGGGTCGCAACGTATCCCATTATACGTTGCGACCCCCTGGTTTATCCCTAACCTTGGGGCCCTGACCCGAGGTCGTGGGTCGCAACCTATCCTGTCATAGGTCGCGACCTACTACCTGTCAGAAGCAGAAAAGCAGACTTTTTTGCTTCCTCTGTCCCTTTTTCCTTTTCCACGTCTTCTATTCAAATGTCTTTTATCTTAACATGTATAACCCTAGTGCCACCAAGAAGCCTCTGCTTCTATAGGAGCGCTAGTCTTCACGCCATCTGGGCGTGCTGCTTGATGAGCACCACACACATAGTTTTCTTGTCTTGTTAGTTGTTTGAACATAACGAATGGTAGATAGGTGTCGAGGGGACTTTGTCTCTTTAGGCACATTGCACTGTGATGCCATTTGAACCTTTACTTGATGAGCGTCCCTCACACACATGCGTGCCACACGAACTATGTGGACTTTGATCCCTCTTTGAGGGTACGTAGGTCCTAGGCTCTTATCCTAGGTCAAGTCCATCTTTGTTTTCTTCTATGTTTTGAGTTTTTGTTCCTTTCCAACTCTTTTAAGGCCAAACAATTTAAGTATTAGTTTTTGTGGTAACCGTCTTCGAACGGGGAAAGAGTTTTGCCTAATACCTTTAAACAGTACGCACAAAGGATGAGTGAATTGATAATTATTCTATTAATCTGTAAACAATATATATGTAAACAATATATACAGCTTGAGACTTACATTATAGGGAACGGCTAAATCCCTAAACTATTGGAGTGAACAACTATTTCCTAAACTAACTCCTAAAAGATCATGTATATCAATAATTTAAATTAAAACAGAATCGTACTAATTAACTAAGGATACATGACCATAAACTATATTATAAGTACTTTTTAAATTTCTCTCAAGCTTAAGAAGTACTATTATTACAAACTTCCAGTAAACTTTTTCATCAATATTTTTCCTTAACTTAACACTAACCTTAGAAATTCCATATCATCTGAAAAGAAAATATTCTAATAAAACTTTACAAGTTTAACTTATCTATACCTTCACTTTAAAAATCAATAGCCACGTATTTTAAAATAATTCTAGTTAATTATACCTTGTACCTTCAAACTAGTATACTAGGACGTACGATCTCAATCCAATGACACCAATAAAATCCATTGAGTCCTAAGAAGCCACAAACACTTTCCACTATATATTTTCTAGATTTATTATTCATTTCTTTTCCTAAGCCTCAATTGGTTATGTCCTGATTAGAAATCTATTCCACAAACATCTTATTTCGCTTCCTGTGATTATACAAATCATTAATAAAATATAATATCTACAAAAATTGTCTCCAAACTCACCTTGATGCAATTTTCTAATTGATATAGTAGTCGTTCTAACTAAAGTTTCCTAGTGATCCACAATGGCTATTGTCTCATCTCCATAACTTAATTTGTTGTCAAATATTTTCTTTTTGAACACAAGACCAACTAGTGGTAACTAACATAGACATTAGTGCTCAATCCAGTAAGGAAAGCATCTCTTGGTAATATTTTATATCTTCTCTACTGTTGGAGAAATTGACTCTTTGAAGAAGAATATAATAAGAAGAAATGAAGAAGAAGAAAAGAAAGTGATACACAATGTCTTCAAGGCGTGGACAACACTTTTTTTTAGGCTTAATTTGCCCCCACTTATTCCTATCTAATTATATAGGGTGCTAGTTAGGTAGACCGGCAAATTTCCTTTAGGATACAATTAAGACCCTTGAGTATGGATAGCACTTCCAATACTCAAGCCAATAGCATTTACAAAGTGATAATTTGTCTTAATCTTTGTGTGCACTGAAAGACGAAGGCAATGAATTTGATGTCTTTTGTGTTATTGAATGATGAAGGGTTTATATAGACCATGAAGTGATGCCTTTGAAGAGATACCTTTTGATATAATGTCTCTTTAATCAAAAGTCACAACTATTAATTTAAATGAAGAGTCTTGTCTTTTAAATTTGTAACTCCCTACACACCTTTTCATATAAATAAATAATGACTCTTCAACCCACCAAAACGAACCTATTCACTAAGTTGTTTCACTAAATTATCCCTTGCATTTAGCCTCACTATAAGTCTCCTACACTTGCTACATGTATGTGCATAATAACTACACTTTTTCAACAAAATGTTATGTGTATGTCATTGTACCAGACACCATCAATTTATATTTCCCAATTATCCATTTCTCCCAAGGTATGATAATATTAAACCAATAAAAAAATTTTCCTTTGACAACTCAAAATTTCAAGAATCCATTAAATTTTCTTATCGTGTGGTCAACGCTAGATAATTACCTCCCAAGCATAGCCAAACTTCAAATCCACAAACCAATCTAATCCAAATTCTTAAACCCCAACAAACATTAAAGTCAAACATCATATTCCAAATTTGAAGAAAATAGAAAAGAGATGCTCCAAGAAGGAATATATGCAATCAACTCTTGCTCTTTCATGATTTTCTAACAATTGGAATTCTAAACGCAAAACCACTCATCCATGCGCCAGCAACATTGACATTACCCTTGGCTTAGAAAAACCTAATGGAGACTTGAGAGGAGCAAAGAAGTGATAGAAAATGATTTAAATTCATTATTACACTTGGTGGCAAGAAAATGGATAGAGCAAATGATGAAGATTATGGAAACACACATGTATGTCTATTTCGAGGACATTTACTTGGAATCATGGAACATCAATTGAGTTACTATAGAGAATAATAGAAGCGAGGAAGGAAAGTGCATCACTTGTGGAGCTCTTTCATAGGACGAAAATAACAAATCAAGCTCTTTTGTAATAATTAGCTTATTTCCCTTCTAGTAATCATATAATTCAAGTATCAATCTATACTACTACTTAGTACTTACACAACTATTTTTATAAATTTCGATGATTTCGTCAGTCACAATTGAATTACACCAATAGGTCAATTTAGTACAATCCAAATAACATATAGCTTATTGCGGAAGACATCCTTAGCGATAACAACTATCATAATCATATTCTAATCCCTTAAAGGAAGACGAAACTATAACTACATAAATAAAGACTCACCGCGCGAAATTGATCATGAGATCATTGACTCTTGGGACAGTATTAACTTGAAGGAAGTATAGACACACATCCTATATGGTCTTCAATGTAACCTCACCTATAGTTATGCCCGAGTTTCATAACGATAGATGTGCTCTCATCAAAGAACACTTTGCTCCAATGATCATAGGAAAACCTGCCTCTGATAACACTTTGTCACACCCCTAGAAAATTAAAGAGGAGTGAATGACACCAAACTCAAAAGAAAATCCTATCATCTGGTAAGCCATCCACATAAATAAAGCTGCATATGCTTCTTAATATTAACATTTAAAACACAATAGAATTCTATCGAAAATCCAATGGAGTTTCCTCTAAATCGGAACATTCTCAATTTGTAAAATGGACAATATCCTATTCAATAATTCTATTAGCCAACCCTACTCTTAACCAATCGAAAATTACTATACAATTATCTATAACATAATGAAAGAAAAGTAAGGATCTTGCCTGTGACCATTGGAGCTTGTTAGAGGCAAAACATTGGTTGGAAAGGAATCGGAATATATTATAGCCTACAGACAAAAGTATGCTCACCCAAGGATCAGGTAGCTTTGGACTACGCAAATGGAAACAGATAAAGACCTTTATTAGAAAAGGAATGAAATGAGGGGGTGAGTTTTGCAACTCAATAAGCAGATAATACCTACCATAACAAGAAGGGAACAAACCTGCACGTACGAGTTTTTTTTTTTTTTTTTTGCAAATACTTCGCCGATATAAATTCAAGAAGTATCATAAAATAATGATAATTAAAAAAATTCAAAGCTAAATTTGGCATTCCCAAATCAGAGCAATTTCTCATAAATCAATAATAATGAATAAGCTTTCAAAATTAAGTTACTAATCCTTTCTAAATTGAAATATTTTCTCAAGTACTTATCAAAATCATAGAGAGTGAAACCAGAACTAATATATAAAACAATAATAATATATATACTATCTCAAAATTTATCAATTTCATATTAAAACCAGTTAGGGAAACCAGATCCACAGAATCAATCAGAACAGACATGAGCAACAAGACTCACGAATACTGATATGAGCAACAAGGCTCACAAATACAGATCTAATTCATGTGTGTTGGCCGGCACATGGGGCTAACAACACCCCTGCAAGCTGTGGTTCCAAGGTGCACCATGGGCTAACGATATTGCGTTAGTTGAAGGATTCTATATCATTTGGCTTCCCCAAAAAATACTTTAAATAAACACTAATTTAAATTTACTATATGACTTCATATTTCAATTTATAAGATCGAAAATAATAACTAATCACAATCATCAATTTGAAACATAACTGCATACCATTGCTTTCCGCATCTTAAATCATCATTACTGAACAAATATTCTGACCAAAACCTTTCAGAGAAACTTCATATCGAATGGTTTGTCTTAGATCAAGGTGAGGGAAAATTTAACTCAAGCTATGTAGAAACCAAATTACAGAAGGACACAATCTCACAAATAAATCAAATATGCAAAATTTCACTTATAATATACCCATCACCTTATAAATAATATTCATAAAGAGAAACTGATAATGATAGTCAAAATATCGATGAGGCACATAGAGTTCGTTACTAAAAAAACAGAGTAAAGAAAGTCGTAAAATTTGGTTTGTCCCCATACTAGTCTAATAGACTAAAATTAGGTCCAAAACCTGGGTCAAGTCCACCTACTTCAAGCCTCCATCCTCCTTTGACCCTGATCTCTTGTAGGCCATTGGAATATTAGTGGTGCCCACCGTGGTCTTTCCCAAAGCCACAAGCATTCTTTCTTTTCACATAACACAATTCCCCAATTCCGACAATGACATGGTCATCTAGACCTAAACTGGTTTTCAGTAGGGTTCAGCTAATTCAGGGGATGCCAGAAGCGACAACAGCCCATTAAGAAATTGACGTAGAAAGAACCTTTTGGCAGGACAACAGCAAAAATCAGAACAAGAACATGACGAAGAACCTCCCATTTGACATGAGACAAACAAACATGATGGGAGAACTGCCTCCCCATCACAATCAACTCCATGAGAGAAAGGAGTGATTCCTCTAGCCCCCACCAGATACGACAAAGAAAAAAATTCAAAACTTGTAAGAGCAAATTCATTCCTTGCAAGAACAATAGGCTAAAGGATATAGACAAGACTTCTTGGGAGAAATAGCCCAAGTTGCAACAGAAGAAGTATTGAAGCACCTTGCAGAAGTTGCAAGATGACAAACCCAAGAAGAAGGTAAACCAAGAACACTGCAACAAGATCCAAGGAACCAGTTTTGTACAAACAATAGTTGGTAAGGGAAAACCACCAGTAGGATCCTCCTAGCTACCACCAAAGACCCGAATACACAAAAGCTAGAGCGACGATATCCACAGTTCAAGGAAACGCTGCCAATCACCAGCACGACCACCCACACAATTATCACTCGCAATATGTTATAGGCCAGTCGATACACAATGCAAATATACCATACGACCAAACAAGCCCGACCCACTTTACCCACCATGACCTCAGACCAGCCAACCACCACATACCCAACAATAGGTACCATATTACAATCCATGTTACTACCAACATTACCTCACCATTATGCAGGTATCTTAGGCAACATACCCAATTACGGGTTAATGCCTAACTACATCAAGGAGCCGCGACCCCAACTGACGGTTGTCCAACCCCAAACAACTGCAACCAACATAAGAACAAATGGCATAATCATAATAAGGCGACATCCATTCATGCCCCACGTCATGGAAGCAACATTCCCAATGGGCCATAAAATGCTCATGAAGATCGCATCGTACAACAAGGAAGCAGACACCCGACATCACATTAACACCTTCAATTCTACCATGTCCATCTTGAATGCCTCTGACCTCCAGCAATGTCAATTATTTTCTTCTACACTAACAAGACCAACCCTCTAATGGTACTCCGCACTCCCAAAAAATTCTATCAACTGCTTCGACAAGCTCGCAAATCACTTCCTGAAGCAGTTCGCCACTAGCAAAAAATAATGGAACAAAACGAAGGAAGATCTACAAGGGCTCAGGCAAGAGAAAAATGAAACCTTGGAGAACTTTTTACAGAGATTTAACAACCTGGCTTTGCAAATCCCTCGGCCAGTAGACTCACTAGATATTCACACCGTGAAAACGACACTTAGAGGTAACCCTTTTAACTACTCACTTGCAGTAAACAAGCCAAAGATAATTGCCGAGCTCTTGGAAAGAACAGATGAATATGTTAAAAAAGAGAAGGCAAACTTCGCTAAGAAGGGACTCAAGTTCCCGGAAGGTGACAAACAAAACTCAAGAAAATTAAAAGATGAGTTAGAAAGGGAAGGAGACAGGAAGAGGGAAAGGCGAGGTGATCTCACACTTTCGCAGTAGGTAAAATCTTGTTGTCATGAGATTAATTTTAATTTACCTAATTATGCAGTAAAGCACAACCAAGATCAATCTCTCTCACGGAATCCCAAATGTAGAAAAGGAAACAAAGAAACAAAGAGAAAGATAACTAAGATGCTCTTTGTGGACTTCTATCGAATTGTTCGTGGGCGTGTATTAAAGGTTGGAAAACTAAAGGAAAAAAGCAAAATGAAATAAACCGAGATGGATGATGATGGATATTCCTTTCGGAGGATGATTAAGATTTATCCTAGCCAGCACAACAAATAATAGAGATCGCTAATCAATGACCATTTTTAATACCATTCAATCGACCGATCGAACTCTAAGGGTACACCATTGAATTAATAAATTCATCTCACACTCGAATTCTACCGATTATTTCGGACCAATGTTGAAGCAAATGGGAAATAATTCATCTATGGGTCCAACTCAACATTCACTATGCCATTAGAGGTTTTGAA
The DNA here is from genome assembly GCA_014851425.1 of Senna tora. Taxonomy (NCBI): domain Eukaryota; kingdom Viridiplantae; phylum Streptophyta; class Magnoliopsida; order Fabales; family Fabaceae; genus Senna; species Senna tora. The sequence goes on from CM026260.1 coordinate 8,177,246, forward strand.
TACAAATTCACTAAGATCTACTAGACCCAATTCAATCAAAGTAATTCATTATCAAAATATAGTCAAACATATTCTAAAATTTTCTCATCTAATTATGAGTATTTCAATGTACCATAGTCGGTATTTTCAATGCTACCAAAAGCCTATTGCCTTAATTAACTCAAAACAAAATAATAAAATTATTTTGAATTTTCTGAAATTTTTTTAAAAAATTTCTCACATAAAAATGCCAAAAAAAGTACTAAAATACTCATAAAGTGATCCTGAATGACCTCAAAAATAGAAAAATTATATATCACATTGAAGATCTTGAAATTACGAATTTTTAGAAACAAATGGCACCTCAATTAGAGCTCCCACGTGCCCGCACATGCCCCGAGAAGCTAAAAATACTAATAAATTAATAAATTCTCTAAAGCCCACTCTTGGTGGCAGAGAGTGAGATCCACTCACCGCCCACCGGCTGGCCACCGGCGACACGAGCCAGACCAGCGGCTTTCGGGCAGTGTGGCCCAAGTGCCCAACTGAGGTACCATGTGGTTGCCCTTGCTACATGGCATTTCTGCCTTTTTATCCTTTTTTAAAAATTTTCTAAATTTTTTTGGGGTTTGGGCTTGGCCCAACTTGTCAGAACAAAAAAAATTATATTTTTTTTGGATAATTGGCCTAGCCCAACAGTGGCCAAAATTTTGTTTTTTTAACCATTGGGCCTAGCCCAACTATATCTAAAAAAATTGTTTTTTTTAAAATTGAGCTTGACCCAATCCGTCATTTTTAAATTCATAATGGTCCAAATTCTGAAAAAAAAAGTGAAAATTCTTTTCTTATTTACGAGTTTCAAAAAAATTTATTTATAACTTTAGCGACGGTTTTAACTACTACGAAAACAAATAGCGACAGTTGAATAATTGCTATTAAAATGGTTGTCTTTTTCGACCTCTAGCCGGGTCAACTTGACCCAATTTCTGCAAAACGGGCCGGGTTCGACGAACCTAAAACTTCTTTCCTCCATATCTTGGTCGTTTAGTGTCTGATTTTTGCAAACTTTATAGTGGTTTTTTGCCATGTACGCAATGGTATAAATTTTGAAGCCTAAAATCATAGTTTTAAGGAACCAAATTTTTTGAAATTTTCATGTTTAGCCATTTTTTCATTCTATCATGTTCTAGATTACCGGAATTCGAATCAAAATAAATACGTATGTTTCTAAACACATAAAACATATATTTTGATTTAGAAAGCAAAGTTTTCAGCAGAAATAAATAATATATATGATCAATGATGCATCAAATTTACCGAAAAATAAACATATATTTTTCATGCATACATCAAGCATTTACTGTAAATTAAAAACATATACTTCATGCATTTGTTTACACAATAGAAGTAATTAAACCTAGTATCTAATGCCACTGAAAGATTTTGGACATACTTGGATATCAGATTCAAGTAACCATACCCGATCCGGTCACAGTGATGGACTCAAATCGATGAGACACAATAAATGCACACTTTTGGGGAGGGAAGAGAAGAGAGTATAAGAAGAAGTTCTTGATAGTTTTCTAGGCTCTCCATAAAAAATGAATTAACATCCATGAAAATCACCCTTCCACTTAATATATGTTAAGAATAACTTTTCCAATTTCCATTTAAATAAATGGGAAAAATTACAATCGATAAACCTCATCTTTATGGTATTTGCACTAATGCCCCCAAGCCAAATGGACTTGGATCCAATCCATCAAAAGCTCTCCCATTTTTCTACACTTCTTTTTCTTTTTCTCATATTTTTCTTTTCTTACGGGAATCAAACTTTGACTTGATTCTTTTTCTTTAACTTATAAATAGCAAGTTGTTAAAAACAATATAATCAACCATAACCATTTGATTTTCAAAAATATTTGCTATTGAAATAACTATTTTTAATAAGGCTAAAATCTAATCTAATCTAATACTATATATAAAAGAAGTTATAAGAATTAAAAAGCCATAAGAATTAAAATGAGAATATTCTTGAGTGCATCAAATTAAAGAAGCATTTAAGAGTTAATTCTTTCTTAAATACTTTCTTTAATACACTAACATTGAAATTATTCTCATTTTAGTTTTAATGACTTATTAATGCAAATTAGTCAAATTAATTTTTTTTTTGTAATTTTTTTCAATTTTCAGTCAATTAAAATTATGAGTTAATTCTTATGTGTATATATATCTATACTATATATAAAATAAGTAAAATCAAGAGCCAATATCTTTGAATAACTATTTTCCTATTATTTTTTTCTTTAAACCTGCTTTTCCTTATATATTAGTTAGTTTTTAATATTATAAAACAGTTTGTTTCCAAAATTCTAAATCAATTTTCAATTTATATAATTGTTTTGAACTGATTTTTATAAAACTACCTATAATATAATTTTATTTTAATTATATGTGACTTTTTTTATAAAAAAACACGCGTGAATTGATATAATCACTTTTCTTATTTTTTTAATTAAAAAAGTAAACTGTATTTGAAAAAATATTTTTTTAACTATTTTTTATATGATTTTGTATTATTCGTGCATTGCACGGATAATGCTAGTAGGTGGCAAAAGAATAATGTTAAAATGATTTGTGTATGGAATAAAGGTGAAGAAAGTTCAGGGCACGTTCTTTACGCAGAAATGGAAAGGAGAATAGAATGGGAATGAGAAAGGGAATGCATTTGTTGTATTTAGTAGTAAAAATTGGAAATGGAAATAGAATGGAAATGTATTAAAATTACCACTTTGCCCCTTATATTAAAATAAAAAAAAAGAAAGTTATGATTGTGTCAAATCAAAGGGTATAATAGACATTTTGTATTATATTTTCTTTTTTCTTTTCTTTTTTTAATTTTATGTGAAAGAAGAAAAAAGTAACTTTTTGTATTCCTTTCCATTACCCAATCTTATAAACGAACGAGCCCTTAATATTGCACTGGCCTTTATTATTAAATTAAAAATCTCATGTCTGAGTTTAATATTTGTTATTGGCCAAAAAGAAGTTTAATATTTGTTATAATAACAATATTATAATCTTATTTTGTATCAAAATTTAGTTTATCGATTATAAAATTAAGAGATAGAGAAGGTAATTAAATAACTGTTGTAACTGTCGTTTTTGGCTCACACAATTGTAATTTGTAATTAGGACCGCAAGGGGTCTTAACCTTGGGGGATTTGTCCTTAGGTGAAGCACCTAGGTGCCTACGTACCCTTCGAAAGGGATCAAAGTCCACGTAGTTCGTCATGGTGACGTTTACAAGAGCCGTTAGGCAAGGTGGTTTACCTGTATCGGGTCGTGTGCGGCTAAGACGTGCCTAAGGTACTACGGGCGGGCGAGCCGCTCTTAGGAGGTTGCCTTAGTGGGAGAGAGCTAAGGTCTCTAAGGGCTGCTGGAAGCCCTGGAAATGGTAGACTTCGGGATGGAGGTGAGCTTGCCGGAGGCTAGCCTTGACGGAACCTATGGTGGAACTCAGGATGTGTGAGGTGTCTGAGAGTGCTCAGGTTACCGAGAGTATGAAAGGGATCTTAGATTAGGTGTCGTAATCCTTCGTGTTGCGTATCCTTTAGTCCCCCGGGTGAGGGTCTATTTATACTGAGTGTGGGGAGGTCGTGCTCGACCCACGATCTCGTGCATCCTGGGTCGTCCCACGATGCTCGAGGAGCTCCCACGTATGGTTAAGTGCTTTGTGAAGTGTTGTTGGGGAAGGCCACGTAGATAGTAGATGAGTGGTTCCACGTGTCGCTAGCATGCGCGGAGACCAGGTTTCTAGAAGCTTAATGCCACGTGTCCTAATGTGGAATATTCCATAGTTACATAAGTCCCCTAAATCTATGGGTTTCGGGCACTCGTGGACTTAAGTTCCCTTGTCTGCAAGTCACTTGGAGATTTTCGTTGCTTTAGAACACGGGAGGGGTCGCTCGCGCAAGGTCGGGGTTGCTCTATGCCGGTCGTTCGACTTGCAAGGCCAGTGTCGTTCGTTTCGTTTCGCGGAAAGGGAGATGTTTGGCTGATGACACGCGTCCTACTTCGAGTGGCTGACTTATTGACTTCCTCAGCAAGTTTTCTAGCCGTCTCTGCAGAAACTAGGTGACTTATCGAGGTCAAGTCCTTATTCCTAAAAGAGGCATTTCCCAGAATACACTTTATCGGTTAGTGGGACAAACCCGAAAGTCTGGGGCTGCCTGGCCATTTTCGGAGGACTCTCCTCTGGTCGAGTTCGTCCAGTGTTAGTAGCTAATGGAATTTCTTGCTGACAGTTGCCTGTTGAGGGAGCGGGCTTGTCGCAGGAACCACGCGTCAGAGCTTAATGGGTGCCTCTAGCATTGAGTGTTTTTTCTGCCGTTTCTCCTTGCATTAAATGCAGGTTCGTTTCCGAGGGTAGCCATCATTAGCCCGAGCCGAGAACTTTTTCGAAAAGACCCTTAGGCATCTCCAGGTGACTCTTGGACTCTCGAGGGTTTTTCGGTCTTTAGGTTTCTATTGCCCTGGCAGCGAATCTTGGCCGTTCTTCCTCTCCACGTGTTCGGTTGAGGTGAGAGGTTGTAGCTGGACCTGGTTGTAGAGGATAATAAATTTTATCAGTTGCGGGATACAAGGGGGCTAAGGTTTTTGAATCATCGCGCCTCTGGGTATCCTATAAATGTCCAGCGTTTGAAAGTTTGTGAGTTTACATTTGCATTCACCTTTCTCTGTTGCCTCTGTTTTCCCTGCCTTTGCTTTGCTCTCTCTGATTTTTGCCCCTTCTTCCTGCTCTTTGCTTTTGTCGGGCTTTATTTTGCAATGGCTGGTGGTGACGATTATAGCTTCTAGCCCTTTGACTTTACTGATTTGGAGGATCTCCCTTCTTCTCCTCCTCCTCCTCCCCCTCTTAGCCGTACTCGCGACGTCGATCGGAGTAGAGGGAAGAAAAATGGTCAACAGAGTCTTTCTCCGGAGGTAACGGTCGATGCCCTTGTTGTGGTGCCTGCTGGTTGTGAGAGGGAAGGGCGGCTTTCCGTACCTCCGTCTTCTAAGAGAGACTGCCGGCATGAGGGTCTTCAAAAGGAGAAGAGGAAGAAGGATGGAAGAGGTAGCGCAAGTGGACCCCGGGAGGGGGAAAGGAAAGGAGCTTCTGTGGCGGGGTTGCCCAAGGGCAGAGAAGGAGGGTTCAAGAAATAGCCTTCCGGCGTGGAGTTACGGTTGTCTTCGTAGGCGGTATGGCAGAGTTCTGACCGGGAAGATTGACAGGTGGGGGTTCCAGCGGAAGTTGCTGTTCCATCTTCTGTCTCAGCCTATGTTCCTGCCTCTGTTCCTACCTCTGTTCCCGTTTCCGCTCCTGTTCGTCAATCACCCATGAGGGTGATTCTATCAACCCATCCTCCCATCCTAAGCCCCGTTGAGGGGGTCGATCAGCCAGCTGCTAAGAGGGTCAGGGTGGTCGTTGAGGAATCTGTCAGAGATTCTCCCGTGCCTCAGGTCCCGGCGGGCGAACACGCGGCTGAAGAAGTTGCGAAGTCTGGTGATGTGGTCATGGTGGCTGGAGCCCTCTCAGACAGAGGGAATGTAGTGGCGAGTCAAGCGGTTGCCACAAAAGATCTTGTCCCGGGGTCGAGCGTCGGCCCTTCTGTACCCCTTGGGCCACTAGAGGGGGGGATTACCTTTCGAGCTGGTGGCATTGGCCAGGCACTTCCCTGTAGAGATGTGGGAGAGGGAAGCCAGAAGGCTGGACACTTCTCCCCTGAATCTTGCTGTTCGAGGTTTCAGCCGGATTGCTGAGGCCCTTGCTGACTTCCACTAAGCTGGTTTTGAGTGGGAGAAGCGTGTGGTGAGCCCCCTTATCCTAGTGTTGTGGTTATGCTCCCTTATCCTTAGCGTTCCTGACTTTGCCTTTTTGCAGGGGGAGATCCGTCTCAACCGGGATCAGTTTGCTGGTGTTGCGTCCTCCAAAAGTATGGCTTTGGAGGTCTCTCAGAAGAGGTTGGCGGACGTGCGTGGGCACCTGTCCGCCAAGAAGCTGGAGTGTGAGTATCAAGGACGCAAGGTTAAGTCATTGACTCAAGAGGTTGCCTGTCTTATGGCTGAAGCTGGACACCCTTCCGAGGTTACGCTCCTTCGCTCGGAGTTGGAGAATACTCGCAAGGAGCTGACCGTCCGTTAGGATGACGCTGAGAGGCGTCAGCGGGAGCTACATTCTCTCCGCGAAGCTTTGCAGAGTGAGGAGGCTCGCGCTTTTGAGAACCTTTCTGGCTGGCTGGCGGCCGAGGACAAAGTTGCCGACGTCGCTGATCCCCAGGGGGAGTTGTCAGTGCAGAGGATGTATGGCATGCTCTTGGTTCACGAGCAACTCGAGCGTCTCCGCAAGGAGAAGTTTTCAGCAGAGTGGGTGGCTTCCTTGCATCCTTTTCTGGAGTTTTTATATGGTGAGCTTCGCGGTCGAATGGAAACAGATCATCTGTTGAATCTTGCTTATCTTCGTCAGTTGACCGACCTCCTGGTGGAGCACCAGGTGTTGTCTTGAATCGGCGGGCGAGCTCCAGGGATTGGACCTACTTCTCAGCAGCTAGCTGAAGCGACCAGGCCGGGGTCGTCGGAAGGTGTCGTTCGTGCGGAGCCTGCTGGGGCTACGGCCTTTGTAGATCTTGGTGATGCCCAAGAATAGGTTTACGTGTTTTTCAGGGTGTTTTACCCTTTGTATTGGGCGGACGCCCTCTCATTTTTTACATCTAATGAAAATGATTTTCTTTTAAGAGTTTTCCCTTTTTTACTTCTGGGCAAAAATTCGTGCGTGATCGCAGTCTCTCTTTTCGTGGTTATCTCTTTACGTCTGGGTAAAAAGATTTTTTGGATGAGTACCGTGTGATCAGGACAGTTTGTATGTGGTTTGCAGGCATGGTCTTGTCGAACGTTCGTATTGTTTTTTTCGCACCCAAGGGGTTTCTACCGCGCTGCTGGGGGAAATATTAGCTTGGCCCTGGGGGCGCTTAGCGTTTCTTTGGGCGGTCGACCCATTGTCCTGATGTAGGACTTACGCGAGTACTTTTCAAATTTGAAGCCTTGTCTCTTGTCGAAAAGGAATACTTCAATAATAATAGACAAAATGGTTACATTCGTGCAGCTCAGTCGGGCAAACCTTAGTCAGGCTGAAAGTAAAAAAGATGATTACATTCGATTGGCCTAGGTCAGGCGGGCCTTAGTCAGGCTAAAAGTAAATCCTAAATTTGAAATAAAGAGACGTGCGTGACTTGACTTAAAAGTGGTGTGAGAACGCAAAGTGTGTTCGGGGTTTTAGGCGGAGGTCTGGTCGGGACGGGCGAACTCTAGTTTCTTCCCTCCTGACTCTTTACCCTCGGGGGGTTCCTCGCATGTTTCTTGGGGACCAAGGCGGGCGACCTTGACGGTCTTGGTTAGGCTCGCTGCGTAGCATGCTCGCGCCAGTTTCTGGTCCGCCATGATTTCTCCAACCCCATGGGGTGTTGGGAATTTCATCGTGAACTGTGCGGTGGACACTACAAAACTGAGTTTGTTTAGGGACGATCGCCCTAAGATTGTATTGTATGCTGATGGCGCCGAGACGATGATGAAGTCTACATCAAGGCTAGCGACCTTCGGTAGGATGCCCATGGTTGTTCGGGCTGTGATGATTTCTTCTGCCAGAACCTGGGCTCCCGAGAACCCTATGAGTGTACCGGGGAATGGCCTTATGCTGACTTCGTTCAACCCGAGTCTTTTGAAAGTGTCGAAGTAGAGGACGTCTGCCGAGGATTCTTGGTCGATCAAGACTCTCTTGACTTCGTAGTTGGCGATTATGGCTGTCACCACCAAGGGGTCGTCATGGACTGGTCCTTTTAGGTTGGTGAGATCGAATATGATGGGGTCTCCCTTGGGCTCGCTCTTCTTTTTGTGTTTTAGAGCGTAGTCGAGGGTAAGAATGGAGCGTTCCACTCTTTTTTTGCTTTGTGGCGACAAGGGAGTTACTCTTTGCAGGACGCCTGCGATGACGTTGATGACTCCACGAGTAGGTGTCTGATCGTTGGCCTCTCGTGGTTGTTCTGGGTTAGCCCTGCTTTCCTTTTTGTTGAATCTGCCGAGCTGTCCCTTTCGGATTAGGTCCTTAATCTGATCCTTCAGGTGGATGCAGTTGTTGGTTTCGTGCCTATAATCCTTATGGAATTGACAGTATTTGGATTTGTCTACTCGTTTTCCTGTTTCTCGCCTCTTGACCTGAGGGGGAAAGCTGAGCATGTCTGAGTGATAAATTTCTTCCAGTACCCCAACATAGGATTTGTTGAGGGGAGTGTAGCTTGTGAACCATCCTCTAGGAGGTGTTCCTGGTCAAGGAGGTGATCTCTTCCTGTTGTTCTTCTCCTTGGGAGCTTGGCTTTCTATCGCCGCTTAGGGTGGCCTCTTTCAAGGTTGATGAGAAGACCCGGAACTGTTGGCCGTCCTTCATACCTAATATCGACATAGCCGAGTTGAAGGTGTTCAGGTGATCCCGTGGATCGATTTCTCCGCCGTAAGGTTCTATGTGGAAGGGCATCTTGAAGCCCATGGGCATGTGCTCGTTCATGATTTTCTAGGTAAAAGGATGTCTCCCCTTTCCCTGGATGTCGAACGCGGGCCACTGGTAACCGTTTGCGCCACAGGCAGCGTATGGGTTGTAGGTTGCCGCCCATGGCATGTGGAGGTAGGATCCCGGAGGGTAGTTAGGGACTGGTGGTCGCAGATAGCTCGTAGCGGGTCGTGCTGCTTGTCCGAAGATCATAGCTGGTCCAGGTGGGATCTCTGCTGGAGGCGCTGGTGCTGTTAGCAACAACCGCGCGAACTCCATTGGTAAGGTCCCGAACTGTATTGCGGGCAGGTTGGTAGGGTCATTGGAGGTCCCCGCCATCACACCGTGTGGCACTAACGGTAGTTAGGCGTTCGCGTTTGCTAGGGCGAGGTTCCTGTTCTCCTCCCGCTGCTGTTGGCGTAGGGCCGCTACTTCTGCCTTGAGGCGGGCGATCTCTATGTCCCGTGGGTTCCTTGTTGGCTCTGTCGCTTCTCGACTGGTGGTTGTGGGGCAAGGAACGTGCCATACGGGTAACAGCTACCTGTGTCATTGAGGCGCTTTGAGGTTGAGTTGCGTTTGATCCATCTGCTTCGGTTGTGACTGCTTCGGCCGTTCCCTGTCGGTTCCTTGTGTTGCGCCTTATTAGAGCGCTTGCGTTGGTCATGGCTGCGGGGGCGTTCGAGTTGGTCATGTTGTATTATATCCTGTAAACATGATGGGAAAAATGTGTGGGTTTCTGAGCGTTAGGTATATACTCCTACTCCCCGAAAAAGAAATGCAGTTTAGCGGCAGAGTGCGCGAGGCATTGTGGTCTGAATAAGACCGCGGTGAGCGCCACTGTAACTGTCGTTTTTGGCTCAGACAATTGTAATTTGTAATTAGGACCGCAAGGGGTCTTAACCTTGAGGGACTTGTCCTTAGGTGAAGCACCTAGGTGCCTACGTACCCTTCGGAAGGGATCAAAGTCCACGTAGTTCGTCATGGTGACGTCTATAAGAGCCGTTAGGCAAGGTGGTTTACCTGTATCGGGCCGCGTGCGGCTAAGACGTGTCTAAGGTACTCCGGGCGGGTGAGCCGCTCTTAGGAGGTTGCCTTAGTGGGAGAGAGCTAAGGTCTCTAAGGGCTGCTGGAAGCCTTGGAAATGGTGGACTCCGGGATGGAGGTGAGCTTGTCGGAGGCTGGCCTTGACGGAACCTACAGCGGAACTCAGGATGTATGGAGGATTTGTGTGAGGTGTCTGATAGTGCTCATTACCGAGAGTATGAAAGGGATCTTAGATTAGGCACCGTAATCCTTGCTGTTGCGTATCCTTTAGTCCCCAGGGTGATGGTCTATTTATACTGAGTGTGGGGAGGTCGTGCTCGACCCACGATGCACGACCCACGATGCACGACCCACGATCTCTTGCATCGTGGGTCGTCCCACGATCTCGTGCATCGTGGGTCGTCCCACGATCCTCGAGGAGCTCCCACGTCTGGTTAAGTGCTTTGTGAAGTGTCGTGGGGAAAGGCCAAGTAGGTAGTAGATGAGTGGTGCCACGTGTCGCTAGTATGCGCGGAGACCAGGTTTCTAGAAGCTTAATGCCACGTATCCTAAGGTGGAATATTCCGTAGTTACAACTGTGAAAAGAACAATATGTGTGATTTCGACAGTCTTCAATAAATCTAGATTAACGTAATTTAATTTGTAACTGCAATGTTATAATATTGTATAAAAGAATATAATAAATTATAATATATATATATATATATATATATATATATATATATATATAATTACACTTCCGCCAACTAAAAGTTCCCCTTACTCCTAACCTTCAAAATAGGGAGAAAAGCACTTAACCAGACGTGGGAGCTCCTCGAGGATCGTGGGGGAAGGCCAAGTAGGTAGTAGATGAGTGGTGCCACGTGTCGCTAGCATGCGCGGAGACCAGGTTTCTAGAAGCTTAATGCCACGTGTCCTAAGGTGGAATATTCCGTAGTTACAACTGTGAAAAGAACAATATGTGTGATTTCGACAATCTTCAATAAATCTAGATTAACGTAATTTAATTTGTAACTGCAATGTTATAATATTGTATAAAAGAATATAATAAATTATAATATATGTATATACATATATATATATATATATATATATATATATATATATATATATATATATAATTACACTTCCGCCAACTAAAAGTTCCCCTTACTCCTAACCTTCAAAATAGTGAGGATTTGGAGACGATACTATGAATCTATAATACCCGTCTCCGATGATAAATACTTTTTGCATCTTCGGTCCAGTTCCGACTAGGTTTGACATTTAGTACCCGTTCCTGGACCCTCTGAATAATTAGATCCCTAGACCCGACCCTAGACGAAAATTTTTTTTTCATTTACCACAAGTGCAAAATTATAATATTATTATCCAAATTTTAAAATACAATAAAATCTCACAAATATTTATCAAAACATACGCTAAATGAAAAATACAAGTGTCACAAAAATTTCAAAAAGCAAACTTAAACAGATTTAATTATTTGAAGTCCAACAAGCTATGATTATTACTTATTATTAAGCAAATAATGTGCATGATATTGTGCTCTCATTCTCAAAAACTTGTTAAAAATATAAGACTAAAGTAACATATTTAATAATATAATATTATATATATTTACATATAAATAAATATTTATATATAAAAATATAAATTTTAATACTGGAGCAAGAGTCGACATGAATACCCCCTTTACCTGTTCTCATACCCGGATCTAGACCTATTTTTTCAATCATCGGATCCAGACACAACGAATAAAATTTGCGGTATTTGTTGGGTCTCGGTAATTTAATTATCCCTACTCCAAATGAAAATTTTTTAATAAGATGATGAAATATTAACTTTAATAATAATTTTTTTCATTATTGATGCATGTCTCAGTACATAAATATATACTCCTTCCAGTTTACAATATTTGTTTCGTTGGGGGATTTTTTTTATAACTCGTTGGTGGATTTTTTATGTTTCAAAATATACGTTATTTTACAAAATCAAGAAAGTATTAATTATTTTTTTACAATTTTATCCCTACCAATACCTATTGCCAATATAAGTAACGTAAACTAATGATTTTATTGATCTGTGTATATCTACCCAACAAAGCAAATATTTTGAACCGAAAGGAGCATATATTAATTCGTATAAGGTAAGGAATCTAAACTAATTTATAAATAATCGAAGGCCATAAGCCGCCCTAGTTTAGTTTGTTGTAATAGTAATTAATTAATTATTGCCACACCAAATGGATTTGGTAGCTAACATATATCATTGTAATTTTGTTTTCTCTTATGATATGATTTAGTAGTGATGTGATAATTGGCCAAGAAAATAAAAGTAGTGATTTGATAGCTATCATTCATTCATAATCAAAAGACTGTCATGTTATTTTTAGGATGCTCAACAGATTGAATTAAATTGGTTGGGACATTTTTTTAATTGATTTAATCTAGATTAAATGATAAAAAATCATTCAATCAATTCAGTAAAAAAAATTTTATCCAATTCAAATCAGATTGGATCATGTTTTTTTAGGATGTTCAACAGATTGAATTAAATTGGTTGGGACACTTTTTTTAATTGATTTAATTTGGATTAAATGATAAAAAATCATTCAATCAATTCAGTAAAAAAAAAATTTATCCAATTCAAATCAGATTGGATCAGATTAGATTGGATCGGTTAATCGATTTTAATATAACAAAATAAAAATCACATTTATTCTTCAATCTTTATTAATATAGAGTATACTTAGACTGCGTTTGGTTCAAAAAAATTGTGGAATTGGAATTGGAATTGGATTATAATTGGAATTGGAATTGGCGAGATGGAATTGGAATTGAATTATTTGAATTGAAAAATGTGTTTGGTATGAAAAGATGGAATTGAAAGTTTGTAAAAGAATGTGAGGTAAGAAGACTTATTTGCCCCTCAAAAAATATTAAATAATTATTTTTCTTTTAGTTTTATTTTTTTAGTATATAATTATTTTTTTATATTTATTATAAAAAATTTTAATTATTTATATTCATTAAAAGTAATTATAAAAAATATTAATAAATAATTATAATAAAAACAGTAATAAAAAAAACAGTAAGGGTGCATGAGTGAGAGTGAGAGACGTGAGGGAGAGAGAGAGAAGAAAAAGTAGGGGCAAAATTGTCATTTCATTCCAATTCTACAAAACTTATCCCAATTCCATCTAAAAAATAAAGAATTCAATTCCACATTTTTTACACATTCACCAATTCCACATAATCCAATTCCAATTCTACATTTACCCAACCAAACTAAATAATTCATTAAAATATGTGCAATTCCACATATAATTCAATTCTACACCCAACCAAACATAGCCTTATAGTCTCACATCCAAACACAATACAAACAAAATAAAAAAAGTACAATACTACAATTGATGTAACTAGCATTATTCCCGTGCTATGCACAGATAATAAAAAATTATATAAAAAGTAAAATATAATTAAATTAATAAGATTAGTAAAATAAAATTAGATCCTAAATAATTTTAGTGGGCAATAAATTCATTTGTTTAAAATGAAATTATTTAATATTAAAACATTATTATTTTTTTCAATCAATCAAAAAAAATATTATTTTTAGAATAGTTTAAAAATCAATTCTAAACAATTATATAAATTTAATACTTATTTAAAATTTTGAAAACAAATTGTTTTATAAACTAATTTAATATATTATTCTAACTTTTGAAAATAAACTTATTAAAATTATTATCAAACTCATAAATTAAATTTAAAATTATTAAAATATTAAATGATTTAGTATAATTTTAAAATTATTTTACGAAAAAATAGGACATTTAACTAATTTAATTTATTATTATTTGATGTTATATATTTAAGTAGTTGAAAAATATAATGAGGTAGTTATTTGTAGGGATAGAGTAGTGGGTGAAAAATTGGATATTTTAAAAAAAAAATTGAGTAGTGGCTGAATTTGATTGTTTTTTAAAAAGAAAAGAACAATTATTTTATTAAGTTGTAGTACTGACTTAACTTCTTTTGTATATATATATATATATATATCGTTATGTTTATTCGGAGGCAAGGATTAACGTGAAATTAAATTGATGAAATGCTTTTTTTCTTCAAATGGTTGTCACCAAATTTTGTTAAAAAATATATAACATACTAAAAATTTCGTATGCATAAAAATATGTTATTTTTTAATGCTTAAAATAGTGCAAAATAATTACCAAAAAAATAGTGTAAAATGATAATTATTATATTTAAAATAATAAAATAAAGGCTAAATTGCTATTTTAGTCCTCTATGTTTCACCGAAATTTACTTTTGGTCCTCTATGTTTCAAAAAGTCATTTTAAGTCTTCTATATTTGAAATTTGGTCAAAATTAGTCCTTTTGCCTAACTATCAATTTCCTCCGTTAAATACGGACGTTGATTGCTTATGTGGCTCAACTCTCTCTCCTACGTGTCTAATTAATGTGATATGGCACTGACTCACCCCATCTCATCACCAAAACGGCGTCGTATAATCCCTTTGACTCAACATGCTTCATCTTCATCTTTTATCAATATGCAATTGCATTCTACAGATGTGACGTGGTCGCATTTGTTATTTTGATTCTCTATGTTTCGAAAAGTCCTTATAAGTTCTCTATGTTTCAAATTTGGTTAAAATTGGTCCTTTTGCCTAACTTCGTCCGTTTCTTTCTTCAAATGCTGACGTATAGTGGTTACGTAACTCAACTCTCTCTCTTATGTGTCTAATTAATCTGAAGTTGCACTAACTCACCCCATCTCATCACCAAAACAACGTCGTATAATCCTTTGACTCAACATGCTTCATCTTCTCCTTCATCTTTATCTTTTATCAATATGCAATTGCATTCTACAGATGAGCAGCACATCATAAACCTTCTCTCTATCTTTACATCATAAACATTTTAATCAATTAATAAAAAAGTTCCGATAAATATTGTGGTGATTGATGAACTATCCATTTTTGGGGATAATCTATACGAATCGAATCCCCAGCATGTGACATCGCGGTAGATGGAAGTGCGTAGGCCGAATGTATCGACACTCTTCTTAGGTGACGACTCGGACGGAGCCAGCGTCTACTTGTATTAGTAATTCTTAGCACCTTCGAAGTTCACCCTTCATCGTCCTCTTCTTTCTTCTTCCCTTTCATTCACTGGCGCCATCTGTTGATCCTAAGGCTAGAGTCGCTCTTTACAAACCTAAATCGTACCAAGTTCTCATCGCGGATGCTGCCAATTCTCTAGCTTATGCTCTCAAAGACGGAAAAATTTGCTAAGAGATCGATTTCCCGTAAGCACCTTCCCGATCTCTTATTTTTTTAGCGTTTTCAGTTTACTTAAAGGTTAAATTAGTGCTATATTAACTTCATTTAGTGCTAAGAATTACTGGTACAAGCTAGTAGCGTTTGGGTACAAGATTATCGGCGACAGCTCGAGCGGTAAATGGGGATAAAGGGTTAGAGAGAGAGAAAGCAAGCTAGCTAGGAGAGTGAGAGTGGGGAGAGGAGGAAGAAGAAGAGTCCACGGTGGGTTTGAGTATTTGAGACTTGATGAGCTCTACGATGCCGTTTTGGTGATGGGATGGGGTGAGTCAGTGCCACATCACATTGATTAGACACATAAGAAAGACATTAGAGCCACTTAAGTGGTCCACATTAGTATTTAACGAAGGAAGCTGGCGGAGATAGGAAAAAGAATCAATTTTGACCAAATTTGAAACATAGAGAATTTATAATAACTTTTTGAAACATAGAGGACCAACAATAAACTTCGGTGAAACATAGAGGACCAAAATAGCAATTTAGCCTAAAATAAATAAAAAATTTAACTCTTTATTTTACCTTCTCATTATCTTAACTTTTTTCTCTCCTCTCTTCATATTTTATTTTATATTTTTTATTATATAATATATAATTTTAGAGATCAATTAATCACAAGAAAGCTTAAAAACTACTATAACTAGTATGAACTTCGTTCTAAGTTAATATATTCTTTTAGTTAAAACTTTAAATTGGTCCTTTATGTTTGCACGAAGTTTCATATTGGTCCTTTATGTTTCAAAAAGTTTAAATTGGTCCGTTATGTTTGCAAGAAGTTTCAAATTTATCCTTCCGTCAAAGTCCGTTTATTTCTTTGGTTAATTGCTGACGTGGACATATCATCTCTCCTACGTGGCCATTTAAGCTGACGTGTCATGCCACGTCATCGGCATGTCATCATCCACTATTATATGTGATGATGTGGTGCTGATGTGGCGATGATGTGGCATGACACGTCATCTTAGATGGACACGTCATCACGCCACGTTAGCACTTAACTTAAGAAATTGACGGAAGTGGATGAAAGAACCAATTTGGAACTTCCTGCAAACATAAAGAACCAATTTAAATTTTTTGAAACATAAAGGACCAATATAAAACTTCATGCAAACATAAGGGACCAATTTGAGGTTTTGACCATTCTTTAATGTATTAAGATATTTAATAAGGAATTTTTTTTTTGGTAAGGTTTAATAATAATAATAATAAGGAAATTTTGATTGTTAATATTATAAAATATACTTAATAATAGTGATATAATGGAAAAACCAAAACTTAACCAATTAGTATAAGTAAACGTGTATAAAAAAGAATCGCAATCAACATCTTAGGGAGTGTTTGGTATTATTGCCAGACTGAAATATATGGTCTGTTTTTCTGTGTTGTATTAAGATATAGGTCAAATGCCCATTTTTGTCCTCTATGTCTCACACAAGTTTTAAATTGCTCCTTTATCTTTCAAAAGTTCTATATTGATCTTTTATGTTTTCTAAAAGTTTTATATTTGTCTTTCAGGTTTCATTGAAGTTCTATATTGGTCCTTTATGTTTCATTGAAGTTCTATATTGATCCTTTATGTTGCATTGAAGTTCTATATTGGTCCCTTATGTTTCATTGAAGTTTTATATTAGTCCTTTATGTTTCATTAAAGTTTCATATTGGTCCTTTCAGCATGATTTTATTTTTGGTTTAAATGACGTCGTTTGAGTGCTTTTAGTGTATCTAAGGCCACGTCAGCTATCTGATACACGTAGGAGAGATTATGTGTCAACTTCAGCACGCCACGTTAGCAATTAACTTAAGAAATTGACGGAAGTGGACGGAAGGACCAATTTAGAACTTCTTGCAAACATAAAGGACCAAGTTAAACTTTTTGAAACATAAAGGACCAATATGAAACTTCGTGCAAACATAAAGGACCAATTTAAAGTTTTGACCAAAGATATATTAATAAGGAAGTTTTGATTGTTAATATTATAAAATATACTTAATAATAGTGATATAATGGAAAAACCAAAACTTAACTAATTAGTATAAGTAAACGTGTATAAAAAAGAATCGCAATCAACATCTTAGGGAGTGTTTGGTATTACTGCCAGACTGAAATCTGTGGTTTGTTTTTTTATGTTCTATTTTCTATTTTTTGTGTTCTGTTTTATATCTTCAGTTTTCTATATTAATAAATAACATAAAATAAATATTTATATATGGAAGTTCAAAATATACTTACGTAGATGTTTTGGAAGCAAAAAGATTCATGCACATTCGTGGTGGGTAGTGGTGTTGGTGGCGGTGTTGGTGGTGGTTGGTCGGCAATTAGTGGTGGGTGGTGGGTGTGGTGGTGGTGGTAGGTGGTGGGTGATGGTGCAGGGTGAATGGTGAGTGGTGGTGGTTGGTGGTGGGTGATGGTGCATGGTGAATGGTGAGTGGTGGTGGTTGGTGGTGGTGGTGAGTGTGATGGTGGTGGCGGGTAGTGGTTAGTGGTGGGTGGCGGCAGTGGGTGATGGTGCATGGTGGTGGTGGGCGTGGTTGGTGGCGGGTGGTGGTGGCAAGTGGTACATAGTGTTGGTGGTGGGTGTGCGTGGTGGTGGTACGTGGTGTTGGTTGGTGGTGGGTGTGATGGTGGTGGTGAGTGGTGGCGATGGGCGATGGTGCGTGGTGGTGGATGGTGTAGGAAAGATTTGATGGCTTTGATAGTGTAATCACTGTCCTTAAGGAAATTAAGCCCCCACTATTTATTGTTGCTGGGTTTGTTATGACAGATTTCCTCCAGGATTATACAAAGCCTGATATTATAGTCAACAAGCCTATAATATCTCAGAACACGATTTTCTAGGAATAAAAAAAGAGAGAATATGAATTTCGGATTTTCTGTTGTAATTCTGTTTGATGGAAGATGCGTATTTATTGACAAAGTCTGAATAGACATGATCCTTCACATATGACCTTTCAGATATGAACGCTGGCATTTGAGCGTTGTGCTCATTCCAATTAATTAATTAATTCGAATGTATTTAATAATTAATAAAAAATTAATTATCCGGGCTACCAATTTTAAGCCCAAGTGCCCAATCTTTGACTAATATTTTAAACTTTCCAAAATTATAATAAATCTTTTAAACTTGGATTTTCCAAAATTATAGGATCACACCAGAATCTTGGATTTTTCTATCCAAGATCCTTTTGTTATAAATGATTAATTAATTATTTATATATATTGTTTCCATCTTTGATTTATCCAATGTGAGACTTAATCACTAACTATTCTAACAATCCCCCACTTAGTGATTAATTCACTTAATTTAAGAGTTTATGCATATAGAAGGTATATTTCGATTTAAACCTACTATTAGTATAAACTAGATTTAACCCCGTGAATTTTCACGGGTGATTTTTAAGTTCAATATATATATATATCTATATAGAAATTTATAAAATTTAAAAGTCAAATATTTTTTTCAAAAAAAAAAACATTTAAATTGCACCATATCCTAACATAACATTTATGTTAAGCAATAAAAAAATGATAAGAAAAGGAATACCTTATCGTTATCTATTGTAATAAAATATTTGGAAAAGTAATCCGAAAATAGTAATCACACTACATTTGATTTTATTTATAATTTAATTTATTAGATTTTAAAAAATCTAAATTGTAATCAATGTTTTATAATCTTTGTAGAATTAAATATTTTTTTCTTAAGATATGTGTTTCTTTTAAAATATTATGAAAAAAAATATTTCTTTATTTTATAATTGATGTTAATATTACAAACTCCCTATAACGATTATGTAGATTCATAAATTTTTAGTAAGAAAAATCATACACTAAGGGCATGTTTGGTTATTTGTGAAAATTGACGTAATCCATTTTGTAATCCAACATTTCCTCCAACATTCTTCCTACCTAACATACCTTACTCTTTGCAATGTGATGAAATTATGTTTTTGCCCTTACTTTTTTACCAACTTTTATTTCATTCCCACTTTTAATATAAGGATAACATTGTCATTTTATCCACTTTTATTCCATTCACATCACATCATTTTCACATTACTATTCTCATTCCCTTCTTTATTCCAATTCCAATTCCATTACCATTCCCATTACATCAAATATTCACGTAACCAAACGTGCCCTAAGTAAAACTCTATTTCCCTTTGCAAAATCAAATGTCTTAATTAGCAATAGTATTTTTAATATAAGATTGATTCATATATTTTGGATTTTATTGAGACTTAATGATATTTTAAACTTTCCAAAATTATAATAAATCTTTTATATACTTTATAGAGTCTATAAGTATATCTTTATTAAGATATTTGTTTCTTTTAAAAGATAAAGAAATATTATTTTTTTTATAATTGATGCTAATATTATAAATTTCTGAAAAAAAATGACACTCTAAGGGTGTGTTTGGTATTGTTGCGATTTTCGATTTTCTGTTTTATTTTCGAAAAAAAAATTGAAAACTTGTTTGGCAAAATAAGTTTTATTTTCACTTTTGGGCCCAATATGAAAACATAAAACACTAAATAGGAAACTACAAAGATGTGGTTTTCAAAAATCTAATTTCAATTTTTTTTTTTCAATCACTACCCACTACCACTACCACGACCACCCACCACACCACCACCAACCACGTCTACCACCCACCACCTACCACCACCACTCACCACCCACCACCACGACCACCCACCACCAACCACCACGACCACCCACCACCTGCCACCACGACCAACCATGTCCACCACCACCACTTGCCACCACCACTCACCACCACCATCAACCACCAACCACCACATGCCACCACCACCACCACTCGCCACCACCACGATCACCCACCAGTGCCACCACCACCACCACTCACCACCACCTGCCACCACGACCAACCACGTCCACCACCACCACTCGCCACCACCACTCACCACCACCATCAACCACCAACCACCACATGCCACCACCACCACCACTCGCCACCACCACGATCACCCACCACCACCAACCACGTCCACCAACACCACCCACCACTCACCACCACCATCAACCACCACCCACCACCACGAACCACGTCCACCACCACCACTCGCCACCACCACCCACCACCACCACCATCAACCACCACCCACCACCAACCACCACCACTCGCCACCACCACCCATCACCACCACCATAACCATCTACCACCACCATCAATCACCACCCACCACCACGATCACCCACTACCTATCACCACCACCAACCACCAACCACGTCTACCACCACCAGCAACCACCACGACCACCAGCAACCACCACCCACCACCACGACCAGCCACCACTACCACTTACCACCGACCAACCACCACCGTGTACCATCACCATCGACTCACTCACCACCACCATCAACTGCCGACCAACCACCACCGCATACCACCATCGCCACCAACACCCACCACCCACCATGAATGTACATGAATCTTCTTACTCCCAAAACATTCACGTAAGTATATTTTGAACTTCCATAAATATTTATTTTTTGTTATTTTATTATATAGAAAACTCAAGATATAAAACAAAAAACAGAAAATAGAAAACATAACACAGAAAAACAGACCACAGATTTCAGTTTTCAAAAAACAGAAATCTAAAAACTGACAGTAATACCAAACACCCCCTAAGTAAAAGTCTATTTCCCGTTGAAAAATCAAACGTCTTAATTAGCAAATATATTTTTAATATAATGTTGGTTCATAAATTCTAATTATAGTACTTATGGAAAACTACTTTTTTTTATTTTTTTTTATTGATGCTAATATTGTAAACTCTCCGCAATTCACATGTAGATCCAGAAATTTCAGTGAAACTAAGGAAAACTTTTTTCACCTTAGAAGATCAAATGGTTTAATTAACAATACTATTTGAAATACTATAGAAGTTAAGGAAAAAAAGAATAACAAAGAAGAAGAATTTAAAGAAATAAACACATTTCAAGTTGTAGGAAGCAAATTTTTAAACACTATAATAATTCACACCACATCCCTTAAAAAAAATTCTCATTTGATTTTATTGACAACTCATCAAATTTTAAAAAATATAAATTATAATCAATATTTTATATAACCTTTTGTAGAATTAAATGTTTTTTATTAAGATATGGGTTTCGTTTAAAAGATTATGAAAATTTTATTTTTTATTTTATAATTGATGCTAATATTACAAATTCAAATTCCCGACAAAGAATTAAATTAGTTCAGTTAAATTCCCCACACTAAGTAAAATTCTATTTCTTATTGCAAAATCAATTGGTTTAATTAGCAATAATATTTTAAAAAAACACTATTAAAAAGAAAAAAAAATATAAGAGTGAGGTTGACAAATCTTATTCATCGACAAATATATATTTTTATTTATTGTTGTTGTTGTAAATATGGTTATAATTCAAGAGTTAATTAAAGTTATAGCTGCTTTCCCCCATTTACTGAAATTAAAGTAGCATGATGATGAGTTAATGACTTATGAGTTGATCATTAATTTCTTATACTATTTATCTCTTGTTATATCCATTTCCTCGTTTAATTTTATTGACACTTTATCATACTTAAAAAAAATCAAAATTATAATCCTCTTTCATAACCTTTATAGAATTAAGTGTTTTTCTAAATATTATGAAAAACTATTTCTTTATTTTATAATTGATGCTAATATTACAAACTCCCCATAATGAACATGTAGATTCATAAATCGCAGTGAGACAAAGAATAGACTAAGTAAAATTCTATTTCACATTGCAAAATCAAATAGTTTAAATAGCAATAATATTTTTAATAAATGTCAATTTATACATTCTTGATTTTATTGACACTTGATCATATTTTATTTTTTTTCATAATTATAATAAATCTTTTATAAACTCTTTAGAATTAAGTATTTTTCAATACTTATTATGAAAATCTATTTTTTTTAAATTTTTTTTATTGATGCTAATATTGTAAATTAAATTCATAATATTGTAATTATGAATTTAATTTAAATTACAATAAATATTATATAACCTATGTAGAATTAAGTATTTTTTAGAATTAAGTAAGTCTCTGCAATGAACATGTAGATAAAAAAAATACTGAAGAAGAACAAACTAAGCAAAATTTTGTTTGCCATTAGAAAATAAAAGGGTTTAAACCTCAAATTTAAGTTTGTATCCATTGAAGTTAAGAACAAAAAAGAAGAATAAAAAAGAGGCAAACACATTTAAAGTTGTAGGAAGCAAATGTTTAAGAGTAAATTACACTATTCTCTCCTGAGAGATCCTTAAAGTACACTATTATCCCTTCTATTTTGAAAACTTACACTCCCCTCCCTTCAGAGATATGAAAACTACAATTTCAACAATTCTAACCAAAATACTCATATTTGTATTAGTTATATAATTAAATATGTATTTGATTAATATAAAAAATATTTTTGACAAAAACTAAAATAAATTAAATACTTATTTTTTACTCAAAATATGTGTTTTTTTAATAAAAAATATGAAAAACTATTTCTTTATTTTATAACTGATGATAATATTGTGAAATGAAATTATTAATAATAAGCATATAACAAAAGAGCAAAGAAACATGAACAAATTAAAAGAATCAACTATATATATTATAAATTTAGAAGAACAAAAATTTGGATTAACACACCACAAAGGAATATATCATAAACATTAATAATCTATTCATTAAAAGTAAAAAAGGGGAGAGTATAAAAAGAAGAGAAAAAGTGAGAAATAAAAAGTAATATTATTCATTAACTTTTTTTTAACATAAGCTCTATATATATATATATATATATATATATATTACTGGAAAGAGAGAGAGATAGAGATATCAAATGTGCATGATATAGATAAATTAAGGATGAGTTCATTGGGCAATTTTAACAGCAAAATTAGAGTGTGGGTTCTTTTAGGATTATATTTTAAATAGTGAAATAGAATTAATTAAAAAATTTAAAAGTTTAACATGGGAAAAAGTGAAATTGTAATTCTAACATAGCAAATAGTGAAAATGAAAAAGTGTTGAGTTAATTAGTGTTATAGTTGTTTTTTCCGTTGAATAAAGAGTTTGAGCTATATAGATATTTTAATAAAGAGATATGTATATTTATTGGGTCTTAAATTCTATCTTTATATTGTGCTTTTAATAATATTAATCCAAAAATATCTTTTGATACATATAAAAAGTGCATTGAAAAGATAAATAATTAGATAGATAAGTCTTTTGATAGGATACTAATTAATATTATCTATGAAAATAATCTTTCAATTTTTCTTTAAAAAATGCACATCTATAGTGCACTATGAGCGATTCTCTGTTAAGTTATATTATCTTATTTCTTCATCCAATATAATAGAAGCATTGACAATGAAAGGTCAAACACAATAATACTTGAGAAAGCCTAACTAAGATTCTTTCAAAGTTAAAGATGGTATATAGAGAAAGATGAATATATCTATTAGTCTATTTTAACAATAAATTTAAAGTATACATTCTTTCAAAATTATATTTGAAATTGTGAAATAGATTTAATTAAAAAAATTTAAAAGTCTAAACTAAGGAGAAGGTCTAGCTGAAACCTATCCTTACATTCTTGCCCACTAATTTAAAAGCCTAACTAAGCTTCAAGAGCAAGCCCACTAAGGAGAAGGTCTAGCTGAAACCTATCCCTACACTCTTGCGGCGGCTGATGAAGGAAAGTGCAGTTTCTTCTTGGATTGTCTCTTGCCATGGCTGCTAGCTCATGCGCCACTCGGTTTGCCTCACGGTATGTGTGCTCCAAGCTTACCAACCTATTATTCTTCAGCACATGGATCACTAAAAATATGATGGAAGAAAACATTTGGTTAAAAACATTTGATCTTTGAACACCATCTAAGAAAGAAGAAAACATAGAAGCATACAACAAAGAGTAGAGAAACATGAATAAATTAAAAGAATTAACGGGAAGAAATATATAGAAGAACAAAAAATATGATTAACACACTACAAAGGAATAATTCATAAACATTAACAACCTATCAATCAAAAAGGAAAAAAAGGGGGACTAGAGAATAAAATGAAGAAACAAAGTGAGAAATGAAAACTAACCTTAATACACCATTTTGAACTCAAGCTAGAAGTATATATAGAGAGAGATTATAGGGAAGAAAGAGGGAGAAAGATGGTGCATAGAGAAAGATGAATACATCCATTGGGCAGTTTTAACATCATATTTAAAGCATGACTTTTTTCAAAATTATATTTGAAATTGTGAAATAGATTTAATTTAAAAGATTAAAAGTCTAACATAGGAGAGAGTGAAATTATAATTCTAGTTTGGAAAATTGTGTAAAGGAAAAAGTTTAGATAAGAATAATAGATGAAAATGGTTTAGGAGATTGTGCTTTTCAAAAATTTGACATAGAGAAGAGTAATGAGTAATGATATCACACATATCAAAAAATTTTAATAATATTTTAAATAAAAATGGAAATGAAAAATTAACTATTAAAGTAACTTTGATTGAGGATGGAACACATGTAAATCTGCATAGAAAATAGACAAATTATTTAATTCAAAAAGAAAATAAAAAATTCACTATTGAAGTAACTTTGATTCACAAAGGGACACATGTCCAAGTTAGCATAAACAAATTAATTTTTAAATGAAAATTAAAAAGATAATTTATAAGTCAATATTTTAACCAATCAAATTAGGGAAAGTCAAACATAAGAGCCAATGAGAAAAGACAATTAAATGTAGATCTTAAGTGACCAAAAAAAAGAAGAATGGAGCTCATCTAAGATGTCCACGTGTTAACACCACAATGTTTAGGTTCTGCTTTATATAGATATATAAATACTTCAAACTATGTCAGAATTGAGAGTTAGAAAATTCTATTAAACTTGAATCCTTTAGTTGACAAAGCGGAAGTATATATACAAATAGACCACTCAAATTAAGTATACAACAATACGTGTTCATTTTAAACTTAGCACTATATGCGGCCTTGTGCTACTTCCTATTTTATAAACACTTGCAAAGTTTTCGTCTCCAAACTTTGATTGAAGCGACACCATCTCATGTGTTTATTTAGGTGAAGACTTAACCAAGTCCTTAATTTGGACTAACTTTGGTTTTTTAAACCAAACATTGTTTCTTCATTAAGAGTATTATAATACTCACCCTTTAGTTCATAAGTACTTTAAAATTCTAGTACTTGTTAGCTGTCACTAAATATGACTTGTTACCTTTTAAACCTTTAGAATTGCAAAGCAATAAGAAAGGTAAGGTTTCTGTAACTACGAAATATTCCACCTTTGGACACGTGGCACTGACTTTCTAGAAGCCCAGTCTCAGCACCCGCTGGAGACACGTGGTACCACTCATCTGCTAGTTACATGGCCCTTGCCCACGTCACTTCACATAACATCCCATTAATCAGACGTGAGAACTCCTCGAGCCTTGTGGCACGACCCACGTCCCACGAGATCGTGGGTCGAGCACGACCTCCCCACACTCAGTATAAATTGACCTACACCCAGGGGACTAAAGGACGCAACCTAAAGGATTACAGCACCTAGTCTAAGATCCCTCACGTACTCACGATAACCTGAGCACTCTCAAACATCCCACACATCCCGAGCTCCGCCGTAGGCTCCGTCTTAGCCAACCTCCGGCAAGCTCACCTCCATCCCGAAGTCTACCACACACAGGGCTTCCAGCAGCCTTTAGAGACCCAAGCTCTCTCCCACTAAGGCAACCTCCTAAGAGCGGCTCGCCCGCCCGGAGTACCTTAGACACGTCTTAGCCGCACACGGCCCGATTCAGGTAACCGCCTTGCCTAACGAATCCTATAAACGTCATCATGACGAACTACGTGGACTTTGATCCCTTCCGAAGAGTACGTAGGCACCTAGGTGCATCACCTAAGGGCAAGTCTCCCATGGTTAAGACCCCCTGCGGTCCTAATTACAAACTACAATTGTCTGTGCCAAAAACGACAGTTACAGTGGCGCCCACCGCGGTCTTATTCAGACCACAATACCTTGCGCACTCTGCCGCTAAAACGGCATTTCTCTTTTGGGGAGTAGGAGTATATACCTAACGCTCAGAAACCCACATATTTTTTTCCATCATGTTTACAGGACATAATGTAGCATGACCGACTCGAACGCCCCCTCATCCACGACCGACGCAAGCGCTCTAAGGCGCAGCGCAAGGAACCGGCAGGGGACAACCGAAGCATTCACGAATGAAGCAGGTGGATCAAATGCAACCCAGCCTCAAAGCGCCTCAATGACGCAGGTAGCTGTTACGGAAATCGTGGTCTAGAACCCTTCACATGGAGAGGAAACTTTCCCTCAACACTCGTATGGCATGCCACACCTTCCTTGCTCCACAGCTGATGGTCGAGAAGCAACAGAGCCAACAAGGAACCCACGGGACGTAGAGATCGCCCGCCTCGAGGAAGAAGTAGCGGCCCTCCGCCAACAATAGTGGGAGGAGAGCAGGAACCTCGCCCCAGTGAACGCAAGCGCCCAACTACCACTAGTGCCACACGGCGTGACGGCGAGGACCTCTAGCGACCCTATCAACCTACCCGCAATACAGTTTGGGACCTTACCAATGGAGTTCGCGTGGCTGTCGCTAACAGCACTAGCACCTCTAGCAGTGATCCCACCTGGACCAGCTATGATCGCTGGACAAGCAGCACGACCTGCTACGAGCTATCCGTGAGCGCCAGTCCCTAACTACCCTCCAGGATCCTACGTCCACACGCCGTGGGCGACAACCTACAACCCATACGCTGCCTGCGGCGCAAAGGCTTACCAGTGGCCCGTGTTCGACTTCCAGAGAAAGGGAAGACATCCTTTTACCCAGCAAATCATGAACGAGCACGTGCCCATGGGCTTCAAGATTTCCTTCCACATAGAACCTTATGGCGGAGAAACCGATCCACGGGATCACCTGAACACCTTCAACTCCGCTATGTCGATATTAGGTATGACGGACGACCAACAGTGCCGGGTCTTCTCATCAACCTTGAAAGAGGCCGCCCTAAGGTGGTTGTCGCTGCTACCTACCAATTCGATCCACAGCTTTAAACAACTGGCGCAAAACTTCCTTACGCAGTTCACCACTAGCAAAGAGTACCAGAAAAATGAAGATTCCTTCATTGGTTTGCACCAAGAGGAAGGAGAGACCCTGCAAGCCTTTCTGGCCCGTTTTACCAAGCTCTCGCTCCAAGTCTGAGGCCTCCAGGACGTTGTCGCCATCTTCGTCATAAAACAAGGCCTTCGATGCTCGCAGTTCTATGGGGAACTCAACAGATGCCCCCGTCTCCACCTTACAGGAGTTGATGGACCGCGCGGAATGGTTTATCCAGGAGGAAACACACAAATCGCCAAAGACAAGATGAGGAAGTTCCTGATAAGCAGGGCTGACATGGAACGAGCAGAAAAGAAGAAGGAAAAAACGGCGACAAAAAGCCAAGCTCCCAAGGAGAAAAACAACAGGAAGAGATCACCTCTTCAAACACGAATGCCTCTTAGAGGACGGTTCACAAGCTACACTCCCCTCAAAAAATCCCATGTTGGGGTACTAGAAGAGATTTATCACTTGGACATGCTCAGTTTCCCCCCTCAGGTCAAAAAGCAAAAAATGGGAAAACCAGTAGACAAGTCCAAATACTGTCAATTCCATAAGGATTACGGACACGAAACCGACGACTGCATCCACCTGAAGGATCAGATCGAAGACCTAATTCGAAAGTGACAGCTCGGCAGATTCATCAAAGAAAAAAGCAGGGCTAACGCAGAACAGCCGCGAGAGGCCAATGATCAGACACCTACTCGTGGGGTCATCAACGTTATTGCAGGCGGTCTATAGAGAGGAACTTCCTCGTCGCCTCAAAACAAGAAAAGAGTGGAACGCTCCATTCTGGCCCTTGAATACGCCCCAAAACACAAAAAGAGGAGCGAGCCAAAGGGAGACCCCATCACATTCGATCTCACCAGCCTAGAGGGACCAGTCCACGACGACCCCATAGTGGTGATGGCCATAATCGCCAAATACGAAGTCAAGAGAGTCTTGATCAACCAAGGATCCTCGGCAGACGTCCTCTACTTCGACACTTTCAAAAGACTCGGGCTGAACGAAGCCAGCATAAGGCCATTCCCTGGCACACTCATAGGGTTCTCACGAGCCCAGGTTCCAGCAAAAGGAATCATCACTGCCCGAACAACCATGGGCACCCTACCAAAGGTTACTAGCCTTGAGGTAGACTTCATCATCGTCTCAGCACCTTCAGTGTACAAAGCAATTTTAGGGCGACCGTCCCTAAAAAAACTTAAGGCTATAGTGTCCACCGCACAGCTCACAATGAAATTCCCAACACCCCACGGGGTTGGAGAAATCATGGCGGACCAGAAACTGGCGCGAGCATGCTACGTAGCGAGCCTAACCAAGACTGTCAAGTTCGCCCGCCTTGGTCCCCAAGAAACACGCGAGGAGCCCCCCGAGGGTAGAGAGTCAAGAGGGAAGAAACTAGAGTCCACCCGACCGGACCAGACCTCCGCCTAAAAACTCCAAATACACTTTGCGTCCTCACGCCACTTTTAAGTCTAAGTCATGCACGTCCTTTTATTTCAAAATTAGGATTTATTTCAGCCTGACGAAGGCCCGCCTGACCTAGGCAATCCGAATGAAATCATCTTGTTTACTTTCAGCCTAACTAAGGTTAGCCCAACTGAGGCTGCACGAATGTAACCATTTTGTTTATTATTATTGAAGTATTCCTTTTCGACAAAGGGACAAGGCTTCCAATTTGCAAAGTACTCGCTTAAGTCCCACCCCAGGACAATGGGCCAACCGCCCTAAGAAACGCTATGCGCCCCCAGGGCCAAGCTAACGTTTCCCGCAGCAGAGCGGTAAAAACCCTTTGGGTGCGAAAAACATAAAACGAACGTTCGACAAACCATGCTAGCAAAACGCATACAAAACGCCCTAATCACACGATACTCATGCAAAAAATCTTTTACCCAGACGAAAAGAGATAACCGCGAAAAGAAAGACTGCATGGCCAACACCTGCCGAGGATCCCCCCTGGTCGCTTCAGCTAACTGCTGAGCTCGCCCGTCGATTTGAGACAGCACCTGGTGCTCCACCAGGCGGTTGGTCAGCTGACGAAGATAAGCAAGATTCAACGGAGGATCTGTTTCCATTCGACCGCGAAGCTCACCATAAAAAACTCCAGAGAAGCATGCAAGGAAGCCACCCACTCTGCCGAAAACCTCTCCCCGCGGAGACGCTTGAGTTGCTCGACAGCCAGGAGCATGCCAAACATCCTCTGCACTGACAACTCCCCCTGGAGATCAGCAACGTCGACAACTTTGTTCTCGGCAGCCAGCCAAGAAGGTTCTCAGAAGCGCGAGCCTCCGCACTCCGCAAAGCTTCGCGGAGAGAATGCAGCTCCCGCTAACGCCTCTCAGCGTCATCCCGACGGACGACCAGCTCCTTGCGAGTCTTTTCCAACTCTGAGCGAAGGAGCGTAACCTCGGAAGGGTGTCCAACTTCAGCCTTAAGATGGGTAACCTCTTGAGTCAAGGACTTAACCTCGCGTCCTTGATCCTCACACTCCAGCTTCTTGGCGGATACCTGCCCACGCACGTCCGCCAACCTCTTCTGGGAGACCTTGAAAGCCAGACTTTTAGAGGACGTAACACCGTCAAAGTGATCTTGGTCGAGACGAATCTCTCCCTGCAAAAAGGCAATGTCAGGAACGCAAAGGATCAACCAAAATGAGCACAACACCAGGATAAGGGAACTCACCACGCGCTTCTCCCACTGAAAACCAGCTTCATGGAAGTCAGCTATGGCCTCAGCAACACGGCTAAAGCCTCGAACAGCAAGATTTAGGGGAGAAGTGTCCAACCCCCTGGCTTCCCTCTCCCGCATCTCCACAGGGAAGCGCCTGCCCAATGCCACCAGCTCAAAAGGTAATCCCTCCTCCAGTGACCCAAGGGGTTCAGAAGGGCCGGCGCTCGACCCCGGAAAAAGATCGTTTGTGGCAGCCGCTTGACTCATCACTACATTCCCTCTATCTGAGAGGGCTCCAGTCTCCAGGGCCACATCACCAGACTCTGCAACTTCCTCAGCCACGGGTTCGCCCGCCGGGACCTAAGGAACGGGAGAATCTCTGACAAACTCCTCGACGACCACCTTGATCCTCTTAGCAACAGGCTGATCGACCCCCTCGACGGGGCTCAGGACGGGAGGACGAGTTGATAGAATCACCCTCATGGGTGATTGACAAACAGGAGCGGAAGTGGGAACAGAGGCAAGAGCAGAAGCTGGGACAGAGGATAGAACATCACCTTTCGCTGGAGCCTCCACCTGTACATCCCCCCAGTCAGAACTCCGCCGTGCCGTCTGTGAAGGTAATCGCAACTCCACACCGGAAGGCCGCTTCTTGAACCCTCCTTCTCTGCCCTTGGACAACTCCGTCGCAGATACTCCTTTCTTTTTCCCCTCCCGGGGTCCGCTCACACTTCCTCTTCCATCATTCTTCCTCTTCTCCCTTTGAAGACCTTCCTGCCGGCGGTCTCTCTCGGAAGACGGAGATACGGGAAACCGTCGTTCCCTCTCACCACCAGCGGGTACCATAGCAGGGATATCGGCTGCTACCTCCGGAGAAAGACTCTGTTGACCAATTTTCTTCCCCCTACTCTGACCGACGTCGCGAGTACGGCTAAGAGGGGGAGGAGGAGGAGAAGAAGAAGGAAGATCCTCCAAATCAGTAAATTTGAAGGGGTAGAAGCTATAATCTTCACTGCCAGCTGTTGCAAAAACTCGACAAAAGCAAGAATCAGAGAAAATAGAGCAAAGTCAGGGAAAACAGAGGCAACGGAGAAAGGTGAATGCAAATGTAAAGTCGCAAACTTTAAAACGCTGGACATTTATAGGATACTCAAAGCAGCGACGATTCAAAAACCTTTGCCCCCTCGTATCCCGTAACGGATAGAATTTTTTTTATCCTCTACAATCAAGCCCAGCTACAACCGTTCGCTTCGAAAGAACACATGGAGAGGAAGGACGGCTGAGATTCACAACCGAGGCAACAGAAACCCGAAGACCAAAAAGCCCTCGGAAATCCAAGAGTTACCTAGAGACACCTGGGGGCCTTTTCGGAAAACCATCTGCCCAGGCTAATGATGGCTATCTCAGAAACGAACTCGCATTTAATGAAGGAGAAACAACGGCAAAACACCCAACACCAATGGCACCCGTTCAAGCTTTGACGATTGGCACCTGCAACAAGCCCACTCCTTCAGCAGACAACTCTCAGCATAGAATCCCTAGTCAGCCACCGGCTACGGATGAACATAGCCAGAGGATAGCCCTTCGAAATGACCAAACGGCCCTTGACCTTTGGATTTCTCCCACTAGCCCGCAAATGGTACTTCAGGAAATGCCCCTCTGAGCAATGATGACTCCCCCTCGGTAAGTCACGTGCTTTCTGCAGAGACGGCTCGAAAACTTGCTGAGGAAGTCAAGCAGCCGGCCATCTGGAACAAGACGCGTGTCCTCTCCAAAATGTCTCCGTTTCCACGGAACCATACGAGGGAACCTACTTCGCACAGACGATACGAGGGAACTTAAGTCCACGGGCGCCTGACACCCGTAGACTTGGGGGACTTATGTAACTACAGAATATTCCACCTTGGGACACGTGGCACTGACTTTCTAGAAGCCTAGCCTCAGCACCCGCTGGAGACACGTGATACCATTCATCTGCTAGTTACATGGCCCTTGCCCACGTCACTTCACGGAACATCTCATTAATGAGACGTGGGAACTCCTCGAGCCTCGTGGCACAACCCACGTCCCACGAGATCGTGGGTCGAGCACGACCTCCCCGCACTCAATATAAATAGACCCTCACCCGAGGGACTAAAGGATGCAACCTGAAGGATTGCAGCACATAGTCTAAGATCCCTCACGTACTCACGATAACCTGAGCACTCTCAAACATCCCACATATCCCGAGCTCTGCGGTAGGCTCCGTCTTAGCCAACCTCCGGCAAGCTCACCTCCATCCCGAAGTCTACCACACACAGGGCTTCCAGCAGCCTTTAGAGACCCAAGCTCTCTCCCACTAAGGCAACCTCCTAAGAGCGGCTCGCCCGCCCGGAGTACCTTAGACACGTCTTAGCCGCACACGGCTTGATACAGGTAACTGCCTTGCCTAACGACTTCTATAGACGTCATCATGACGAACTACATGGAATTTGATCCCTTCCGAAGGGTACGTAGGCACCTAGGTGCATCACCTAAGGACAAGTCCCCCAAGGTTAAGACCCCCTGCGGTCCTAATTCCAAACTACAATTGTCTGTGCCAAAAACGACAGTTACAGTTTCCATTATTATTGACAATTTTAAAATTTCTTTAACCCATCATTTTACTAGTACTACTAACCAAATCACTCGAGAGTCCTTTTGTCAATGGGTCTGCAAGATTATCTTTAGATCTTACATAAACGACTGTGATTATTCCATCAGAAATCAGTTGTCTTATATACTCATATCTTAAAGCGATATGTCTAGACTTTCCCTTGTAGATCTTACTAAATGCTCAAGAAATAGTTGCTTCACTATCAGAGTTCAAGAGGACTGTTGGCATTGGTTGTGGTCACAACTCAATATCTAGTAACAAGTTTCTCAGCCATTCTA
Organism: Senna tora; assembly: GCA_014851425.1. Classification (NCBI taxonomy): domain Eukaryota; kingdom Viridiplantae; phylum Streptophyta; class Magnoliopsida; order Fabales; family Fabaceae; genus Senna; species Senna tora. Next base: position 8,209,950 of record CM026260.1, read on the forward strand.
CCTCCTTGCTGCGGCAGCCAAAGCAATAAATTCAGATTCCATTGCGGAATTAGTTATACAAGTTTGTTTCTTAGAAGCCCAAGAGACAGCTCCTCCACCTAAAGTGAAAATCCAACTTGATGTTGATTTATTATCACTCAGGCTAGTTATCCAACTAGCATCACAATGTATAGGACTTTGTTCGTCTAAGATAACCAAACACGCGTCCTATTGCTCTCCAATGATCACTACTAGGATTATGTGTATATCTTGAAAGTTTCCCACAGCGAAGGCAATATCAGGCCTAGTGCAATGCATTGCATACATCAAACTACCTATTGCACTAGCATAATCTAATTGACTAACTGATCTTCCCAAGTTTTGATCAACTTGTTAGATACATCATATGGAGTATTATATTCTTTACTACCCAAATGATTAAATTTGGTTAAAAGCTTGTCAATATAATGAGATTGACACAAAGCAAAACCTCCATTACATTTTTTAATTTTAATTCCTAAGATAGTATCAACTTCTCCCAAATCCTTCATTTTAAATTGAGAAGATAAATACTTCTTAGTATCTTTAATGCCTTGCATATTTGTTCCTATGATTAGCATGTCATCAACATATAGACATACTATCACTCCATAATTCTTTGTGAACTTAGAGTAAATACATCTATCAGCTCCATTATGTTTTAAACCATTTGATAATATTACTTTATCAAATTTTTCATGCCATTTTTTTGGAGCTTGCTTTAGTCCTTATAAGGATTGGATTAACTTACACACTTTTTTCTATTTTTCGGGAAGTATAAAACCTTCAGGTTGCTCCATATATACTTCCTCTTCTAAATCACCATTTAAGAATGTTGTTTTCACATCCATTTGACGGATGTATAAATCATAAATGGATGCTAATGCAAACAAAATTCTTATAGAAGTGATTCTAGCTACAGGAGCATAAGTATCAAAATAATCTACTCCTTCTTTTTGCCTAAAACATTTAGCAACTAGTCTAGCTTTGAAAGTTTGTAGGGATCATTAGTATTATATTTCCTTCTAAAATCCCATTTACACCCAATAGGTTTTGAGTTTATAGGTAAGTCAGTTAATACCCATGTACCATCAGATAGAAGAGAATCCATTTCATCATTTATTGCTTCTTTCCAGAAAGCAGAATCTCTTGAAGCCATTACTTTATTGAAAGTGTTTGGATCATCTTCTATATTCAAAATAATGGGTATTTTATTTAATACATGTTCTCTACTTCCTTCTACTAAAAAGACTAATGCTTGAGAAGAAATAAAATCAGAACCTAAGTTCTTTTCTTTCCTAGTTCTTTGACTTCTCCTAGGATTAGTAGGGGGTTCGACTAACTTTCTTTTATTTGATGAACTAGGATTAAGAGTTACTATATTATCTCATTGGGTAATTGTTTGTTTTTCTTGGGTTACAATGCTATTAGGATTTTCTGTATTATTTTGTGAATTATTATTTGAATCACCAATAAACTTTGTTTCAAAAAATTCAACATCTTTTGATTGTACAATAACATTAGACTCTATGTCTAATAATCGATATGCTTTAGAGTTTTCAGCATATCCCACAAAGATGATTTTAATTCCTCTAGGACCCAATTTTGTCCTTTTAGGATATGGTATTCTAAAATAAGCTAAGCATCCCCATACCTTTAAGAAATTTAAGTTTGGTTTTCTTCCTTTCCATAATTCATATGGTGAAACCTTTAAATTTCTTTGAAGGTATTCTGTTGTGCACAAAACAGGCTGTTAATAAAGCCTCCCCCCATAGATTCATTGGTAATTTAGCATGCATTAGCATAGAATTTATCATAACAACCAGTGTTCTATTTTTTCTTTCAGCAAGACCATTTTGTTGTGGGGTATATGGTGCACTTGCTTGGTGAATCAAACCATTTTCTTCACAAAATACAGAAAATTCATTGGAAAAATATTCTCCTCCTCTATCACCACACAGAATTTTAATTTTCTTTTTCAATTGATTCTCAACAACAGCTTTGTAACTCTTGAACATATCTAATGCTTGATCTTTTGTTTTCATTAAGTATACAAATGTAAACCTTGAATGATCATCAATAAAATTTATGAAATATCTATTTCCTCCTTTAGTTAAATGACCATTTAGTTCACAGATATCATAATGCACAAGTTCAAGCAAATTTGTAGTTCGTTCATTCTTAGGAAATGGTTTCTTAGTCATCTTAGCTTGAATACATATTTCACATTTTTCAGTAACTTTATCCAAACAAGGAATTAAGCCATGGTTAGACATAAATTTAATTGAAGCAAAATTCACATGTGAAAGTCTAGCATGCCATATATTAAAAGATGACTAAATCATATAAGAAGAAATATTAACTTTATTGATGCATAACTTAAGCATGCCATCACAAGAGTATCCTTGTCCAACAAATACACCATTCTTTGAGAAAATAACTTTTTCTGCCTCTAACACAGCTTTAACACCCTTCTTACACAATAAACTGGCAGAAACTAAATTCTTTCCAACATCAGGAACATGGAATACATTTGTTAAAATTAATTTCTTCCCAGAAGTAAATTATAATTCCAATGCTCATTTTCCAAGGACCTTGGCAGTATCATGATTCCCCATCAACACTTTCTCTTCATTGGTTGTTACTTCATAGTGCTTGAAGTAATCTTTGTTGTTGCAAATGTGTTGTTGCAAATGTGAACAGTTGCTCCGGAATCATACCACCAATCTTCAGATTTCACAATTGTTGACATATTGCATTCAGTTACCATAGCAATAATTTTTGAAAGAGAAGCTTGAGTTTCAACAGCGTTTTCCTTTTTCTATCCAGCATTCTCTTCCACTTTTACTTTTTTGTAAAATCTGCAATCTTTCTTGAAATGACCCTTTTTCCCACAGAAAAAACATGACTTGTCTTTCTTGTTGTTGTTAGAAGAACTTTGCTTTGAGAAGTCAGTAAATTTTCTCTTATTTGCTGTCTTATTTCCAGAATTACCAGGATTATTTGTCTTTTTAGACTCAATAACATTCACCTTAGATTCAGTTTCTAAAGCATATCTATTTTCACGAAATTTTGTCTCTTCTTCAATACAAATATGCTTTATTAACTGATCTATGGTAAATTCTTCAAAAGTGTGTAATAATTTCTTTCTATAATTATTCCAAGTGGCTGGTAATTTAGAAATAATAGCAGCCACTTGAAGTGGTTCAGAAACATCAATTTTCAAATCTGATTCTTGAAACAAGAACAAGTAATTAATCTACTTGATCCATGACAGACTTAGTGTCTGACATTTGAAATTCGAAGAATTTCATACTAAGAAATCTGTCAATGCCTTGTTTTTCAGAAGTATATTTATTTTCCAAGGCTTTCCAGATTTCTTGTGGTGACTTGATTGGACGAAACAAATCATATAAACGATTAGAAAAAGAGCTTAAGATAAAACCTCTACAGCGTACTTCATCTTCCTCACGCTTTTTTCGAGCCGCAATGGTTTCTTCAGTATCATTATCTGACGGCGGCGAAATTTTTTTATTCTGACTCGAACTCAGCAGATATGCGACTCCCAATTCAATGAGTAGAAACAACAATTTGTCCTTTCAGCATGTGAAATTGGTTCCACCAAATCGATCAAGTTTGAAAACTTCTGGATTGAACATCTTGTTGACTCCAGTAGTCTCCATTTCAGTTTAATTTCCTTAAGATTGCAGGAAAGATTTGATGGCTTTGATAGTGTAATCACTGTCCCTAAGGAAATTAAGCCCCCACTATTTATTGCTGCTGGGTTTGTTATGAGAAATTTCCTCCAGGATTATACAAAGGCTGATATTATAGTCAGCAAGTCGATAATATCTCAGAACACGATTTTCTGGGAATCAAAAAAGAGAGAATATGAATTTCAGATTTTCTGTTGTAATTCTATTTGATGGAAGATGCGGATTTATAGACAAAATCCGAATAGACATGATCCTTCACATATGACCTTTCATATATGAACGTTGTGCTCATTCAAATTAATTAATTAATTAATTTGAATTTATTTAATAATTAATAAAAAAATTAATTATCCGGGCTACCAATTTTAAGCCCAAGTACCCAATCTTTGACTAATATATATTATATCAGGATCACACCAGAATCTTGGATTTTTCTATCCAAGATCATTTTATTTATTTTGTTATAAATGATTCATTAACCATTTATATATACTACTTTCATCCTTGATTTATCCAATGTGGGACTTAATCACTAACTATTCTAACACATGGTGGTGGTGGGTATTGTTGGTGGCGGGTGGTGGAGAACGTTGTTTGGTGGTGGTGGCAGGTTGTGCATGGTGGTGGTGCCGGGTAGTGGTGAGTGGTGATGGTGGGCAATGGTGTGTGATGGCGGTTGGTGGATGGTGGTGGTGGGCGTGGTTGGTGGCGGGTGATGGTGGTGGACGTGGCTGGTAGTGGTGACAGGTGGAGCATGGTGTTGATGGTGGGTGGTCGTGGTGGTGGGTGGTGGTTGCTGGTGGTAGTGAGTGGTGGTGGTGGGTGGTCGTGGAGGTGGGTGGTGGTTGTTGGTAGTGGTGAGTGGTGGTGGTGGGTGAAAAAAAACCTAAAATGAAATTTGTGGAAACCACATTTTTGTGGTTTCTTATATGGTGTTTTATGTTTTGAAATTAAGTCCAAAATTGAAAATAAAACTCACTCAGCAAATAAGTTTTCAATTTTTTTCCAAAATAAAACAAAAAACTAAAAATCACAACAATGCCAAACAAGTTAATACCAATGAATTTTTTTGTTGTGATCCCAATGAAATCTGTATTACTCTTTGCTAAATTTTAGTATCATATTAATCAATATTAAATTGTTTTCAAATTCATAGTTATGATCCTTAATTATATTTTAAAATTAAAAATTTGAAATATATCCGTACATTGCAAACAAATGTTGTTCATATTTTAGATTATTCTAGTATTTAAATATATATCCATAAATTTAATCAATATATATATATATATCCATAAATTTTTTATTCTCACTTTTTATTATTTTTTAACTATATATTAGAATTTGGTAATGTACTAATGAATGTCATTTTTATTTACACTTTTTAATTCCTTCTATCTTGCGATGTGCATCAATGTGTGTTTTTCAATATGTAACGTTGTGTTTGATAGAAATGTATGGACAGGAAGGGAATGGAGGTAAAGTTAAGTACTCTAAAGTAAAGGAAAGTACTGTAGAGTAAATGAAAGTAAAAATAAAAAGGCCAAATTACTATTTTGGTCCTCAACGTTTGCACGAAGTTTAATATTGGTCCTCAACGTTTCAAAAAGTTATTTTAGGTCCTCAAAGTTTTTTTTAATCAAAATTGATCCTCTAGCATAACTCCGTTTGCTTTTGCCGTTAAGTGCTGATGTGGATGGCTTATGTGGCACACTCTCTCTCCTACGTGTCATATTTCAATGACGTGGCACACCACATCACTCCACCATGGCTACATAATCATCATCAACAACATCTTCTCTCCCTTTCCTTCATCATCATCAAAAACCTATAAAATACAATCTACTCTTGGGCATCCCCAAGGTCAACATAAGTCTGGGCCTCGCTGAGCTCAAAATCGCCAATGTTTCCCGACAGCTCCCTCACTACACTCTCAACTACTAGCTTAGAAGTAGCTCCAATCTCAGGGACACGTCTGATCATCACAGAAAGGAGATGATGACTTAAAGGACGCTCAGCCAACCAGTGAAGGCGAGTAAAATCCACGGGCGGATTAGTCGCATGCCGACCCTTGAGATCGCCGTCGAAAAGCTCCAAGGATGGATGAAGAAAGCTCACCCACTCAACAGAAAACCTCTCCCCACGAAGACGCTTGAGTTGCTCGACCGCCAAGAGCATCCCATACATTCTCTCGGCCAACCTTTCTGCTTGATGATCGGCCACATCCCCAATCCAACCCTCAGCTTCCAGCCAACCCACCATGTTCTCATGCGTGTGAGCCTTAGCATTCCTCAATGCCTCGCGAAGAAATTGAAGTTCTTGCAGACACTTCTCCGCATCTTCCCGACGGGCAGCCAATTCATTGCGGGGCTTCTCCAAGTCCGACCGCAAGAATTTAACCTCTGTAAGCTGACCAATTTTAGCCCGAAGGCGAGCGACCTCGTGAGTCAGAGACTCCAACTCATGACCCAACCTCTCGCGCTCCTTTTCCCTAATTTCCAAGTTCTTGCGCACTTCCTCCAGTTGCTTTCTTGTGCGCTCAAGAACATTGTCTTTTGTTTTTAAGAGCTGAGGTCAACTCTTCTTGCTCAAAGCGAAGCCCAGCCTACATGAAACCAGGATCATCACTTTAAGGTCTTGCACTAAAAACCTTACTTTAAAAATAGCTCGAAGAGAGTTCAAAGATTAATAAATACCACTTGAACCTGCAAAATATCTCCAGCTTGGTGAAAGTCAGTCAGAGAACGCCTATCAATTAGATCCATAGGAAAACGCCTACCAAGGGCCACTAGAGCAAAAGGGGGCACCTCCCCATGGCCCTTGCACAGCTTGCGAATGGTCCAAATATTTTGGCGAAAAAATCACCATATCTTCATCTCCAGATGTAGCGGTAGCCATTTGACTCACAACTACGTTCTCAGCAACAGGATCTCTTTGGTCACCCGCCCTCGCTGAAGCACTCTTCTCCACGGCGACCAACCTTTTAGTAGAAGCCTCAACCCTCCTTTCACCAGCAGCAGCAGCATCGATCTGGTCGACCGCCCCCTCCACTCGAGCCCTCTTGCTCACCGGCTCCTTGACGCTCCCAGCAGAGCCCGAGATCACAGTCCTGATGAAACAAGAAGAAGGAGAGCTCGACCGAATCACCCTTAAGGGAGAGCGGTGAGTTGACTCAGAAGACGGAAAAGTACCCTCCACCGAAGCAGCAACTCTAGCCTCCACCGGAGTAGCCCTCTGTTGTCCCGTCGATGACGGAGGAACTAGGAAGGAACTGGAGAATCCTTTTCGACGTGCCTCTTGGGCCCCCTTCTTTCTCTTTAGGATTTCCTCCTTCTTTCCTCCTTTCTCTCCCTTGAAGATCCTCTCTCCGATGAAGACGATCTCCGCCAATATTACCGAGAGCAGGGGAAGAACCTTGCCTTCTCTCCACTCTCCTGCCTCCTTCAGGCACCCCAATATGAACTCCGACATCCCTCTCTTGGCTGGGAGAAGAACCCTGCCTCTTTCTTTTTTCCTTGTTCTAGTTATCCCTAGCGCGATTCAGAGGAGGAGGAGGAGAAGGAAAAATGTCTTCCAAATCAATGAAGTCGAAGGGAAATAATCCTGAAAATCTAAACAAGGAAACCCTAAATTCATAAAAGAAAAAGGCACAAAGACAAAAAGCAAGAAGAAGGAGACAACACTCACTTTCATCTTCATTGGCCATGGCGAAATGCAATCTACGAACGGCGAAAAGCTTTGGAAGCAACAAGAGAAGCAAAGAACTCTAAAAATGGAGGATTTGAATCAGAGAAGTCGAAGGTAAACGAAGGCTTTTAAATCTTGTGGGTATTTATAGGGACCTGGAGCTGCGACGATTCAAATCACAGCCACCCTCGAATTCCACAACGGAAAGGAAGTAATTATCACCTACACTCACTCGAAGTTGCAACCATCTGATCCAAGCATACACACATCCGACAAGAATTGCCCATATTCGAAGTCCTCGAGTCGTTTTGAGAAAAGACTCAAATACCCCTAGAAGTCCAAAAGTCTTCCAAAAGACCCAAAGGGTATATGCGGGAAATCCCAAGAAGATGGTGCCCCTTGGAAATACGCAAACAATAAATGAACAAAAAACGGCTACGCAAAAGAGTACGAGACATCCGAAGCGGAAGTGGCCGACAAGATCCTGACACGAGGCATCCATGACTACCCATTCCTCCGAAGTAACTCCCAGAGAAACTCAAAGTCCTATTGGATGCACGCTAGACCGCCTTCACCCCTCTGATTAGCGGTCGACCTCACTCCACGTACAACTCATGGCGGGAGACCTTGCCCCTAATATTTTGTCAAAACAACTTAAGTCCACGGGCGCTCAGCACCCATAGACTTAGGGGAACTATGTAATTCCATAATATTCCCTCCTATGGGCACGTGGCACTAGTCTTCTAGAAGCATAACCAGGCCTTATATTAGTGACACGTGGCATCGCTCAATGGCCTCGTGCATGCTTCATGCCACTATTCCCTCAAACTCTCTCGCATAAGAGACGTAAGAGAAGGGTCACGAACGTGGGTCGACCATGTCCCTCCCTACACCAAGTATAAATACCTCTCACTTGGGGGACTCAACTAAGTCTAATCAACAGATAATAGCGCTCACTTAATCTCTCATCCAAATTACTATTTTAGAGGTCCCAGTTCTCTTACCATTTACTTACGATATACCTTCTACAAGTGACTCGCCCGCCCGGAGCAACATACACGTCCTAGCCACACACGGCGACCACAGGTAACATTCCTGTCTAACTGCTCCTATGGACGTTTCCTCTTCGAACTACGTGGACTTTGATCCCTTAACAAGGTTACGTAGGCACCAAGGTCATCACCTAAGGACAAGTCCCCCAAGCTTATAACCCTTTGCGTGCCTTATTTTCAATTATGAATTGTCTGAATAAAAAATGACAGTTACAATAGGAAATGGTGAATTTGAAGATAAACTAAAGCAGAGCAAGCATAGGCTATTAAAAATTCTAAACGCAGGAAGCAATATAGGAAGCAATATAGAAAACTCTGCTGGTAGTACGAAATAATGAAATAAGCATAAAGGATCCACTTCAAGCACAAATTAGACTTAATAATAAAAAGATGATCTCCCAATATCAATAAGCTTCATTTCACAATAACTAGGCTGACGAAGATTTATCTAGCAGCACCATTTTTTATATGAGAAAAGTACCTCTCACACACAATAGTATATATATTGGGATGAAAGTCACACAGACACAATTTTGACAATACAATGAATTATGCTCTTGCTGCGGTTTTTCCAGTACACACTCTCAGAGAAATAAAGCCTATCTTCTTTTTCAACCTCCCATATTGCGGTAAATTAAATAATATCGTCAATTAAATTTACACTTCATGATTTATATATAATTCAGCACAAAAAAATTATCTTCAGTCATTTTGTTAAAACCTAAAGCCTATATAATAGGCCTCTTGACTTATTCTTCACCACAATTAGTTGGAAACCCATACCTATTGAATTGAAGCAAGGTTTTGGATTTAAGCAGAGCAGTAATTTTTATGTTACATTAAATTTTGGTATGGCAATCATATGGGAGAGGAAAATAATAAGAGGAGAATTAGTTCTTAATTCAGGATTGAAGCTGAATCATGAATCTCCATAATTCAAAATGGCAGACAATTAGTTCTTTCCACTAAAAAAAAGGTAGTCTAGTAAAAGAAGATTTAGAGTACCTATAATTATGCGAGTGGTAGCTAGCAGAAGGTCTATTTGTACAATATGACCAATATTTCATTTGATTCAATGTTCGTGTTCTATAGCATGTTAATGTATATGTAATTATATAACACTAGTCCATCATCAAGAGGCTTATTATTTCTTGAAACTTTCAGTTTTGTCTTAATTAATTTCTCCTTTACTTTATGCTAAACAACATATAATTAAAACTGCAAACACACAACTAGCAACCAAAGAATCCAATAACAGTAGAGTAACATAAAAGTATTTACATAAGCATCGGCTGTACTCTGATCAACAAACTCACCATTATCTTTCCTTTTGTGAGTGCGCTCAAATAGTTCGAAGAATGTTGGTTCTTTTCCTAATTCCTTCTTCTGTTAATCAATTGTTGATAAAAAATGATAAAAATTAAATAACCATGTATTTGTTAGAAAAATATAGTTTTACCAGACTCCTTTTAAATAATCATCGATGATTAGGGCTTGAGTTATGGCATTTAATAGGGAATTTTTCTTGTTTTCCTTCTACTTCTCTTTATAGATTCATTATTATCTTGTTGATATTGATGGGTTTGTATTGATTGTCGTTTCATGGTTGTAGAACTTGACTTGGTTGTAGTTGGATAATAGGGATTTATATAGACTTGTGATTTGTATTTTTATTATCCCATTGTGGGTTTTTTTTTTTTGGTGAGGGAGAAAGAAGCTAAGCTCTAGCCAGCAACAACTTTGACAGTTCCCAAGCCAAGATCATCAGCTTCCAAAGTAGCCACTACCTTCGAGGAGGGAGTATTAACAAAACTTAGTGAGTTACCACCATGATAGGCCTCATGAGCCATAGCATCCGCAACCTTATTTCCTTCTCTATACATGTGCAAGACTTTCACCTCCCAGTCTCTTTGATGAAACTCCTGGATCCTTCCCATCAAAGACGCACAAGGGTGGTTGTCCAGAATCGTCCCCTTAATCATCTCAAGAGCAACCAAAGAGTCCATTTCAACGGCAACCCTGCGAAAGCCATACAACCATGCAGTATACAAGCCCATGTAAACACTCCACAGCTCAGCTTGGTTTGAAGAGCAACTGCCCAGGCGCCTAGTGAAGCCAACGATGTAGCAGCCACTATCATCACAAATGATGCCTCCACACGCTGCGCTCTGCTCGCCAACTCTAGATACCGCACCATCAACATTCACTTTAACCAAGCCCTCATCCGGTGGTATCCATCTAACAACTCTACTAACCTGGACTGGTTTCTGCTGAGAGGAGTCAAGCAATGCTTCGAAGTCGCTATTGTAGTTATGAACACGTTGAATAATAGTGAAGAAGATGTCCATGGCATTATTCTGATTAGTACCAAAGATAGACTCATTTTGCTAACGCCAAAGAGACCAGCAAGCGATCGCAAAAACCATGCCCCAATTAGAGTTAGCCGAACCGAGATTCTTATAGAGGTTAAGCTTAAGCCAACTGTGAAGATCAGAACCAAAGAAAATTGGCCAGAATGAAGGTTTAACAAGACGCATCCAAGTGTTCTGAACTCTGGGGCAATCCCGAATCGCATGGAGACTATCCTCGCAGCTCCTATTACAACGCATACAGAAAGACAAGTCAGTCATTCCACGCTTAACTCGTTCAACATTAGTAAGTAGCTTATTATGACCACAAATCCAAAGGAAGGATTTCACACGTTGAGGCACTCTCAAACACCAGACCTTCCTCAAGAAAATATCCTCAGTTCCTGTATCCACACCCACTATACTCTGATAAGCTGTCTTAACATTGAAGCCACCATCCTTACTATACTTCCAAGCCACCCTATCCTGCCCCATACCATTAGAAGGAGGAAAAATAGCAGCAATTCTCCATCGGGCATAATCAAGAAGCAAATAATCAAAAGGCTGCCAATCCCAGTCACCCGAAGGAGTGACTAAATCCGAGACCTTAGCATTCAACAGCTCGTTGGGAATAGGAGCAACAACAATGTCACAGAGACGATTGCAGTTAGGCACCCAGCAATCAGACCAAAAGCTTATCATTAACCCATTACCAATACGCCACTCCATGCCATCTTTAACATGGCCCTAGTTGTGAACCAAAGATTTCCATAGCCGAGATGAATTACTAGAGCTTCTCATATTGGGGATAAGGTCGTCCCCACAATGATACTTCCCTCTAAGAACCCGAGCCCACAACGAATCCTTTTGATTAACCAATCCCCAGCCAAGTTTAGTCATGAAAGCAGTATTGTGGGTTTTGACTACATTGGATTTGGTTAAATCTTATTATAATTTTGATTCATTGTGGAAGTTAATCTAATGACAAAGGTATTTGTTGAGTTGAATTCATGTCTATGTTAAATTCCTATTTGCTTCATTGATGGTATTTGTATTTTAGAGGTTTCTAAACTACATTAGAAAATGATTTTTATTTGATTAACTCCATACATTTTGATAGCTAGGATAGCCCAAAGCATTCTCCAACAAAGCATATTCATCTCATTTCATTCACTTCACTTTTACTTTGCTTTTAAAATATTGAAAATCACAAAAAGAGTTAGTTCTAGTTTCATTTAGTTGCATTTAATTCCATTTTGTTTCATTGCACACAAAGGGTTTGTTAAATTGCCTCAAAGACATCCCATTTGTGTTAATTTTTGCATAATTGTCCATAAGATTCATAGGATCCGCGAGAGAGAATCGATCTAGGTTGTGTCACTACCTGCACATTCTAGTATTATTTTAATTGGTGCCGGCCTTGCGACAAGGCTGCATCATCAGTTGGGTATGACTATCACTACAGGATGCGGTGAACCCCATGAACCCACTGGAGATGAGATGAGCATGACTGTCACTATTGAGTGCGGTGAACCCCATGAACCCAACATGGGTGTGAGATGGGCATGACTATCACCACAGGGTGCGGTGAATCCCATGAACTCAATAAGTCGGGCGGGTGCGATCTACCACAGGGTAGTGATCCCATGAAAGGAACCAATAAGGGAGAGGATCATCAGGAAAGAATGGTCTGGATCATTGCGATACAATGGTCACCTCCTGTTTGGGTAATGCCATTCAGGATACAATGGTTAGGATCATTGGGATACAATGGTCTAGTGTAGTACTCGAATCTGACTTAGGGATGCCTCAGATAGTACATGATGTGTGGTTAGCTACCACTTAGTGAGGATATTTCATTCATGTTGTGTTGTAGAGGTACGTGGAGTTGTTTGCTGGGCGACGCTCACGATGACTCTTATTTTCTCCTTATGTTTGACATTGATGTGTCATTATGATATTCTCTTAATTCCATGTGATCTTTATTTAATTGTTCATGTTACAAGGTCCCATCTCTATGAGACTAAGGTAAAGGTTTACGAAACAGTCTTATGAGGTTTAAAGTAAATGTTTTGCGAAACCATTTACAAGGTTTAATGTAATGTTTTTATGAGACTCTTTCATAAGGTTTTTATAAAAGGTATAAATGGCATGATTTGACATGCCCTGTTCATCTTTTCTAACATGAGACATGCATTTAAGCACATGATGTTTTTGAAATAGTCTTGCAATCACATGACACAAGGTAGGAGACTTTTACGAAATGCATCCAATAGCCAATACTTTTAAAGATAATGTTTAAAAGAATGCAATGGATTTTCGTATAGAGTACGGTGGTACAGGCCAATGGTTTTCAAAACTAGATTGCTTACCTACTAAGATTTTTATCTCATTTATTTGTTGGCATGTATCATATGATTAGGTTGCATGCTTAGTTGAGGATCAGCGAGGACCGTGCAGACGTCATTCATAGAGGACAGATATGTCAGTTCGAGGTGCATAATAGGAAGTAGCATATAAGTACTATAGTTGTATTATATTATATGATTGACTTAAGATCCATGGTAGGATCATTGGTATAAGGAAACCTGAGTGGCAGGATTGTTGCCTCTGGTTTCTCTTGGATGTGACTAACAATAATTACTTTATTATCCTAATGATCTTGTATATGTATATGATTAAGGAAAAAATTTATTATGAATATGTATGATTTATCTCTTTATGATTTAAGTTTAATATCCTGTGAAGATATATTTAATAACTTGGTAAAAGTTAAATTTTACTTGGGTAGAAGAAAGTAATAACGCACATATCTTATGATATAAAAAATTATCTATATTATTAATCAATTAAATGAACTAGGATGTTTTTTTAATAATATGATAAAGGGTGTTACATCAGCCGCTCAGGAGAGCTTTCAGTTGGCGGAAGCAATGTTATATATATTAAAATAATATTATAGGTCTTTTTTTAGAAGAATATTATAGTTCTTTAAGTTTATTTAAAGTTATAAATTAAGAAAACTTTTTACAAATTCAAAAACATGGTTATTAATATTTTATTCATTAGATTACAAATTGGGAAAAATTAATAAATATATATTAGATTAAGTTAAAATTTTACAAACAAAAGATGATATTGTTTTCTTTTTATTAAAATTAGAAATTATTTATACAAATATTTTTAAACATTTATTTTAATACTAAAAAAGAATCTAGATTTACCAAAAAAAAAAATTAGGACTTAATATTGATTATAATAGATTTTATAAAAATGAAGATATATATTTAGTAGATTTGATAAGGTTGATTCTCTAGCATTTGAATTCAAATATATTATTGTAACTACGAAATATTCCCCCCTTTTGGGACACGTGGCACTAGCTTTCTAGAAGAGTTGCAGGAGCTTGCGCTAGTGACACATGGCACCACCCATTCGCTCCATACATGGACGGTACCCACGTCTTCCTCCTTAAGCTCTCGCACCATGGACGTGGGTCGACCCCGACAAGCGGGAACATAGGTCGATCACGTCCTCCTACACACTTAATATCAAAAGGCCCTCACCCGGGGACTCAGATATCTGCACAAGTAGACTCCCAACACATGGAAGCAAGACAAAACACTCTAAATATGAGACACCACCTCCTTAATCTTAGAGCTTGGTCCACCACCTCATAAGCTTCTCCATCAACCGTGTATCTTCATCCCGGAGATCTCCATCAGCAAAGCTACTAGCAGCTCAGAGAGACCCTTGTTCTCTCCCAGTCTAAGGCAACCTCCAACGAGTGGCTCACCTGCTCGGAGTACCTTATACAACGTGATATTCAATACAATTTGTCTAACCGTGTCTTAAGGACACTAGTTAAGATTTGAAAGTTGTGAAAATTAAAGTCAACAAAAATAATATCACGGTTATGTCTAATTAAAAATAAAATCTTAACTAGTACTTTAAAGGAACCATTAATTAGCAAAACCCTCAGAAATGGAGTATAATCCAATGAAGCTGGTATGCATTCTAGCATTAGCTTCTTCACATTTGATGCATGAGAGAAAGATGGAAAATGTTGTTTTAGATCTTCCACGGTGAGCATATTCTGTCCATTCAAATTTTGATTGAAAACTAATAATTAATAATCCCAAGAAAAATGAAGTTAAGTTCAGAGAAAATTTTCTTTGCAGTCTCTAAAGTTAAGTTCACTAAAATCCATTAAAATCTCTATTTTGCACATTAATAAAAGCTAATGCATAAAAATAATGTTAGATTGATGAGTGAAGGAGCATATAATTAGAACTTCCTACTTTAGAAAACAATCAGACAGAGATCTACAAAAAATGTGATCAATATATAACTCAATATAGCATGTCTTTTTTTCACTGGTACTCTCCCGTCGGAGGTAATCCTGCTTGAATTACTATAAGGAACTAGATATTGTACAGAGCTAGTCCCTTCCATTAAACCTAGCCTTGATTGGTCATCCATATAGATCGATACAACCTATACTTTTAAAAATTTTGTGAAACCAACTACAAAAAATATGGTCAATAATTCAATATCACATCATTCATGAATTACAGTACATACAAAGGAGTTCACTGCACCAGATTTACAGAGAGGCTTCATGGTAATGAGATTCTCTTTTAACTTTTGTGAGGATGGTAAAAAAGTTCTTATGGCAACTTAAACTAAAATTCTGAAGTGTGGGGTTATGTCATACAAATATAATAGATACACTTAATATATATATATATATATATATATATATATATAATATATTATATATATATATATATATATATATATATATATAATATATATATATATATATATCAGTGAAAATCTGATGTAAGGAGACTTCAATACATGTATGATTGATGTTTTTTGAAAAAAATTCCAAGCTCATGAAGGTGAAAACCATCAATACCCCCATCAGGATGACCAAAATGACGTAGCTCCAGAGTCTCACTCACATTCAGCAAGTCACACTACAAAAAAAAAGTTCCACAATTGAGCCTAGAGATTTTTGAGTCAAAGAACATTTTAAAATAAGTTATAATAATAACCAAATTAACAAATAACATACTCACGGTAACATTCACAAAGGGAATACGAATCCCAGTGAAATGCATTGTCCTGAGTCTTGGTGTGTAAAGCTCAACCTCCAAAGGCTCCTCAAACCTCTGATGTTCAATCAAAACAAAAGTCTCGAGAAAATGATTTCGGACCGTTATCTTCTCGTTGTGTGACACGCACAGCGAAAGTGTCTCTAATAGTGGGAGATTGGAAATCATCTCTTGAATGTATTTGTATGCCTCATTATGAGTATCCCAACCCCAGCACTTCAATGTGGTTATGTTAGGACAATTAGCACAAATGACTCTCCTAATCCTATACATAACAAGTATTTCAAGCTTTGGAGCTAAACAAACATGAAATACCCTTACATTCACTTCCAAATAATAAAGCTTTGCGAAGTTAACAACTTGAAGACCACGCACATTAGGGCACGCTTTAACAATCAATTTCTCAAGGAATTGCCTTGACAAATCCACAAGCTTCTGGATTTGATCTTCTTCAGTAAGAATATTTACAAGACATAACTGTTTAAGACAATTATGGAATGGAAACAATAGATCAAGAGGGAAACTGCAAGATTCCAAGTGAAGTTTAACCAAAGATCTCGATGCAAAAAGAGCACGAGGAAGAGTGTAGAAAACGTCGGAATTTGAAATCCTAATGTCGATATCTTTGACATAGTTTTTCAAAATTAAACTCACCCAATCATCGAATCGATCGGAGACTAAGTTCAAACCCTCTTGTGTCAGATTCAAATCCATGTGGAGCAAGAAGGAATTGATGAAAACCTTGCATTCTTTGAGAGCTGATAGGGAGTCGTCAACTAAGTTGAAAAGTTCCTCTAAAGTGATGTCGGCGCTTGCGCGGACATGATTGAAGTGAAAGATGAAGGTGGGCAGGGTTCTCCATGTGTGGAGCCAGTACTTGGAAAGACAAGACATAGTGATTACATCTTGTAAGGGCACATAGAATAGAATATGTTGCAGAAGGGGATCGGGCAAGCAAGACATGTGATCGGAGCCATCAAGGTTGAATTTTCTTCTTCTAGATGTTGAAGACATGGTAGGTTTGGTTTCAAGTTCAGACTAGATCTACATTGAGAGATTTGATGTGAGAAGTGATGTTGAGAAATGAAAAGTGAGAATTTAAGACAAGACGGTGAAACGCACGGGTTTGGATCACCTGAAATAACTTTATGTGAAGTTATTTCAGATAGTCAATCTGGACCTTTGATCAACTACAACAAAATTCGTGGCAAGCAATCAACGGTCCAGATCGGATGCATGAAGTTACTTTATATGATTCATTTCCAAACCACACAAGAGTGAAGAGAGAGAATGGAATTGAAGAAATTATTATGTTTTTGTCATTTTCTTTTTTGAAATATATTATTTTAATTTTCTTAGCAAACCAGATACAATGCATCTCAAAAAAATCTACTTAGAATCCTACTTTATTCCTAGTTTTCTGTGTGGTTGTTAGGATATTTTAATTTTGAAAGAAAATGGTAAAAACAGTCAAGGAAATCATTTAATTGAGATAAAAAAAAAGTAAATTACATTAAAATATATAAACTTTGGTAAGTTTTTTTTTTCTTTTTTATAAAAAAATCAATTCCAACATTAAATGATTCCATATTTGTCATTTTTCAAGCGTTTACATATATTAACAATTAACAAGGCTTCTCTACCATTTTTAACGCATTTAAATGACTATAAAACTCTCTAAATGTTTCAAAATTTCATGTTTTCAAAACAATTTTAAGAGTACATTGACACATTGTTCACGCCGTAGTCAAAGGCTCTACCTAAAAGTCTTCTAGGTTCATCACACCATGGTTATTGTCGCCGTCAACCATACCAAATCCAAGCTGCCTTTTGCTTCCACACAACCTTATCCTCCCAAATTAGTTCAACCATACATCATCAGAAACAACATCTTCCCTTACCCCAATGCTACTGTTGCAATGTGTCATACGAGACAAAAGGAATAAACGATATGCCGACGAAATTTCGAAACAGAGTTTTGAAATCATAAAATTATGGAATCTTTAGGGGTTTTAGAGTAATTTAAATGTGTTTAAAACAGTAAGTAATCGTTGTTACTATATGTTGGATATATTGGGGTCTTCGGGACTAAATATCTGCCCATGTGGAAGTCCGATCGGGTCGAGTGAGAATCCGTTGGAAAGCTCACAGAGATACGAAGAGAACAAAACGAAAATGACTCTCATCGGAGGTTACACGAGCGCGTACTCGTGGCCTAAAGTGGGCTAGGTGATCATGATGAAAGCATGATATTTTGTTCACATTCCAAGTCCCACATTACTTGCGTCAATAATGGGATATCTCTCATCCTCCTATAAATAGGAGTGACTCCACACCCTTCTAGTTGCTAATTCTAAGTGTTGGAAAAGGAGGGTCCCGTTTGGGAAACCCCACTCAGTCTAATATTTTTCTCTTTCTCTTGAGTCCTCTTCCGCGCATCAGTCGTGGACATGTGACTCTACCTCTCGTAGGTAGAGTCCTCCGTTTGGTGCGGCCCTTTTCGGAGCTCATCGATTAGAGGTCAGCCCTGGTGGAGCAAAGGCACTGGCAAGATCCGAGGTTTTAGCGATGGCGTCCAGGTTAGTAGCTTTCGCAATATTTATTTTTGGCCTGGATTTATTTTCAGTTTTTCTTTTAGGTCCCTTGGTCGGGTCGGGAAATGTGGATCTGGGTCTTTCCCTACATTGGTATCAGAGGTAGGTTATGCTAGAGCTATGTTCTCCAGGGATTGATGAACCAAAAAGGGTTAGGAACATGTTTAGGTTTTGTATGATTTTTTATTTAAAACTTAGGAACATGGTTAGGTTCTCAGTTTTATTTAAATGTTTTAATTTTAATTTAAAACATGTGATAGTCAATTATTGTAGGGTAGGGTCACATAATTTTTGAATTTAAACTATATGTGTTAATTTTTTAATTCAATATTGATTGGTAACCCATACCCTAAAACCTAGAAACATGTTTAGGTTCCCCTTTTCAATATTAAAGACGCTAATTTGCATGCATGTCTATATTATTTAAGGTATGTGTACCCTACGAATTAGATATATACTTGTGGATGTATGCTACTGCTTTGGGGAAGGGGAAAGTTGACTAACGGGGATGACATTGACCGGCCGGGAGGCTGACGGAGTTGCCGCCGCTGCCGCATACCGTGGCCGGCGGTGAAGGTCCGGCCACCGGCTCCGCCGTGGACCGCCGCCGACGGCGGTCGGCCAGTGGTTTACCGGCGACCGGCGCGGTCGCTGGAAGAGGACGGTGACCGGCGGTGATGGCTGAGGTCCGGCGACCTGCGCTGCCGCTGGGGACGTTCGTCGGCGACCGCCGCCGCCGGGGACGGCGATCGCCAGAGGTTTACCGGCAGAGGACCGGCAACCTCCGTCGCCGTGGGCCGCCTGTGCCGGTGACCGACATCCGCCGCCGCCGCCGGTGGTCGGTCGGCAATATTGTCACCACAAAATATTCTTCAAAGGCGAAATTGAAATGTTGCCACCAAAGGATTTTCCATGGCAACGATTTTTTTCGCCATTGAAAACTTTTAGTGGCGAAATTTAAAAAGTTGCTACCAAAGGGTTTTTTAGTGGCAACCATTCCTCTAGCCACTAAAAACCTTTAGTGGTGAAATTTTAAAAGTCACCACCGAAGAGTTTTCAGTGGCGACATTTTTTGTCGCCACACAAAGGTTTTTGTGGGGACTTTTGTAAATTTCGCCACCGAAGGTAGAAAACTTAATAAATTATAATTTCAAGTCTAAAAATAGTTAGCATTTTTGTGGCAACTTTTGTAAAGTTGCCACCGAAGACCCTTCGGTGGCGAAAAACAAAGTCGCCAATAAAAACCTTCAGTGGCGAACTTTAAAATTTTGCCACCGAAAGTAGAAAACTTAATAAATTATAATTTCAAGTTTAAAAATAGTTAGAATTTTTGTGGCGACTTTTGTAAAGTCGCCACTGAAGACCCTTTGTTGGCGAAAAACAAAGTCGCCACTCAAAATCTTCAGTGGCGAACTTTAAAATTTCACCACTGAAGGTAGAAAACTTAATAAATTATAATTTCAAATTTAAAAATAGTTATGGTTTATGTGGTGAGTTTTGTAAAGTCGCCACTGAACTTTAAAATTTTTCCACCAAAGGTAGAAAACTTAATAAATATATTAGAATGACATTATATAAAAAAAGGTGATATATGGCTTAGGGGATGCTGCAGACATTACCATGCATCATGTCATGTCTTGACTTTGAATCTATCCATGCACCATTTTTCAAAAATATAAGGTGGTGTTGAAAGTTACCGACGGCCGGCGGAGGTCCGAAAATTGCTTTTAGAGGCGACCAAAACTCACTGCCAAAAGTGGTTTTGGTGGCAACAAAAAGTTGCCACAGAAGGTTTTCAATGGCGACAAAAAGGGGTCGCCTCGCCACCAAAAAATTCAACTTTTATTGCTATTTTAGTGGCAAAAATTAACTTTCTTTGGTGGCGACTTTTGTCGCCATTGAAAGGATCTTCAATGGCGACCCCTTTTTGTTGCCACCAAAGGTCTTCAGTTGTAGGACATTGCGTAGCAACTGCTATGTCACCATTGAAAACCATCAATGGCAACTTTCGGACTTTCAGTGGTGACTTTTGTCGCCACTGAAACCCTGATTTGTTGTAGTGAAGGCCTAAGACGGAGAGGATGGAGGTTAGAAAAGATTGGACTCAACACATGCTCGAGGTTTGAAAGCCTACATAATCGAAGATGAGATCAGAGTCCTTGTAATTTACGAGGGGAAGGTACTTCTAAGCTGTAGAGAATCAGAAGTTTGTGCACTAGGCAACGTATGCAAAGGTGTGCACTAGGTGCTATTGGAGATGATGATCTCCTTAGGTGTCCGTAAAGGGGATTATTATATAGGATCAAGGTGAGAGGGAACTCCTAGTCAAGAGGCGAGAAAAGCGGTTAAGTTACCAAATTCAAATGGTCACTGGCTGCCAAGAAGCGGACAGGTGTCGGGGTGCCGATGTGCTGGGTCCATAATACCATAACTCCCCCAAGCCTGAGGGTTTCGACGAAGCCCTTGGGCTTTATAAAGGTAAAATGGGACTCGACGCCTCGGCAAGTGAGTTTTAGAAGTTTCTTACGCAGATTTTTGTGATCTCATGTTAGGAGTGGGAGTTTGCAAACTTCTCAACTTCTGAGTAGTTTTTTTGCATGAGCACGTGTTTTGGAACGTGGGGTATAAATTGTGTCATTTCAGCCACACGTCGCATTCGAGCATGAACAATTTTTCTGCTAATAGGTTAAGTTTGGCATTTTGACTGCTTTCTTTTTAGGGCTATGTTCTTTGGCGCCTCATTTTCTCTTCTTCTTGTTCAGTATTTTCAAATTTTGCCTTCGCATTCTCTGTTCTCTTCATTTTCAGATTTTAGGTTTCTGCTTCCCTTTAAACGATCTTGGGCAATCATCCTTTTTTACTTTTGTTGTCTGCGCTTCATCAAGTAACGATTCTTCTTTCGCTACCTCTTCCTCATTTTAAGTCTTTTTCGCTTTACACTTTGGGCTTCTTAGGTTTATTTTCCCCTTTCGTTATTGTAGGATTCCTCTGCTATCTTCAATTTATCTAGGGTTTACACATGCTATATCGTTCTTCTACTTCTGCTATGGCTAAAGGTATTTGGTTTTTCTAATTTGCTTCTATGCTTCTTTCTTTCTTTTTCTTTTTTGGGAAGTATTGTATGCCACTACAAAAGACGGGGTTTTTAACGGCGGTTAACTGCCCACGGTTAATGAAAACCGTGGTTAGATGTAATATTGTAATTTATCTAACCATGTTTATTTACCTACAATCACAACCGTGGTTAAAAATGAAAAAAAAAAATTACCGCTTCTTTTTTCAATCCCGCCACACTTTAGTCTGGACACAACTTTTTCTCACTCATTCTCTCCACAAAAATCAATTTCTTGTTCAGACCTAAACCCACAACCCACTTTGCTTGTTCGACGAGCGAGCGGCACGACGGAAAGCGACGACGAGCGGCACAACGATGGACGGCAACGGTGAGAGTCGTCTGGACCCACCAAACCACTCTCTCTGAACGACACAACGGTGAACGGAGTCAGCCACAGAACTCCACGCTTCTTCTTAGCATCGTGCCCTACTCTTTTTCTTCAGTTTGGGTTCTCTGTTTTCGTTCTCCATTTTCTTCCTCTTCTTCATTGGGTTTAGACTTTAGTAAGTACATTCTCCTTCTCTTGTTCAATTTGATTTGTAAAATTTTTTGGTTTATTTTATACTCTGGATTGGAATCCATGAATAAGAGGTTGCTCTTATACAATTGGAAAAATAAAGCTTTCACATTTAATGTCAGTGTGTTGTGCGATAATTCTTGCCATTTGCTTTTGCGCCTCGCTAGGTTTTTCTTATTCTCCATACCCATTTTAGTACATCTGATATGGTTATTTGTGAACATTGAGACTTGAAATAGAAATGGTGAGAATTGGGGATTTCAAGATTAATTGCAGCTTGGGCTTTAGGGGAAGCAAAATATGTAAAGCTACTAAAAAATAATTTAGAGTGTTCGACTTCATGTTTTCTCTTTTTTTTTGTATTTTTTAATTGTTAAGCATCATATTCTCTTGTCTTTTTGTACTGGATTAATTGAGCATGTAGTTGGTAACATGGTTCTGTCATCCACTCACAACCCTTTCTTAATTTCTAGTTTGTACTCTTTATTAGTCTTTTACTATACAAAATTACTACTGTAGATTAATTATAGTGTTATTTTTGTTTTGGATTGTGTGAAAAATGGTGACAAGTTGTTATGTGGGCTAAATTTGAATGAACATAAATATGAGAATCTGATATTGTTTTCTCATTTTTGTTTTATTTGTTAATTGTTATGCGTCATATTCTCTTGTCTTAGTTTTTTTTTAATTTAGATGTACTTATGTATATAATAGTAAGAACTATATTGAGATGCCATCCTTCAGATTTTCATCAAGTTGGATTCATAATGTTAAAAGTCTTATGCTCTGTAGCTATTCATGACTA